>CAJQZJ010000237.1:2664026-2850073 GCA_907164525.1 Lophiomys imhausi | reverse complement strand
TTTATTTATTTATTTATTTATTTATTTATTTATTTATTTATTTATTTATTTATTGTACTTCAGGATTATTTGTGTGAACTGTAAATACTGGAACTGATCTTTATTTTCTAATTTATTTACCAAGCATTTGTTATTTAAACTGTCCTGAAAACTTACTCATAAAAGTCTAGTTTAGACAGAATCCTATTTTTTTATGTAATCTCTAAAAGTTACTCCTACATCAAGCTTCATCATTCTGCATATATTGTTCTCTTTTTTTTTTGCATTTCACGTTCCTCAATAACTGGTAAGATAAGTTGTGAAACTAACTTGTTTCTAAATTTATCAATTATTTTTCCTAGTTTGTGACATCCATTTTTTATTACTCCACTATAGAATTCCATCCTTCATGTGCTAATGTTTCTAATTTCTCAAGCTTTACTTTGTGCCTGGCTTTTAAAATAAAAACAAAGAATTCAGAAAAATATATGGGGAACCTACAGTGCACATTTTTTAGCTGTCTGATCCCATATTCATTCCCCTAGAGCCCTATGCTTTCATACTGTACATCAATGCCAGTGCTGATTGAAAGTCTCAGTAATTTATTATTTCTGAAGAAGATACAAAGAGCGATATGGATATATCTCTAGCTCTAATGTGTTTATTACTCTAAAGCTGATTTCAATTGCACATGAAAGAGGGCAACATTTATATTGTAGCCTGTCATAAGATAGGGCCAACAAGATGGCTTAGTGAGTGAAGGTGCTTAACATCAAAGTTGATAATCTGAGTTCAATCTTCAGAACACCCTTGTTGAAAGGAGATGTAATGTAGTTGAATAGGTGTTTGAATGCTTGCTCTATAGGGAGTGACACTATTGGGAGGTGTACCATTGTTGGAGTAAGTGTGGCCTTGTTGGAAGAAGTGTGTGACTGTGGAAGTGGGCTTTCAGGTCTCATATATGGTCAAGGGTGGCCAATGTGATACAGTCTCTGTCTGCTGTCTTTGGATCAAGATGTAGCACTCTCAGCTCCTTCTCCAGCACCATGTCTGCCTATGTGTCATCCACCATGATGATAATGAACTGATCCTCTGAACTGTAAGCCAGCTCAAATTAATTGTTTTCCTTTGTAAGTGTTGCTGTGGTCATTGTGTCTCTTCATAACAATAGAACTCTAAAACAAGAGAGAACTGAGTCCTGCAGATTGTACTCTGATTTCCAAATGCATATTGTGGTACATACACCCATTCCCAGATAAACAAGCAAACCAAAAAAAAAAACATAAATGCAATAGAGATTAATCCCAAAACAAAGTTTGTCTCTGCTAATTCTACCTCTTTTTCCACCTGAATATGGTTAATGACCAAGATTAATTGCTAAATTCATGTCAAACCATTGGCATTTTTACATTCATTCTCAAGTCCTGAAACATGTTTTGATACACACAGCCTCCATTTTGCAGTTACTGATAATGTACATATCACCAGTCTCTCATGTGCTCCTAAGTAGTCTACCTAGTAGTTGTAACTGTACTAGGTATTACCATGTTTGCCTCATAAAACCCAAATTAATTTCCTATAGTATTTTGCTTTACTAGTTAGCAGCCATTAATAAGAGGTCATTGTGGATAGAATGCAATTACTACTACTAGCATATACCAAATTCCCTTTATAAATTCCCTTTACTTACCTCTTTACACACATTTGTTCCAAGGACACATTTTTTATTTAGTATAATATTTTTATCAATTCTTTAAGAATTTCATGGATATATAAAATGGATTTTGATCACACTCACAACCCATTCCAAAGCTCAAACGCCTTCCACATCCACCCTTTATTTTTTCACTTCCTCCAATGTTTGGTACTGTAGTATTTTAGAACATACTCTGTCAAATTTGTTCATACAAAAGGTCATCCACCATAGTGTGGTTGGCCTACCAGGAGCCACACCTTTAAAAAACAGATTCTCCCCCCCCCCAAGCTATCAATTGTTACTAGTTCTACAGATAGATGCTGGACAGACACATCAGCTCCCCTACCTCTGCATGCTGGAATGTTGACTGTCCATTGTGTGCCCTCAGCCACAGATGTTATGAGTTCATGCAAGCAGTGGTTCCTTTATGGCCTAAAGACACTGTTTCATGACCACCTAACCTCTGGCTCTTACAATTTTTCCACCTTCTCTTCTAGGCTCTGCCCTGAGTTTGGGCATAGAGGATGTGGTATAGATGTCCCACTTGCAGCCAACCACTCCATAGATACTTCTTCTCTGTACTTTGACAAACTATGTTTTTCTTCATTAACTGCATTCTGTTGCACAGAGAAACTTCCCTGTGGGTTCTGCCTGAGAGCTGCATTAATCTATGGTGTAGAGATAGGAATTTGGAGAATGGCTTGCTGTTATGTCCATTTAGGAAAACAATAGTATTGGGTTCACCTCTTGGACCCAGGGACATATTTCAACTATGCTGAGATAACTACTGCCTCATAAGTTCCACCCTGCCACAAACACCCAAGCTGTTTTGCTCTCAGTCATGCTAAGCTGCCTAACATTCCATTCAACCTTGATTTTTTTTAAATACTTTATTTTTTTTTTCTTCAAGTTACATCTCAGTCACAAACCCTTCCCTATTCCCCCTTCCTATCCCGCCCTTCCACCCTCTTCCCCCCAGCAGTTTCCCCTTTTCAGTCCAACAGATGGTTCCTTCTCTTGTAACAGTAAGTATTATACAAAACAACAGATATAAATATGCCACATTTATGAGAGTTAAATGGCCCAGTATACCTTCCCAATGTCCAGTTTATACATATTTGGCCCCTGACTTTAACATTCTACTATCTAACCATCTCCATGAGTTTAAAGTTCTATGTCTGACTCAACATTCATACTAACTTGCAACACACTTTTAAGAGTATCTTCTTAGATCTATAACACCCTCTTGATTCCTAAACAACTCAAAATTTAACTATGAGACTCTAGCTGTCTATTCTTCAACCACCTCAGAGACCTGAGAGGGATAAATATATCTGCTTATATAGGAAGTGCAGGGCCTGCAGCTTCCAAAACTAAGAAATGACATACCAGTGTCTGCCTGGACAGTTCCCATTTTCTCTCCATACATTCCTGCATCAGTCTTCAGCCTTTGGATCCTATTTCTCTGACAGACATTTGTTGTAGAGCAGGGATTATGAAGGACTTACCTACTCTGTCTTGGCAGAGCTAGGCTGTCGACTTCCCTGCTACCAAGTTTTGTCCTTTTTGGACAGCAGTCTGTCTGCAGTTGGAGCAAGGGATTTTTTCATGCCAAGAGATAGGCTATACCAACCGTCTAAAACTGTCTAGGATAGTTAAGTAAAACAAACTCCTAGTCATGCAAACATGTTACTTTGTTAGCTACTATGACAGTCTATCACAGATATTCTCTAAACTACTCAGTAATCAAGTTGTTAAGAGACAAGCAACATTTGCTTATCTAAATACAAGAGATGGATAGGGCATCTTCAAAAACCCCAAGAGATCTGCAGAATATGGCATTCAAAGATGTTATCTTAAATTAAGATTTTCTTTTTTTTTATATTGAGACATATCAGCTCCTGACAGCACCCCCTATTCTACTCCAAGCAGAAGATAAGCATCGAAGAATCTCCAGTGTGAGATGGTTGAATCAACCTTGATTTTTGCTCATCCATAAAGGTTCTGTGAGAAATGCCCCTCCCACATTGCATTTCAGCTAATCTGCCCAGTCAGAATTCAAATTTTAGTTTGGCTATATTTTCTACACACATTAACAAACCCAGGATATAAAACATACAATATTTTAGCATTTTTCTTATAACATTTCTATTGAGATAGAATTTACAGCCAGCACAATGAACAAATGAATGTTTATATTGAATGAGTTTTCACAAATACTTTGCTGGGAAACTGGCCCTCTGATCGAGGCATAAAACATTCCGATAGCTCAGAAAGTTCTTTGGAGCTTTTCTGATGAAACTGGTCCTATATGGAGTGTATTTATTTTAATTTATATTGTGAAAGCTTTTGCCTGTATTTGGAATGATATTAATGTGCAATATTTTGATTTTATTTTTGGATAGGCTTACTATATACCCCAGCCTGTACTCATGATATTCTTGTCTTGCCTCAGCCTCCTGAGTGCTGAAAGTAAAAGCACTGGACACTATGCCCATCTTTGTATTAATAATTACTGTTCATAGAGTATGGAAAATTTACCTTTTCTGGTTTCTGTTACTCAACAAACTATTTTTGAGATTCCTTCATATTGTGACCATGTAAATACTTTGCTTAGTTTTCTGTTCATCAGTGGGTTTCTCCATAATGAAGAGATATTGGAACATATTGTTTAGAGTTACTAATGGCAATATGTTTTCATTTCCCTGGTATTATACCTGGGAAATTGAATTGTTGAGTCTAGATTAAGTCAGAGTTTATAAAAATTGTATAACATACAATACATGATATGATGTGAGAATTGATCATTTATAATCTGAAAGTCAGATGGTCTCCATTCAGTTGTCAGTGGTGTTTCTATTTTTTATGTCTAAGGCCAGACGTACAGGAAACTGAGAAGAAAGCATGCATGAAAAGTTGAGAAAAGAATGAAAACAATAAGTTTTTATTGGCATACAGTGGCAGAATTCCACGAGGAAACATGATGATTTCATAAAGAATAAATAAACAATAAAACTAAATCTGGCTGATGTGGTAGTTGAAGTGTTTTCTATGCAAGTTTGAGGACCAGAGTTCAGATTCTCCAGTGAATAAATAAATGCTGGGTAGATGTAACTGCCTACCTGTGTTGCTACCCTCTGAAGGGAGTACCAGGAATGCCCAGATCAAGGTAGCTAGCAAAAACAGCAATAGCAAACTCTATGTTTAATTGAAAGACGCTGTCTTAATGGATAAAGCATAAGATATTAACCTCAGGTTTCCACATCCATGCACACACACATGCATGTGGACCCACATACACATATGCACATATACATGCACATCTGCATACCACACACATGAGAGTGTGAATAGAAAATAAAAAGCTAATTCCATACTTGTTCAAGCATCTGACAATGGAAGATTGAGGTCTATGGGATGAGAGACACTAGAGGAGGTCTTGGCTTGAACCTAACTATCAAGTGGAGGCAGAAAACCAATGGCTTCAGTGTGAACTGCTGTGGCGTCTGGTATACAGCTAAAACTTCCTAGGGTAAAATTGATATTCTTGTGCTTTATTTAGCATTCTGTGTTTGTTTTCTTCTGCTGTCATCACTAAGTTGAAGATTCAATGGCACTCTTTGTCTTGTAGGTTCTGTGGGTCAGAAGTTTACTCATGGCTCAGGTAGAATTTTGCTCAGAACTCAGAGGTGCAGACAAGCTGTCAGCTTGGACTATTGTCTATTTTTGAAGCTTGAAATACTCATCCAATCTTACTCTTACCAGAATACATGTTCGTGCAGATGTAGAGTTCATAGTCACATGCTTGCTTTGAGTCAACAAAAGCCTCTTTGAGCTGAGGGAAGGCACAAGGCCTTAAGAGTTATGCTGGGTTCATAAACATTTTATCTTCTTTGAAGTGTCTTAGAATAGAGTCTCAGCACCTTCTCCTCTTTGGTTGTTTGGATTAGTTTGTTTTGCTTTGAATTGTATGAGACAGGATCTCACTATGTAACAGAGGCTGGCCTAATACATTCCTCCAGCAATGGACTTACAATTGCTAGAATGTAGGCATGTGCTATTGTACCTGACAACATTGTATTCATTTTCCCTGAAGCAATCTGCCTATATCCATTCTTTTATGCATAACATACAAAATTAAATTATTTTAACCCTATATGCAAAAAATGTAAATAGGAAGTTTGTAAGAAGAGTGACTAAGGACATATTTAGTCTCCAGTTAGATATATGATGTGCAAATATGTCATTACATAGAGTCATTCTCTGTCACTCTATTATCTCTCTATCAATCAATCATGTGCGTTCCTTCATCTATTTCTGTAAAACTATTTCAGTATAGGATACAGATACCATGATACTTTATTCCTGAATAGGTAAGCACATGCCTTTTAAGGATATAGACATTCTATATAAGCACAGTACAATCATAAAATTAAGAAGCAATCATATTAATAAAATTATTATCACTGAATATATTCCATGATCAAAATTTCCTACTTGGATCCATGTTCCTCATAGCACTGAATTTGTCCATCATGATTCAATCTAGATGTTTGCATCTAACATATCTTTTTCAGTTGTTTTTGTCTGACACAATCCTTCAAGTTACCTTGTCATTAAAGACAATGATATTTTACCAATGGTTGAGGCAATTTCTTATTTTCCCACATTCCTACAATGATTGCCTGACAGTGGTACTCAGATTTTCATATTAAAAAATGTGTATTTGTTAGTAGATCATGTCATTTATCTCATATTAGGTAAAGATAACTTTCTATGTTAATATGGTAATATTTATCATATTTTATTATGTAAATGAACCTATATTATTTTTGAGTGACAAGTAACTTTATGTAATACAGTATGGTTTGTATATGCCTTGACATTTGTACCTTTAATATAATGGCATTGAAGGGAGATCTTTGAGAAGATCTTTAGTTATAAGACAAAAGCTTTTTTTTTTTTAGCATGGAACCATGAAACTAGGGTGTTTTAAAAACAGGCCTGAGAGAATCTTCTTTTTTTTTTTATATTTATTATTTCAAGTTACATCTCCATCAGAGTGTCCTCTTTCCACACCTCCCAGTCCTGCCCTCCCTCCCTCTACCCCCATCCCTTCCATCCCACTCCTCTGGAGTGGAGTGTCCCTACATAACAGTCTCCCACCCCAGTTCAGCAGTCATATGAGGGCCAAGAGCCTCCTCAAACACTAGGGGCCTACAAGGCAGCACCACTAGGGCAAAGTATCTCATTGACAGGAAACAACGTCTATGTTCATGCTCCTGTGCATTGGTTATAGTATAGTTATATGGCTAAAATCCAATTATAAGTGAATAGATGCCATGTGGATCCTTCTGAGTCTGGGTTAACTCACTCAGGATGAGCTTCTCTAGTTCCATCCATTTGGCTGCAAATTGCATGATTTTGTTGTTTCTGATAGCTCTCAAGAAATTAAATGTTAAGAAACCAAATAATCCAATCAAAAATGGGGAACAGCACTAAACAGAGAATTCACAAAGGAGGAATCCCTAATGGCTGAGAGACATTTGAAGAAATGGTCAACATCTTTAATTATCAGAAAAATGCAACTTAAGACGACTCTGAGATTCCATCTCACACATGTCAGAATGGCTAAGATCAAAAGCTCAAATGACAGCACATGCTGGCGAGGGTGTGGAGAAAGGGGGATTGTCCTCCATTGCTGGTGGGAGTGCAGGCTTGTGCAACCACTATGGAGTTCAGTCTGGCAATATTTTACAAAACTTGAAATATCTCACCTTCGAGACCCAGCCATGCCACTTCTGGGTATACATCCAAATGGTTCCTCACCAAATCACAAGGAAGTTTCCTCATATGTGTTCATAGTAGACTTATTTGTAATAGCTAGAAACTAGAAACAACCCAGATGTCCCTCAACCAAGGAATGGATTAAAAAACTGTGGCACATCTACACAATGAATACTACTGAGGGATCTTCTATGCTCCCTTTACCACATGAAACTTGCCTAGCAAACTGTGAACTATGTAACAGGAAATGAAACTTTATAAAGACATCAATATGCTTTAATTTTTACTTCCCACTCTCTAGAATTGTGAGAAATTTCTGTTGTATATAAGACAATCGGTTCATTTTACTTTCTTATAGTGGCCCAAAGATTAAGTTTGGCTTTGTGGGCTTTATGATGTAATATAGGTCATTAGGAAATTACTTTCTCCAAGAGGATTTACTAGTTGTCTGCATGTTAATTGGAATTTCAGATCACTTACATATTTGCTCTGGATAAAGAAAACTGAAAAAAATAAGTGTGACAAGGACATTCACTGAATATCCTTAGCATCCAGAAAAATCTGAAAAAAAATAAATACTAATAAAATATAAATAAATAAACAAACAAATAAATAAATAAATAAAGTCACAGAAATTCTTTAGGAAAGAATTTTTACACTTTTTAATGTGGATGATAGAAGACAATCATGCAAATCTCCAGTGTAACCTGGGCCCATATATATAACTTAGTTGATGGCCTGTTGATAGAGATAGAATAGATGACATCATTTCTCTAAACAGACCTCTTCCCTCTACTGAGCATCTTGTATTCTGAGCACTGCAGACTTGCAGGCAGAAAAATAAAAATGGAAATGGAAATCCTGCTTCTTGAATAATAGGCTCAGCTTTTTAAGGAAAAAACAAATCTATATGATTGATAGTCTGCAGCTTATCTCTAATGATCTATTCAGTGTTAGACAATGTTTCTACAGACTGGGACAGAGCACTGGGCATGTTTTTAGACTCATAGTCTGTCATAAAGTTCACAAGGACATAGACTATACAGATATACAATATATACAGCTGTAATATATTATTCTTGTGAAGATTATTTTAATATTGCATACTATTTATTGTACTTATTTTTATTTTCATGTGAAAATTTTTAGAAACTAATCTGTATAATTGAAAATCATCTTTCCTCAGATAACGAATTCCACTTCACCTTTCTCTGCCCTAAAGGGTCACCAATTATCTTCTCCCCATCTCCAGTAAGTATTCAATTGCATCTCCCAGTACATTAATGGAAAATCATAGGCTTTACAAATATATTTTAAGTCACCTTTCTGAGAAATGTATTATTTTTCCAAAGAAGTGAAACTCACAATTCTCTTTGAAATCTCAATAACAGACCCTCATCACTTTTTGCTAATGCACTTAAACACCACTGCAAAGCCCTGTGGAATCTGATGAGTTCTAAGATCTGTATATGATGCCATACTATATAATCTTTGACTTTCAATGCTTGCAAAAGATCATTCCTGAAGCCCTAGCTCCCTCTCTACAAAACTGGAGGGAAAAACATACTTTCCCATTGTTTTAGTGACATCAACTTTAATCACTACCACCATCTACGTTTTCCAAGTTGATTGAGAACTATCTCAAGAAGGAAGCAAATAGAAAAACATTTTTATTTTTGTGCATAGGTGATTTATGTGTAATATGTGTATATGTACATTCCTATGAGTGCACATTTGTGAGTATAGCCACATATATCTCACAGTGCTTGAAAAGATCGGAGGCTAACCTTAGGTATACCATTTTTTGACATCACTTTATTGAAATGGAGTGACGTTGTTGTTCGCTGCTGTATAGCATGGGTAGGGTGGTCCACTAATATTGTGGATTGCCCTATTTCTGCCTCCAATATCATCATGAGAGCACAGAGACTGCAGGTGCACACTACTATACCTGTTTTTAATGAGTTCTGGGTATTTGTATTCAGTTCTTCAGGTCTGCACAGCACAAGTTTTCCCACAGCGCATTCTCCCCAACCATCGATGATTTTGTTTTCAGAGAGTGACTTCATAACTCTATTATGTCTTCCATTTCCGGTTATGTCTGTTACCCAAATCACTGATTTTAAAGGTTTTTTGAGACAGAGTTTCTTTGTGTAACAGCTCTGGCTGTCCTGGAACTCACTTTGTAGGCCAGGTTGGCCTTGAACTCAAAGAGATCTGCCTGCCTCTGCTTCCCAAGTGCTTGGACTAAAGGCCTGAGCCACCACCCCTGACCATTACAGACAGTTGTGAACTTCTATGTGGGTGCTGGGATTTGAACCCAGGTCCTTTGGAAGAACAGCCAATGCTCTTAACCACTGAGCCATCTCTCCAGCCCCCTATGTCTGTTACCAAAAGAAGTCCAGGACTCATAGGCAAATAACTACTCATGTACATACACATACAAACACACACACACACACACACACACACACACATGTAACTTCTATAAGTAGACTTTTATTTTTTTTGTAATTAGAACAAAATAGAATTGGAATTGGCAGCCATTTTTTATTTTTTTTATTTTTTTAATAATTTATTTGTTATTTCTTCAAGTTACATCTCAATCACAATCCCCTCCCTACTCCCCCCTCCAGTCCCACCCTTCCACCCTCCTCCCCCTCAACCCCCCATCCTCTTCCCTTCTTTTTTTTTTGTTTAAGGTATTTCTTTTTCCCCCCAACAGCTCTCCCTTTCAGCCC
The DNA here is from genome assembly GCA_907164525.1 of Lophiomys imhausi. Classification (NCBI taxonomy): domain Eukaryota; kingdom Metazoa; phylum Chordata; class Mammalia; order Rodentia; family Muridae; genus Lophiomys; species Lophiomys imhausi. Next base: position 2,839,870 of record CAJQZJ010000237.1, on the reverse strand, counting down.
AAAAAATGGTTCTTTTTCTTATAACTATAAATAAAATACAAAACAACAGAAATAAATAGGCCACAATTATAAGAGTTATATGGCTTAGCATACATTCCCAATGTCCAGTCCATATGTATTTGGCACCTGACTTTAACATTCTACTATCTAACCATCTCCATGAGTTTAAAGTTCAATATCTAACTCAGCTTTCATACTAACTTGCCTCATAATTTTTAAAATATCTTCTTAGATCCAGAACACCCTCTTGATTCCTAAACAACTCAAAATTTAACTATGAGATTCTAGCTATCTATTCTTCAACCACCTCAGAGACCTGAGAGGGATAAATATATCTGATAATATAGGAAGTACAGGGAATGCAGCTTCCAAAACTAAGAAATGACATACCAGTGGCTGCCTGGACAGTTCCCATTTTCTCTCCATACATTACAGCATCAATCTTCAGCCATTTGGCCCCATTTCTCTGACAGACATTGGTTGTAGAGCAGGAATTATGAAGGACTTGCCTACCCTGTCTTGGCAGAGCTAGGCTGTTGACTTATCTGCTTCCAAGTTTTGTCCTTTTTGGACAGAAGTGTGTCTACAGTTGAAGCAAGGGGTTTTTCTTGCCAAGAGAAAGGCTTACCAACAATTCAATCATCTCCCACTGGAGATTCTTCTATGCTCATCTTCTACTTGGAGTAGAATAGGGGGTGCTGTCAGGAGCTGACATTTGGCTAAATTGGTATTGATCATTGTATATTAATGCAAAATTAAGATTGTATAGGGCTGCATCGGTATTGATCTTTATATACTGATACAAAATTAAGATTATATTTGGTCACAATGGTATTGACCCTTGTATATTGATGTAAAATTAAGATTGTATTGGGCTACATCGGTATTGATCTTTGTATATTGATACAAAATTAAGATTATATTTGGCCACATTGGTATTGATCATTGTATATTGATACAAAATTAAGGGTAACGCTTCTTAAAGGTATTGTTAGTAGTAATACTTAAAAATGAAATGTCAAGTTTTGACCTCTTGCTACCAACTGACATAAACTGTTTAGGATAATTAAGAAACGGAAACTAATAGTCATGAAAACATGTCATTTTGTTAGTTACTATGACAGTCTATCACAGTTATTTTCTAAGCTACTCAGAAATCAAGTTGCTAAGAGACAAGCAATATTTGCTTATCTAAATATCAGAGATAGATAGGCATCTTCAAAAACCTCAAGAGATCTGCAGAATATGGCATTCAAAGATGTTTTCTTAACTTAAGATTTTTTGATTAACATTTTTAAGAGGGCAAGTATTTAAATTGTGTTGTCTTGAAACTTGGACAATCCTCATACTATTTATAACCACCAGTGAAATGAAGGAAAACTAAAGAATATAACTACACTGTGATTGAAAAATCAGTATTTCCTCTACAGTTGCAAAAATCATAGATACTGTTAACACTGCTTTAGATTGTGCCTACATTAACACTTGGATGAAGTGCTAAATCTCAATACAGGATTATGGAAATGAAAAATGTCAGTAATTCCCAATTGAAGAGCATATATTTCCTTGAATTCTTGCCTGAACCTCAGGTAAAGAACTGATGATTTATAGGTTTGACACATCAATAGGAAGTTGTCACAGCTGAGAAAGAATATTTTTTCAGGAGTAAAGTCAATGCTGTTTATTTGGAGCAGCTGAGTGAACAGTCCCACTGTAGATAGATGCCCCAGTTAGCAGAGCCAAGCAGAGCCAAGGGGAAAAATCAAAGCCGTTGCCACTAAGGGGTTTGTAATGAAGTAGTAGTGCATCCCACCTTGACACTGTGTAATGTTATTAATTAATATGAGTTCTGACTTAGGATAAGAAAGGCAGATGTTCAAAGCATGTGAAAGCATGAGTCTGGAGAAGAGAGGTGACAAACTGACTTTCACTGTCCTGTGAGTGGTAGAGTTTTAATAGCATAGCATAGCATACATGGAGGCAGTTGCTAGGTTCTGCTTGTGTCTGGAGATGCTCTCAGAAGCCCTTCTGATGCTTGTTTAGTTCTGATGTCAGTTTCCAAAAATATAGTATTCTTTGAAATGTAAGTTTTGATTATTTTAACTGATTGTCAGTTATTCTAAGAAGAAATATGTCATTTGTATTTGAAAACATGCACAAGGTTATTTCCTATATATTCAATTGGAAATAGATAATTAATTCATATTTCTACAGTTCTTTCAATTGCACTTTTTTAATAATTTATTTTTTATTTCTTCAAGTTACATCTCAATCACAATCCCCTCCCTACTCCCCCTCCAGTCCAACCCTCCCACCCTCTTCCCCCCAACCCCCCCATCTTCTTCCCCTTTTTTTAAGTTTAAGGTATATCTTTTCCCTCCCAACAGCTCCCCCTTTCAGTCCAACAAATGGTTCTTTCTCTTATAACAATAAATACAATACAATACAAAAGAGATAAATAGGCCACAATTATGAGAGTTATATGGCTTAGCATACATTCCCAATGTCCAGTCCATATGTGTTTGGCACCTGACTTTAACATTCTACTATCTAACCATCTCCATGAGTTTAAAGTTCTATATCTAACTCAGCTTTCATACTAACTTGTATCACAATTTTAAAAACATCTTCTTAGACCCAGAACACCCTCTTGATTCCTAAACAACTCAAAATTTAACTGTGAGACTCTAGCTATCTATTCTTTAACCACCTCAGAGACCTGAGAGGGATAAATATATCTGATTATATAGGAAGTGCAGGGACTGCAGCTTCCAAAACTAAAAAATGACATACCAGTGGCTGCCTGGACAGTTCCCACTTTCTCTCCATATATTACAGCATCAATCTTCAGTCATTTGGCCCCATTTCTCTGACATACATTGACTACAGAGCAGGAATTATGAAGGACTTGCCTACCCTGTCTTGGCAGAGCTAGGCTGTCGACTTACCTGCCTCCAAGTTTTCTCCTTTTTGGACAGCATTCTGTCTATAGTTGAAGCAAGGAGTTTTCTTGCCAAGAGATGGGTTTGTCACTAATTCAACCATCTCCCACTGGAGATTCTTCGATGTTCCTCTTCTACTTGGAGTAGAAAACGGGGTGCTGTCAGGAGCTGATATGCCTCGATATAAAAAATCTTGTTAAGAAAACATCTTTGGATGCCATATTCTGCAGATCTCTTGAGGTTTTTGAAGACACCCTATCTATCTCTTATATTTAGATAATCAAATGTTGCTTGTCTCTTAGCAACTTGATTTCTGATTAGCTTAGAAAATATCTGTGATAGACCTAACAAGATAATAAGCTTGCCTGACTATTAGTTTGCATGTCTTAATTATCCTAAACAGTTTATGAAAGTTGGTAGCAAAAGGCTGAAACTTCAAATTGCATTTTTAAGCATTACTAGGCACAATACCTTTAAAAAGCATTACCCTTAATTTTGTATCAATATACAAAGATCAATACCAATGTGGCCAAATTTTTGTACTCAGCTAGGTCTAGGAAAGCCTTTAGCTATATGCAAACAGTCCTGGCTCAGCCTTTTCTGGGGTTTGACATATCCAGCTATCCAACTTGGATTTGTATTGACAAAGCTGTATTCACTGTCATATAACATCAGCAAGGCAATCCTTTCTCCTCCCCATCCCCAGAAGACTATTATCACAAAAAAGTTTAACACAAATTTCCAAAGATGTCTAATTTATAATCAGGATGTAGCCTAGTCAAAGCCTTGAGGAATGTGGCTCAGTGATTTAGTGTGACAGAAATGGATGAGAAACAGATGTAGAACAGTGAAATTCAGTAATAAAAAAATGTAACTTATTGCTGGTACTGAATCCAGAATCATCAGTAAACATTCATCAGGAACCTCCCACATGCTGCTGTGGTGCTGCCATTAGAGATGTAATCACATGTCCAGACACATCCACAGTAATGCCAGCTTGTGACCCCTAAGAGGGAGTTCAGGATAAAAGGTCCTCAGCATAATTCAAAGGTTTAGTTGGAATGCTAAACCAGAGAGGAGGAGGGAAATCAGTTGGTCCTACAAATAGTCACGAGATTATACCGAACAGGAAGTCAGTGATAAAACAGCAGCTGCTGAGGAGAAACTGGGCGGGTGGCGCTGCAGTCTGCATTCTGCACTCTTAGTCACATACTCAGTAGATGGTCTCTTTCAGGTATTGCTTTTCCAACTGAGGCTAAAATGAATTGCCAGTTCTGAAGCTTGTAGGCGTGTGACCTGGATGACATTCATTTCCGTGTGATGCCTGGCTGCTTTTGTTCTCCTAGTTGAGAAAAATTTTGTTTTGCTGGGGTAACATCAGCCCATAAGGCCAACAAAGGTAATGAAACACTAACACATTCTTGACTTGATTAGGAGGTGAATCAATACTGCAAAAATGATCTAAGTCCATAATGGCTTCATTCAGTTCTTAGACAAGTGTTAGCACATCCAGGGTTCATAGAGCCTTAAGTACACAAGGAAATAGACATTCATCTCTATCTTTCTTGCACTGTGTATCACACTACAGGGAAGCTTCAGAGCCATAAATATAGTTTTCAGTGTGGAAGCAAGATCCATGTTTCCACTGTCTAAGAAATTGCAGCAGAAAACAGACATTATTAGAAAGTGACCAGGCAACACTAACATTGTTAAGGTGACTAACTCACAAAAAATATTATCCACTGTGTTTCTAACATAAGAATAAAAAATTATAAATATAAATATGAAATATTTGTTTAAATAACTCATAACAATTCAAGAATGCTATTTTTAAATCCCTTTAAATGTAATGATATAAAGATGAATATTTTTCTCATGTGCTATTATAGATACCTTATTATTTCCAGGATTATAAGGTCCCAGAATACAATCTGAAGGAAGAGGGGTATAGATTAGATGGAAAACCTGATCCTACAAAGAAATTATGCTTGATGAGGCAGATAGAATAAGACATGCTAAAGATCAAGTCTGACAGCTGATAGCTGCTGGTGCAACAATATAACTACAGTTATAGCATCAGACATTGTTGGGATATTTCATCAGAGATCTGAATTGAAAGGCATAGGCTGAAGATATGATACTTGTAGAAGGCTGGGAATTCTGTCGCTATGCTTGAGAGGTTATGAAAATTTGAAATGTATGCCAGTTTATACTCTTTGTATATCATGGTACAGTGGAAACTGATAACACTTGGATTATATATAGCATATAATTTTGATGTATTTTTAAGACTATAATAAATCAATGTTTTGTTAGTAATTCTATAAAACACCTAAACTGTTTATGTAAGGACTATAGCTTGTTAACAACATAATTGGAATCAATGATAAAAATTTAAATTTATGGAACTAATTGATTGCTTTTTCTGTAGGCAATTTTCTGGAACACATAATTACAGAACATCTAAGCTAACAATAGAGGCCTCATGTGTTTTCCTTGGCAAATGAATGGTTCAAAATTCACACGGAAGTCTTATGAAAATAAGGTTCTCTATTTAGGATATATCTTGAGTAGAGAATCAGCCTCAATGCTTCCAAATAAAACAAGTATGTGTCTACTGACAGGAACAATCTTCATCCACACTAACTTTGAAGCTGCTCATATACTACATGAAATAGTCATTAAATCCTCAAATTTAGGACTATGAAGTATAATATGATGATATTAACCATAAACTAGAAAAAGCATATTAAATAATAATCAAAGTTTTTCTCTTAATGTTAACATTGTACCAACAGGTTGAAAATTTAAAAACAAATCCACAAAGCACCTCTAAGTATCTCAACAGTTTTACTGCTTCTGTAGGATCCATAAGTAGTACATGTTAGACAAAAGTTGGCAAGAGTGAGCCATTTGGATTTTTGAATTATTCTTTTTGACAATAGTTAACCACAAAGCAGTTTTTGCTGAAGCAATCTTTATACTTCAAAATAAAACCAGGTTATCAGCATTTTTTTCTTATTGTCTGGAGAAAAAGTGGTGGAAATAAAAAATTTTCACACAATCAAATCTTCATATGCCAGAGATAAGCATGCTATTATGTAACAACTTAATTTCCAGTATCTATCTATTACAAATAAGACTGCTATGAACATAGATGAGGAAATGTCCTTGTGGTTTGGTGAGGAGTCATTTGGATATATACCCAGAAGTGATATGGCTGGGTCTTGAGTGAGAGCTGTTCCAAGTTTTCTTAATAAGAAGTTATAGGAAAGTGTAGGTTGCAATTTCATCATCATTTCACATTGAAGTGATTACTACAATACAAAAATCAAACTTCCTTCATATTTCACTCATTCTAATGTAGGAGTGGCAAGAACATTGTTTCTGATTTGGCATTCAACCAAGTCCCATTATTGTGTTAGCACAGTGTGTACTTAGAAAGCCATAGGAAATGGTGAGCCATGAAATGATTTATTTAAAATTTTAAAGTGTTTATTCACTAAACAGCGAGGTGTTCACTAAAGAAGCCTAAGAAGAAACACTACTCAGTCATCAGAAACAATGAAATCATGCAATTTGTAGCCAAATGGATGGAACTAGAAAAGCTCATCATGAGTGAGCTAACACAGACTCAGAAGGATGAATATGGCATCTATTCACTTATAATCAGATTTTAGTCATATACTACAGAATAACTATACTACAACCAATGCACCAAAGGGAATAGGAACATTGACTTTGTTTCCTGTCAATGAGACACTGTGCCCTAGTGGTGCAGCCTTGTAGGCCTGCAGTGTATGAGAAGGCTCTTGGCCCTCATATGACTGTTGAACAGGGGCAGGGGACTGATATGTAGGAAACCTCCACTCCAGAGGAGTTTATGGAAGGGATAGGGAGTAGAGGGAGGGAGGGTGGGACTGTGAGGGGTGGAAAGAGGGCACTGTGATGGAGATGTAACCTTAAGTAATAAATAAACATAAAAAATAATAAACCAATCAAAATTTTCCTTTATTAAAAATACTCTTTTCTCTATATCTTGATTATAGCTTCTCCTCCTTCTACTTCTCCCAATCCCCCATCCCATACCTTTCCTCCCTTCTAGATCCACTTCATTTTTGTCTCTCATTAGAAATAATCAGGCTCCTAAGAGATAACAACCAAATACTACAAAATAAAATATAAAATAATATAAAACAAAAACCATCACATCAAGATTGAACAAAGCAACCCAATAGAAGGAAAAGAACACCAAAAGCAGTCTCAGGAATTAGAGACCCAATCATTCACATACTCAGGAGTCTCCCCAAAAATACTAAGTTGAAAGAATATATCTGTATGTATGTATGTATGTATGTATGTATGTATGTATGTATGTATCTATCTATCTATCTATCTATCTATCTATCTATCTATCTATCTATCTATCTATCTATCAACATGAATGACCTGGTACAGATTCCCTGTTGCCCCTGTGTTTGCTGCTTTAGTCTCTGTGAGTTAATATGAGTTTTTCTAAGTTGATTCAGAGGACCTTGCTCTCCTGGTGTCCTCCATCCCCTCTGACTCTTACACTTTTTTGCCCCCACGTTTTGGAGTTCCCTGAGTTCTGAGGGGAAGAATTAGATGAAGACATTCTCTGTAGAGATATGTGTTCTAAGGATTCTGTCTACCCATATTGTCTGACTGTGTGTCTTTGCATCTGTTTCCATCTGCTGCTGGAAGAAGCCTTGCTGATGATGGCTGAATAAGGCACTGATCTATGAGTATAGCTGAGTAACTTTAGGAATCCTTTTATTGATACTTTTTCTTTAGACTATTAATATTTAGATTTACCCTAGGTCTCTAGACTATCCAATCTCTGGTTCCTGGTCATCCAAGCAGTACTGGGAATGAGTTTATCTTTTGAAATGGGCCTCAAGTCAAATCACACATTGGTTGGCTACTCCTACTAGTTCTATGCCATCATTGCCATAACACATGTTACAGGTTGGACAGATAAAAGGTAGGTCAAAGTTTTTGTGCCTGGGTTGGTTTTTACATTTCTCTTTTGGTAGCCTGCAAAGTACCTTCCTCTACCAAAGGTACTAGAACATATAAATGAAGGTACCATGCAGGTACCAGGTAGACCTTTCCATGTTCAATGAGCTGTGTGGGTGTTTTCCTGGACAATGGGGTCTTACTGTCAGTTTGTGGAGAGCAGCCCATTATCTTAGTAATAGTCTGGAATTGTTTAAGGGTCTCCATGTGACCCCTTTGCCCAACAACTAAATTGAATGCAACATAGTCACAGTACTGGAAGCCTCATTTAAGACAAGATATGACCAGTTTAGACTCCCTCTCCCCTATTAGGAGACCTCATTTTTAATTGCCTTCATATATTTTTAGAGAGTTTCCACTGCACTAGATTTTCATGTCATCCCTCAAATGTCCTTCCATTCCAACTGTCTCTCCCTGATTTCCATCCTTCAACTATAACGTCTTTCCCACTCCCTACCTGATCCTCTCATTCACAATTCACATCCCCTTTCCAGGAAGATATATTTGTCCCCCCAACTCCATTCCTTTTGCCTAAACCTAAATTGTCTAGATTTACAGATTATAAGTTGGTTATAATTTATTTAATGGATAATATACACATATAATAGGATACATACCATATTTAACTTTCTGGGCTTGGGTTACCTGACTCAAGATAATTTTTTCTAGCTCCATCCCATTTTCCTACAGATTTCATGATGTCATTTTTAACAGATGTGTAATACTCCATTGTGTTAAAGTAACAAGATGGCCCAACAAAACATGGCTAATTTTCAAGCATATCTGCGGTGTTTCATCCAACTCAGCAATGATTATGTTTTACATTCCTAGGAAAAGTAGAAATTATACAAAAGTAATGGCATATGCACATATTTAAGATACAGATTTCAAAGACAATATAGTATTGCTAAAAATAATAGGACCTGATAAACATATGAGAGATGTTTGGTACTGCTGTTTATGATGGAAATATAAATCAAAATTACATCAATAAATATGGCCTTCCTGCCAAAAGCAATATACAGATTCAATGCAATTCCTATAAAAATACCACCACAATTCCTTATAGACCTGGAAAAAACAATTCTCAACATCATATGGAATAACAAAAACCCAGAATAGCTAAATCAATCCTGTACAATTAAAAAACATCTGGAGGTATCACGATCCTAGATTTCATGCTATACTGCAGAGCAATAGTAATAAAAAACAGCATGTTACTGGTATAGAAACAGACCAGTTAATCAGTGGAATCAAATTGAAGACCCAGAAATGAACCCACACACCTATGGTCACTTAATTTTTGACAAAGAAACTAAACCATACAATGGAAAAAGGACAGCATCTTCAACAAATGGTGCTGGTCTAATCAATGTTGACATGTAAAAGAATGCAAATTGACCCATACTTATCACCTTGCACAAAATTTAAGTTCAAGTGGATCAAAGACCTTAACATAAGGCCTGACACACTAAATCTAATAGAAGAGAAAGTGGGGTAAAACCTTGAACTCATTGGCACAAGTGACAACTTCCTGAATAGAACACCAATAGCTCAGGCTCTAAGACCAACAATCAATAAATGGGACCACTTCAAACTGAAAATCTTCTGTAAGGCAAAGGAAACTGTAATTCCAGCAAAACGGCAACCTACAGACTAGGAAAAGATATTTACCAACCCCACATCCCACAAAGGGCTAATATCCATAATTTATAAACAACTCAAGAAACTAAACACCAAGAAACCAAATAATCCAATCAAAAAATGAGAAACAGAGCTAAACCAAGAATTCACAAATGGGGAATCTCTAATGGCCAAGAGAGAGACACTTGAAGAAATGCTCAACATCCTTAATCATCAGAGAAATGCAACTCAAGACAACCCTGAGATTCCATCGCACACCTATCAGAATGGCTAAGATCAAAAACGCAAATGACAGCACATGCTGGCGAGGTTGTGGAGAAAGGGGAACACTCCTCCATTGCTGGTGGGAGTGCAAACTTGTACAACCATATGGAAATCAGTCTGGTGATATCTAATAAAACTTGGAATAGCTCTACCTCAAGTTCCAGCCATAAAACTTCTGGATACACATCTAAACAATTCCTCACCAGACCGCAAGGACATCTCCTCATCTATGTTCATAGCAGCCTTATTTGTAATAGCTAGGAACTGGAAACAACCAAGATGTCCTCAACCAAAAAAAAAAATGGATTTTAAAAAACTGGTACATTTACACACTGGGATACTACTCAGTTATCAGAAACAAGGAAATCATGCAATTTGCAGCCAAATGGATGGAACTAGAAAAGTTCATCCTGAGTGAGCTAACCCAGACTCAAAAATATGCAGATGGCATCTACTCACTTATAATTGGATTTTAGCCATATAATACAAGATAACTATCCTACAACCAACACACCAAAAGGAACAGAAACATAGACCTTTTAATGGGACACTTTGCCTTAATATATTTACCACATAGGCCCCCATGCAAGAGGAAGCTCTTAACTCTCATATGACTGTTAAACTGAGGGGGGCTGATATGTAGGGGAAACCCACTCCAGAGGAGTAGTATAGGTGGGAGAGTAGGTAGAAGGCAGGAACATGGGACTGTGAGGGGTGGAGATAGGGGACTGTGATGGAGATGTAACTTAAAGTAACAAATAAACATAAAAACAATTCAAGGCTTGGTTTGTGAAAAAATATTCATTAAATGTAAAAACTCAGTAGAAAACTGATTTACCAGAATCTCTCAGATATATTCCAGATGAGAAATCTTAGCAATTACAGGAACAGTTGGTTGAATTTACTGGACCTGAGAGACTCCAAACATTGGCGTGTTCACGTGGCTTGGCACCTTCTGAAATGCACCACTTGTCTGAGAAATCTGGATGAAAATTATCATTATGGCAAAATCCCTTTTATTCTGTGACATATTCAAGCCAGTTCTCAACACACGGTCTCCTGGACAGTGTATAGGACACACCACCATATTTGCAGTGCTAACAACGATTACTCTTCACTCTGCTTTCCCTTCCTTTGAACAGTGTGTTATCTTACTGCCAAATGGCTCTTGGAACAGTCATTTAAGGGTGTTTGCAGAAGAGTCTCAGTGGGAAGATATTTTCTTCTTGTGTTTCCTTCCTTTGTTGAAGCACAGAATGTATGTAACAGTATGTAGCTTTGAGAAACAATAAAGCTGTTCATATTAACATGACGTCTTGAGAAATATATATTTTAGTAGATTATCTGTGCTATCTCGAAGGAGAGAAAAAGATGCACTATTCAGATCTAGCATACTGTTAAGAAAGAGAGGTTTATAGCTTTAAATAAAATGATGGGGTGGGGACTTAGCTCACTGGAAAAAGCATTGTTTTGTATGCACTAGGTTCAGCACCTTTCAATCCCCACCACAAAAAATTAAAGTGTTGAATGCCTTACATTGTATAACCTAATGTATCTTTTACTTGAATGTAAAAACATGGTATTTAGAAGGAATTTCTTTTTATCTAAAATCGGCGTTTCTCCAAACAAATTTTTTGATGAACATAGTGATGAGTTCCATAGATTTGTAGTTCTCTAAGCCTTATTCTTAGATAAAACTGAAAGTTTGGAAAAGCTAACAGATAAACAGAGACAAAGTTCCAGCTAAAGCTCTTTTCTCTAATAAAAGAAGAAAGGGACAACTTATTTAAAAAAATACTAACCCATAGCAATATTCTTATCACTTAAGCAAAACACTACAGAAAAGATTATTCTGACTTCTGTAACAACAAACACAGCTAAGAGTCAACTTTTTTGCTGGGGCTGTCTTAGCAAATGACAGGGGTCTCAGACATTTACTTTCTATAGTGTCATGAAACCCCATGGTCAGTACAGACCATAACAAAAGAGTCTGGGCTTCCTTCAACCAGAATGATAATGGGGTGTACAATTTTCTCTCGACTAACTGATGTCAGTGCAGATGAGTCCACAGGACTCATCACTGTCTGGAAATAACAAAGCCATACCAAACTTCCATAGCTTCAGTCAAAGATATGTGAGGAGCAGAAATGGGGGGAGGGAATTCCAGGTAGGAACCAGAATATCCACCACCACCTAAGAGTAACAGTGAGGCACCTTCTCTAACATAATCAATGACATGTCATCTCAAAACCTTCAAAACCACATCGAGGTACTTTTATTTGAAAATTGTATCAAGTATTTAAAGAATAATAGCAATATTTTATAAAACAATTGAATAAGTGGACAAGTCTCATGTGTCACTCATTTTATGAATATAGTGTTGGCATATCCATATCCATAAAAGATACAACACCCATTTATAACAAAACTCATAAATACAATATGCAGATCTTTGTAGATAGTCCTGAAATCATACCTAGACAGGATACTGAACATTACATGCTGAATGCTGTTTTATCTAAGATCATGAGTAGGGTGGGGATCCTGCTTTCACTCATTATAAGTAATAATTCATTGGAGATACTATATATGGAAGCATGAATAGTAAAAAGAGCAAAGAGTTACCATCAGCAAAGGAAGAGTTCACAAATGACATAGTGATGTTTATAACAAATTCTAAGGTATTATGAAAACCTCCACTTGCATTAATTAATGAGCTTAGTAAGGCCTGGGTATACAAAGGCAATATAAATCAACTATATCTTTTCTATACTAGCAGCTAATGATTTAGAAATTACATTTATAATTTTCCACTTGTGTCATAACATGTCTTAAAGTAAGTGAACTCAAATTTGTGAAGCTACATTAACAACTGAAAACTACTCCTGAAAACATTTTAGTCTAATTTAATGTACAGATACATGCACATGTTGGGAAAATCAACATTGTTGAAATGTCAAATTTAGTTTGAAACTAATTAAACACTTCTGGAAATATGTAGTATTATAGTCAAATTAATCTGAAAAATAATGATTCTAGAGTAGTTTTAGCATGTGAATCAAAGCTTCCATATATTGTGTCCTGGCTTAAGGACAGGCAGTAGATGCTTTAAATAAAGAATTCAAACACAGATTATACTTAGAAGAGCAATTTATTTTCCACATAGGTAGGAAAGCAATAAAAAGAGAAAGCAGAATTGTTTTGAACATAGCTGTATGAGAAATTATATTAATAAAAATTAATACATTAATTTATTATATTAGTTTTTTAAAACTTACCTATAAAATCAGTGAAACTAAATATATGTGATTGCAAAATTCATATGGAAAAACAAATTGAAAGCCATAATTCCCAAGAGAGAGGTATACATGCTAGCACTTAGCTGAGAAGTCCTAGTAATTAAGGGACTACAGGTCTCATACTATTAAAAATATGAAAAGCAGTCAAAGATCATTGGGTATTTAGATACTTAATTTAAGTAAAATCAATATTCCAGAGAAGTAAGCAAAGAGTTTCTTTACAAGTAATAGTGCTATGATAATTGAATATTCATATGGAATTTTAAAATAGGAACCCATATCCTGTCGTGTACAATTAAGAAAATGCAATTTGATGTTGGCAACATCTAAATGGGAATCTGAGCACACAGGCTTCTGAACCAGGGTTCCCTAATAGAATCATTTGGGTTTTATAAAATGTCCTCCTACGGCATGATCCTATGACTCCTTTCCTAGGATTGTAATTGACACAATGCAGAGACAAGTATAAGTCACATTAGCCTTGGAGATCCAAATGTAACAAATTGCAAATAATATATATATATATACATACATATATTAAATTAAAAAGTTACTATAATGTAATAAAATTAATATAAATATAGCTTAGTCACATTTACGAAGAACTTTAAAAAATTATACTTAAAGGGGCTTAAGTTAATTAACTTTCTGGAACAAACACAAAATACTGATATAAATCTTCTATCATAGAAAAAGGTGTTTTCTACTCAGTTTAGTAGACTTTATTGGAGAAAATTAATCTGTCATTTGCAAGCAGTTATCAATTTGATATAGCTTCTTGGTTAGGGATGGAGCCTTGAGTCCAATTCCTTTCTTAGTGTTATGACTTCATCTGGCCCAGACCTGTACAACCTCTGTACATGCTACCACAGTCTGTGAGTTCATATGTGCATTGGTCCTGCTGTACTTAATAGTATTCCAGAATACCATAGATTATTAACAAAAAGCAAGGGCCCTGTGAACATTACTGTGGAAATTTGGGGGAAAAGTGTACCAGATTTTCCAGCAGTGCTGATTTCTGTATGGAGGTATTTATCATGGTTTTACTTTCTCCTTCCTACTTTTTTAAGTATTTATATATTTTCTCAAAGAAATTTAAGCAATGATTAAAATAGTTAATTTAGATGGAAAAATAAAAAACTCAAAGTTAGGTAGATAGGAAAGGGGAAGTGATCTTGGAAGAATTAGTGAGGGGAGGTGAATATGATCAAAACACTTTGTACAAAGTTTTCAAGGAACTAATACAAATATAATATTTAATATAAAATACATTTTTAATTTTGAGACTATAATAAACTACAATATTTATCCTTTCCATTTCCTTCCTTCAAATCTTCCCATTTACCCCTTCCCATTCCTCCCTCTCTTTAAAATTCATGATCTCTTTTTTCTGTTATTGCATGCATATATATTATATTACATGTGCTTTATGTTATACATATTTATTGTATATCATACTTTCCATTATGGTGTATATTTTATATTACATATTACACATTATACATCACACATTCTATATTCTATATTATATTCCTAACCATAACCTGTTCTGCCTGTTTAACAATGTTACATGTATGTATGTTTTCAGGGCTATTTGTCACTGGACAACCAATTGATGTTCTTTTCTCTTGGAAATCCCACCTCTCCAATTATCAGCTTTTCTCAATTGTCTAACTTCTTTGGGCTGAGATAATGCCTCATGGGCTTTTCTCATGTTCTACTTTGACATGTTCTTTGGTCTGCTCCTTGTTCAGCCCACATTTGGGCGGACATATTGGTGTGACTTAAAGGATATAGTTTCTGATATTTCGAAGAGACCCAGTCTCACAGCAAACACTCTGATCTTCTGGCTCTTAAAATCTTTCTGTCTCCTATTCTGCAATTTTTTGTAAGCCTTGTGCATAGGAGCTGTATTGTTAGTGTATCTGTTGGGACTGGGCTGCACAACTCTGTAATTTCACTGGGTGTGGTCTTCTTTAGTGGCCTCAGTGTGTTGCAAAGAGAAATTTCTTTGATGAGCAGAGAAGACTACACTTATCAGTGGGTAAAGGAATAGATGTCTAAAAGTTGTTATTAGGTGTTACATTGCTGTAGTAACCAGTAGTTTAGAGTCTCCTATAATAAATGACTTCACTAGCATGGAGTATTTAGGCAGGATTCAAGGAAGTCAGGCCTGGTTTCCTTCTTGTTTAGCAAGTCTTAACTCCAATTAAAGAGGGTTTGTTACTGCAACAAAATGTATGCCGCTACTACCCCCTTGGTGTCATCATGCCAACCTGGTCATTGGTGTGGTTTATAGGCACCATAGTTGGGTAAGACTCTTAGTTCTATCTTTTTTTTTATTTTCAAAAAGTAAACAGTTTTTTTGTGTAAATTTGATCATGGTTTATTCTAGTAAAATAAAAGTGGGAAAATGAATACATAAATGTAATAGTATTATGATTTTAAGGATTTCTGACATTATATATATATATATATATATACATACACTACACACACATATACATATATATTAAGGACAGTCAGGAACTAGAATATTCATTTAAAAGAAAATTATTTCATGAGCTAATATCATGAACACATATTTATTGGTTTGAACTCTGTGCTCCCCACTCTTCAGAATGGAATGAAAATGAGAAAGAAGACTCTGTTGAATATCTTATTCTTGTCACCATTGATTTCAACCTCATGATTCAAGAAATAATTCATGTGCTTTTGAGGCCTCTAAAAGTCTAGTCTGTGGGTCATCCTTGGTTTTGTTTTCTCTTATAAGTTTAGGTTATAGCTACAGAATTTTCAGTACTCTTTTGCTCTTAGAACTGAACAGGTTTCCAAGGGAACCAATATAAATAGAAATTGATATTTGAAGGAAGGATTATGAAAATATTTACAAAAATTTTAAGAAAATGCTACTTTAACCAATTGTTATTATGTGAAGTTGAAATTGTATTTCTAAAAATGATATTTAACTTCTTTCATAAGGCATTAGACTTGTCAGCATTTTGTCTGGGGATATGTATATAGATAGGTATGAGATTTTATAAAATGGGATCAACAAATTCCATAGTATATTTAATACACACTTTAAAATCTGTCTTTTGTGGTTGAAACTAATGTACAGGGTCCCAACACTTTTTCAGCATTTACATTCAAATTAGCTCATTGTTTGTAATATCATAGTAGATTCTAATTAACTCTATATTCTGTCAACTTGACTCATGCTAAGTACTTTTTAATATTATCTGGTTTAATTTGGTAGTTTCCTAAACTGTAATCTATACAGACAAAAGTTAATAAAATACATAATGCATGCTCCTTTAAAATTATAGATTGTATAATTCATTGATAGATAATGGGATCTTCTATTGGAAAAATCTAAATGAAGAATGAAAAATATGTACTAAATTAATAAATTAATTGGTTGATATTTTTCTTATTCAGTATTTTAGTCTAATGAATAAATAACTGAATTTTTAATTCTAAAATTCTAATTCCTGCAGAAAAAATTACTATCAAAATATGACAATATGTGTGTATGTGTGGGAATGCAGTCCAGTTGTCATGTTTGTTCAGAAACAAAACTGTTGTGTTTAATTGCTTACTTTTATTCAGAAGAATAAATGCATTCTGGTAACTTTTTGCAATTAACACTACAGACACTTAGAAAACACACCATTACATTATTTTAAGGTGCATAAAATAATTTTAATAGAGTTTATTCTAAGAATTGACTTTGATTTGCATTAATTAATAGAAAAGAAATCAAATTGTTTACAGATGATGAGAATAGAAATATAGGTTGCCTTATCTCATTTTTTCAGTAAAAATGTATTTCAAGACAAATTAGAATAAACTTTTAGGGGGGAAAGGCCATGGTTTTCTGTTGTTGAAAAATATTTTTTCTAGAACAAATTTGAAAACATTTATGTAAGTAAATATAAAAATTAATTTTACACATTTTCATTAAATAGTATTTTCCATAAATTTTATGAAAGAAGATCTGATCAATTCCTTTGCCCTTGGAACATACTATCTTTGCTGTAATGGTATTTATTTACAATGGCTTTCCCAACATTCTCAACTATGAGTGAGTATAGCATTCTAGGCTGTAACTCCTTGTAGACTGCACAGTTTGAAATGCTTTACAAGTTAAAGCTAATTAACTGCCATGATATTCAATGATTAAAGGATAGTATAGTGGGTTTATATTTCTCTATTGTAGAATTTGTAAGAGAGTTGTGAAATATGATTGTAGTTTCTTTTATACAAAACACTTATTATTTGGTGTCTTAAGTTTAAATACTTGAAATATAAACATCTGAAATAAAGCTCTCACCTGGTTGTCTTCTTCCTCACCCAATTCATTGGGGTGCATACCGAAAGCTACACAAGACCTTGATAAACACTTTTTACACAGAAGTGGTTTCAAATCATTTCAGTCATCATTATTTACATATGACATTGTTTGTTCTTCCATAGTGTGTCAATCTAGTGAGACTTCTCAAAATCTAGTGAGACTAATGGTTTCTAAGGCTGCCATTAAAGTACCATATACTAAAAAAGTGTAAAATATAAAAACATTTATCTCATATTGATACAGGTGAGAAAACTACAATCTTACTTCTTTAGAAATTGTGGGAAATAATTCTTTACTTAGATGTTAGCTCCTAGTGGCCAATCTCTAGCATTCTACATATGAGTGACAGACACACATCTCCAATCACTTCCTTCCTAATCATATGGAATCATTCCTGTGCCTCTGTCTGCACATGGTTATCTCCTTATAAGAAAACAAGTCATATTAGATAACATATAAGGTAACTTATTGTATAGCATATAGGATGGCATATAAGATAACGTATTGGATAAGAAGTACTTCCTATTCCTGAATAACATCATAGTGAACAATTGTTTCCACAATGACCCAGTTTCTAGAAAAAGTCATGTTTTAAAGTGTTCTTACAAAAATTTAGGACTTCACTGATCTTTTCGCAAGAATGTATTTGAACATATGACAGAAACCAGGATGATATAAACCAGGAGCATCACAAAGGACTTTCTACAGTGGACTTTATACAAATGCCTCAAAAATGTATGTAATCTGTCAAATTCTTCAAAAGAAACCTCCATATTGTAGTATTGCACATATTTTGATTATGTTTACATTTAATTTTTAATTATTGTGTTATATAGTAGATAGTATTACTCCACTTTGCATAGGAAAGTGAGAATACATTAGTTACCTAAGATACAAAATGCAGAATAAGTTGGAATTTGGTTCTAAAGATCCAGGTCTTTCTAATTGCAGGAGTCTCAATACCATAATAGCATAATTGGTGATATTATCTAGTTAAATGTCTGGCACAAATGACAGGTTAAATTAATTACTCAAAATACTACAGCTGGAATGTGTAGAGTGCACATCAATAAATTCAAGTCTTTCATGCTGCAACACATGTTTTTTTCCTTCAGTTAAAGTGGCTTTTATATCCAGTGCATATATTTAGTAATAGTAGTAAGGATATCCTGAGGCAAACAGCAGTCTTTCCCTTCCCCTGAGTCTAGAATTTTCTTTTCAGACTGTTACTGCAAAATATATAATTAGTAATATACCATAAAATCATAAAAGTTAATAGAAGTTATCACTAGAGGGAAGGGGTTAGCAAGGAATTTCTATGAAAGGTCAGAAAAGAAATGTTTTGTGCTTTGAGATTTTGAGGAAATAAATGGCTTACTTAGTCAAGTGGAGTACCTTCTATACAAATGGGAGAACCTGACTTTGACCCTCAGCATGGATATTGGAGTGACAGCAGTGCACCTGCAGCACAAACCTGAAAAGTCCCATGGCTGTGCTTGCTACTCCCACCCTAATAGATCCATTGCGTTCAAGTTCAGTGAGAGAGAATGTCTCAAAAAAAAAAGGTTGGAAATAGGCATGCTAATTTCCCAAGATCCTATCCCTAAATGAAGAGGAACAGAAAATCAATGATTGCAAAGAGAGAAAGAGCCAGCTTTAATTCTTTTGTTTCCTTGTTTTCATCAAAGACAAGACCCCCTATCCTTCAGGGTCTTCCCTAAACATATGCAAATAAGGGCAATGCTAACTGGGTTCAGTAGAATATATATATATGCATATATATTATACAATAAATTATATGTATTCTATGTAAAACATTATATGTGTATATATGTGCATATATACAAACAAAATAGATACAGAAAATAAATCATAAATTTGAGAGGGATTGTTAGAGAGAAACAAAAGGAGATGAGTATAAAAAGGCAAGTACAATGTACTTACAAGAAATTCTCAAATAAAATAACTACATTTGGAAAAAATAAAGAGAATTGTTCTTTACAGAAAAAATGAGACAAACTGTGTGACATTTCATAAATTCTAAAAACAGGTGATTATTTATATGAACCACGTTTTATTCATTTTGTGGATTTCCTCATAAAATATCAGTTGATGTTTACTATAGTTATTGAAAGATTGATAGAAATTTTGAGTGTGAGTTCCTAACTGTATCCTCCACACATATGCACATGTATGATTAATTATTAAAACTGTGCACTGTTACAGAGAATAGATTTTAGTGATGATACAAAGTATCTTTACATTTTTCTTACAATGTTTTTGCACATAAATTCAATATGTGTTTACTGCAGAGAATTTGTTTCCACAATAAACTGAAATAAAAGTTAGGTGGAGAATAAGTGAGGAAAAAGCTCAATATGCCCCTACCTCTACATACAGACACATACATACACCTATACACATGCCCGCTCACACATCAAAATGTGCACATATATACATAGTCCATTCATAAAAGCATATACCATACATACACATTCAAAAAACTGTTTTATGAGCCTGGAGAGAAGACTTAGAGGTTTCTTAGAATGCTGGCTGCTCTTCCAAAGGACCTGGGTTTGATTCCCAGCACCCACATGATGGTTAACAACTGTCTATAACTAAAGTTAAAGGAGATTTGATGGTCTCTTCTGACTTCTGTGTGTATCAGGCATGCACATAGTACATGCACAGATATGCATGCATACAAAATGCCCATATACATGAAAATTTTAAAACAACATCAACAACAACAAACTTCTTTGTATTTTGAGGACTGCAGCTTTTATTTAGATCTGCTATGGTAACAAAAATAGACCATATGTAAATAAATTAGTACTTTATATTCCCAGTAAAATTTTGCTAGTGTATACTTACACTAGATTTTCACATAATGTTTGTATATATGACTATCACTCTAACAATATTTTCAAATTCAAAATCTATTGTTAACTTGTAGGTCATAAAACACTTCCAGGTTTGTAGAGAGCTGCTATGTGCCGCGCCCTAAAGATGGCGCCGGTTTCCGCCTTCCACCAGCCTGATGGTGAGCGCTCTCAGTGGTGAACAGGTCCATGTTTGGTTGGGACCGCTGATCTGGCTTGCTTCCGCATACGTGGGCCTCTAAGATAGCACCACATGGCTTTACTTGACGGGCTGTTCATATAGTATTTAGCCTGTGGGTTGGGTCTGCCCCATTATTCGGAAGACTGTTTTCAAGGTACCTGAATAAACTGCTGGAGAAGAGCTTTTGCGAGTTGCGTCATCCTTCCTGGTCGAGGGGGACGCGACAAGTGGTGGCCCGTACGGGGACCCAGAAAAGACTCAGAACTCCTGCAGTCAGGGGCAGCGCGCTGGTAAGTTCCTGGGATAAACTGGGACAATAAAGTTTCACAGAAATAGCGAACAAAAGGTAAAGTTTCACGGAGATAGTGAACAAACGGTAAAGCTTCGCGGAGATTGCGAACAAAGGGTAAAGTTTCGCGGGAAGTTGCGAACAAAAGGTAAAGTTTCGCAGGAAACTGCGAACCGAAAATAAATTTTTAATTATGGGATCGTCTCAGTCACATCCAATTTTTCTGGCTCTTCAGGAGCTACTTTTAGCTAGGAATTTGAAACTTAAGAAGTCTACCCTAGGGAGATTTTTGAATGAATGCGACTCCGTGGCTCCGTGGTTTGCGGTGTCCGGGAATCTTACGGTATCCTGCTGGGACAAATTAGGCAGGGACTTGGATTTTGCATGGGAGCAAAGTACATTGCAGGGAGGAGCACGGCCTATTTGGAGACTTGTTCGGAGTTGTTTAGGAGATCAGAGATATTGCAAGGCAGTGGAAAAAGGACAAAAGGCATTAGAACAGTTAAAAAAGGAGCGCTCCGTCAAATCTGGGAAAGATACTTTGGAAGAGGATAGCTCAGAGTCTAAAGAGGAACTTAAAATGTTAACAAAGAAAATGGAGAAGTCATCTTTGAGGAAGAGTTCTGACTGCACCCGGATAGAGCCCTCAGTTCCGGGGCCGCCTGTGCTGGCGCCGCCTTCATATAATGAGACTTCCCCTCCGAGTGGTCCTAGTGGGTGGTCATTCTGTCCAAATGTCTGGAGGGAAGTGAGACATGAGCTGTACTACCCTGTCTTTCAGGATGGAGGGGGAAATCGTTATCATGAACCTCTCGATTTTAAGGTAATTAAAGCACTCGCTGAGTCTGTCCGCACGTACGGGATTAATGCTGCTTTCACTGTAGCTCAGGTGGAAGCTCTTAGTCATTATTGCATGACTCCTAGTGACTGGATGAGCTTGGCACGTGCCTGCCTGTCCTCTGGACAGTATTTAGATTGGAAGGCTTTCTTGATTGAGTTTGCTAATGAACAAGCTGCTGCTAATCGTGCAGCAGAAAACCCAGCCTGGGATGTGGACATGCTTCTTGGGCAAGGTCGATATGCTCAACAACAAACTGGGTATCCGGCTCAGGTGTTTGAGCAAATCAATTTAATCGCAACCAGAGCTTGGAAATCATTGCCTAACAAAGGGGAAGTGAATGGCAATCTAACCAAGGTTATTCAGGATCCCCTGGAGCCTTTCTCAGACTTCGTGGCTATAATGGTTGAAGCAGCTGGAAGGGTATTTGGAGAACCTGATTTGGCAATGCCCTTAATTAAGCAACTTGTGTATGAGCAATGTACAAAGGAATGTAAAGCAGCTATCACCCCTTAAAAGAACAAGGGGTTGGAAGCCTGGATGCCTCAGTGCAGACTGCCGCTACCTTGAATAATTTGTCAACCAATGTAGCCATGGCCTTGGATGTATTGTGGCAGGTGGCCTAGATTGGCTGTGAGTGGAAAATGACTGGTTTGTGTGTGACCTCTGTGCCATATCAAAATTATACTGTAGCTGCAAATTTGTCTAAGCAACTCTCTCAGTATCTTACAGGAAATTGGTCTGGCGAGTTTGATAAGCTGATGCAGAATCTGAGAACTGCCATCGTGCATGTGAATTCCACCCGGGTTGATGTCTCTGTTGCTGAAGGACTGTCAACATGGATCCTCCGAGCCATGAATCATCTGAAGGAATGGGCGGGAATGGGTGCCCTAGGAGGCATGCTCTTCCTAGTCAGTTTCATTGCCCTATGGTGTATCTGTAAGATGAGGATTTCACAGAGGAGAAGCAATGCCATGCTGGTGCAAGCCTTTGCTGCCTTGGAGGCTAGACAGCCACAAGCTTGGTTGATTGTCCTAAAGGACTAAGCTATCATCACGCTCAGGATGCGAGGAGAAGCACTGCACTTGGGGTCAGCTTCTAGCGACTTCAAGAAGGGCATGTTTGATTGCATATGGGTTGGTATCCTAGTTTCCCATCTCTGAGAAAAAGATACCGGACGGGTATGGCACCAGCCTGGTTGGCTACTGGGCGTGGGGTCATTACAATGTCCTTTACATACATATCAAAGATCAGATGCTTGATATATCTACTAGGGATCCTCAACAGACTGCCACCAATCCTTTTGATTTATGGCTTTTGTGTGGAGCAAATGGTAGCTATATGGATTTGGGACCTATACTTATGCTTGGGGGAGGAATTTATCAAAGAGGTAGTTTTTCCCTAGGGTCCGCTACCAATCTGGATTTTTCTAGTGGTAGTGGCTCTGGTACTTGGAATTCTTCGTTTCATTCTTACCGTAATAAGATCTTTTCAGCCTCGCCAATGTGTCTCTGGCCTCCTTTTCTGTGGATTGTAAGTAATGGGAGTGCATCCTTGGGTGAAGAAAAGTTAGTATGCACTCCGGACACATGCTTTTATGCCCTGTGCTGGAATGCCACAGCCTTTCCTGTGGCTGTGGTGACTAGAATGCCTCGATATGTACCAGTTCCTGTAGAGGCCCCTAATACCATGATGCTATTCAGGTTTAAAAGAGATTTTGGCATCAATGCAGCTATTATTACTGCCATCACTATTGCTGCTGTGGGAGCTACTGCCTCAGCTATTGCCTTGTCTAGTTCTATACAGACTGCCAATGCCTTGAATAACATCTCAGCCACTGTGGCACAGGCATTGGATACTCAGACCTCTATGAATTCTCATCTCAAAGGAGGTCTTATGATAGTTAATCAACGCATAGATTTAATACAAGAACAGATTGATTCTCTTTGGCAACTAGCACAATTGGGGTGTGAGTGGAAAATGCAAGGTTTGTGTGTTACTTCCGTGCAGTATCAAAATTTTACAAAGGCTGCTAATTTGTCTAGACAATTGTCAAAGTTCCTCTTACAGGATTGGTCGGCTGAATTTGAAAATTTGATGAGAGAGCTGAGAGCGACAATCATCCACATCAATTCCACTCGGGTGGATCTGAGCCTGGCTACTGGCTTGACTTCCTGGATACAGACAGCTATGGATCATCTTAAGGAGTGGGCGGGCATAGGCTCTTTGGCGATAATGATGATACTAGCCTCTCTGGTTTGCCTATGGTGCATCTACAAGATGAGAGCCACACAGAAGCATAATGCAGCCATGATTATACAGGCCCTTGTCGCCATTGAGGTGGGCCAGTCCCCTCAGGCATGGCTCGCTGCCATGAAGACTTAAATCTTCACTGAGCATAGTCCCTGCCCACTGAGGTATTCGTTCCACGGATATTAGGGTCTGGCAAGTCAGTGACGGAGTAGACGGGTAAGTCTCGGCCACCTAAGACAGGGCAGTCCCGAGTGGGGAGGCTGACCCAGAGACAGGTAAGAGTTTGAGCACCGCCCTCCTACAGGCTCAGGCCCACTGTGAGATCCCCATATAGGGGGATTACGAAGCCTTTCCAGGGACTTCTACCAACTTTAGAAAAAAAAAAAAAAAAAAAGGAGGAACTGTAGAGAGCTGCGACATGCCACGCCCTAAAGATGGCGCCGGTTTCCGCCTTCCACCAGCCCGATGGTGAGCGCTCTCGGTGGTGAACAGGTCCATGTTTGGTTGGGACCGCTGATCTGGCTTGCTTCCGCATACGTGGGCCTCTAAGATAGCACCACGTGGCTTTACTTGACTGGCTGTTCATATAGTATTTAGCCTGTGGGTTGGGTCTGCCCCATTATTCGGAAGACTGTTTTCAAGGTACCTGAATAAACTGCTGGAGAAGAGCTTTTGCGAGTTGCATCATCCTTTCTGGTCGAGGGGGACGCGACACAGGTTGACTGGTTTGTGAAAAAGATTTTTTCATTCCTTGATATACTAGGAAGAATATTTGTTTCTAATGTATACTTTCAGTCTCTGTAATTTGGATAATATATCATCAAATGGGCAAAAATAAAGTCACCAAATCAGAATGAATGAATAAATTTCTACAATATAAGACAGAGTACTATAATGATTTTATAGTTTGGCTTTATAAAAAGTATATGTTACTTTGAAGAAATAGTGAAAGTTTATAGATGTGTGTTTGATTTGAAGCAAATGTATAAAACAAATTGATTTATTCTTTTTTGAAAAATAAAAAAGGAAGAAAGAAAGGAAAGATGAAAGAATGGGGAGAAGGAAAGAGTGGAAAGGGATAAAGAGAAGGAGAAGATAGGAAGGAAAAGAGAAAAAAGGAGGGAGGAAGTAAGACAAGCAAAAACAAGTTACAGAATTTTTTCTTTTTCTTTTTTTCTTGCTGTCGCTGGTAATTTATTTCAATCTATCAAAAATGTGTAACTATAACTTCCCTTTAGTGAATACAATAATATCTGCATTTATATAATTAAGACTTACAAAACATAGAAATGGTTATGTTTCCCTTATGTTATATATATTCTTTTTAATGTGCTGTTGAAGTTGAAGAAAACTTCCAAAGTTAAAAAAATATGAAAATTTGAGGCAGATATAAGGGTTGCTAGAGTGCTAGCAACTGCATGGGAAATCTTTGTTGAGAATTAAATATTCTTTTTACTGCTGCCCTGAATCACTGGCAGAGTTACACACTATGATCAGTGAAATAAGTTACTTGCATGGATAATGTTGAAATTGAAAAAGATTAATTTGGAAGGCCGTTGATAGGGACAGGGCAGTCCATAAACCTCGAATAGTGTTATAGTCCACTGCTGTGATGAGAATAATGAGGAAAGAGTGTCCTACACAATATTATCATTCGATATCACTTATTTTCAGCTAGGGAGATGGAATATAAACCATGGAGACCATTTCTATTAAGATGATCATCAGTTCGTGCTGTGAACCAAAGATGGACGTAATTAGCACATTCAGGCAAGTTTGTAAGGTTTGCTATCTCCAGCCATAGAGAGAAGATGTAGCATTATTCAGTGACAAACAATTGTATAACTTAGATGTTTTTTTCTTTTTTTCTCTTTATTTTTTATTTCTTCAAGTTACATCTCAATCGCAATCCCCTCTCTACTCCCCCCTCCAGTCCCATCCTCCCACCCTCTTCTGCCTCAACCAACCCATCCCCTTCCTTTTTTTTTCAAATTTAAAGTATATCTTTCCCCCCAACAGCTCCCCATTTCAGTCCAACAAATGGCTCTTTCTCATATAATAATAAATACAATACAACACAACAGAGGTAATTAGGCCACAATTATGAGAGTTATATGGCTTAGCATACATTCCCAATGTCCAGTCCATATGTATTTGGCACCTGATTTTAATATTCTACTATCTAACCATCTCCATGAGTTTAAAGTTCTATATCTAAGTCAGATGTTTTTTCTAAATTCTCCTGTTTATTTGCATGTTATATAGTAAATATTTTTTGTGGTTAAAATAACAACTCTATATGCTGTAAGGACAAATACCACAAATAAAAAGGTTCAGTTCTTCCTACTTAAAATAAACTTCCTTTTTATCTAAACCCAATCCTCTTTCTCTGAGAACGTACTTTAGAAAAACTACCACTGTAAAGTATATTATACAGC
Organism: Lophiomys imhausi; assembly: GCA_907164525.1. NCBI lineage: Eukaryota > Metazoa > Chordata > Mammalia > Rodentia > Muridae > Lophiomys > Lophiomys imhausi. Next base: position 2,813,443 of record CAJQZJ010000237.1, on the reverse strand, counting down.
ATATACTTTTAAAATCAACCAGGGCTTTTCTCATGCAAGAATCTTTCTTTTAATACAAACATCAGACCAACAGTAGCCTGTGTCTACCCCAGGTTCTGTGGAAAGGCTGTTGTAAATGAATTTATTTCTGTTTTATTATACTCACTCTAATTTATTTTACTGTACTTAACCCTCTACCTCCCTTCCAACCCTTGTTCCTTCCAACCCTCAACACTAGGTGGAAAGAAAGAAGGTTAAATGGGAAAGGGACATAGATCTCTTTGAGCTACTTCTTACTATTTAGTGTCCTCGGGTTTTTTGGGGGGCAATACCAATCTCAGTAGTCAGAAATCCATAGTCCAGCAAACCAGCAACCCCAAACATAACAAACCAGAAAACCAGGAAACACAGCAGCAAGATGAAACACCAGCAGTGTGAGGGAACCACCAGCTGGAAGAGCAGCAACTTCTTCCTTCTTTGGAGACCCATATCCTTCCTGGGGTTCTGGCTTTTATACTCCTCTCCAGAGTCCTCAGAAATCAACTTGCTACAGCTAATTAAGACATGCTCCTGCTAGCGCATGAGGCACAATTATAGTTTACATCTGTAGACATAGTGAAGCAGCCTCACAACTAAGATCAAAACAAAAAGTTTCACATCTCATAACTGGGTTTTTTAAGGAACAAAAATTCTTCCCACAGAAGGCAGCAGATTAACTTTTATAAGCTCCTTATTCCATCACAGTATTCAGAGATTTCTCAAAGTGATCTTGTCCTTTAATTGTGCAAGTTATTTTAGTACCCTTGTTCAAATTAATTTGAGCTGGAATAAAAGTGTCCTAAAAGTAGATTTTTGTCTATCTAGATTTGATTTATTCATTAAAAGACTTGTTATATTTTTTTCTTTTCATTCTTTGTAAGAACATGTGTGAAAAATGGAATTGTGTTGGGTGTAACCTACTGAGTATAACTGTGATTGTCATGAATATTATGAAAGGTATTTTAGCTTTCACTGAGATTAGAGAAAGGGTGTATTAAAAATCAGATTTTCTATAGTTTTATACATATAATTTCCATTCCAAAATTTAGTGACCTCCAATGACCTTTTTGTTGTACTGACCTCTGTGGGTATTATAATGAAACAAATCCACCTAAAGATTCCCTTTGAATAAGTATGCACTCTTACTCATCTTTGATTGTCTTTTCATTCTATAATTTCATAAAGTATTTTAAAATTTTGATACAATAAATTCAGAAAAGATACAGAATGAAATGAACAAATTTAAATTCATTGGAAAATTGCCATCTCTTTCTAATTTTCTCAGTTTTTCTATGGTTTCAGTAAGATTTACCATGTCAAGTCATGATAGACAAAATTTGGACTTCCTTGACTCCAGGGCTTTTAACTCTTCTTTTCTCTCATTTTGTTTATAATATATCTAACAAAAATGTGAAATATACAAAAGACAACTAAATTATGAGGAATGTGCCTAGTTTTATAGTAACATTTTATGTCATGTTTGGTTGATATCCCTGGGAGGTTTGCTCTTTTCTGGGGAGAGGAGAAGTGGGTGGGAGGGGACTGGGAAGAGAACAGGAAGGGGAAACTGTGATCAGGATGTAATATATAAAAGAACAATAAATACATTAATAAAGTAAAAATAAACAAGATGAGATATTTCACAATGCTAGATCATTTAAATAGTTATTAAGAAAAACCAGTTAAATCTCAAACTGTGGGTCATGACCTCTTTGGGAATTGCATATCAGATGTTCTGTATGTCAGATATTTACATTACGGTTCACAAAATTAGCAAAATTACAGTTAGGAAGCAGTAACAAAATAATTTTATGGTTATGGGTCACCACAGCCTGAGAAAGTATATTAACAGGTCACAGCAGTAGGACGTTTAAAAACTATTGACATAATATGTCTTTTAATCATTTAAAACACTGAAATGAAGATAGCAGGTAAACATAGAACATTGGCAGAGATGGACGACTGAGACATTGGTGAGTGTGGGATGATCAGCTTGGATATGACCAGACTAGTTACTATAACTCAGCTCAACAATGAAACTCACAGAGAAAACTCTTACCATGGATGAAAATCACAGGAAAGAGTGATTATGCGTAAGTGTGTGTGTGTATGTGTGTGTGTGTGTGTGTGTGTGTGTTTGTGAATAATTTTACATACTTTTGTTTGTATTCTCTAAGCAAGGACACCCAAGTGTATTACTTCTGACCATCCTTAAAAAAATAAACAATGCTATGTCAAAAGAATAAATTACTTGCATTTTGCATTTGAGTAGATTTTACTTTGTTGTTCTTCAATCTGGGATGTGTACATTTAAACAGTGATATCAATGAACTTTTAATTAATTAGTGAGAATTAATTAGAAGAAATATGTAAACACATTGATATAAATTACCAAAAATAGGAAGCACTTCTCCTTATGTTAAATTATATCACTTCTTGGCCTTTTGACTAAATGTAGAAAGAGTATAAATTAATATCCAAGGGATGATGAAATTAGAAAAACCTCAATTAGCACCAGTAGTGTGTAAATTTTTAATTAATTGCTAGAAAATTAGGTCAGTAAAATTTTGAATATGTAACTCATTAAATACAAAGAGGCTAATAATTACAGCCTGATGTACAGAAGTGGCAGATACCATCAGATCAAAAATGAACAATAGTGTGACAAAAAAAAACTTATGTTCCTGGAAAATTGCACTTGGTAGGAACACAAAAGAGATGTGTGGTATTCCTGAAAAGGAAATGCATAATCTCTTTTTAATAATGAGAAAACATCATTTGTCTTACATAGAACATTATGATGGGATATTAATCTGAAGCAAATAAAACTTACTACTCAGGAAAATGATCTATGTCACTTGTGACAATTTATTTTCCATGCCAAGTACATCCTATCAAGTTTAAATATTTCCAAATTGTTAATATTATAAGTAAGGTTGTATATTTATTACAATTTAATATTAGAAAGCTCGACAGTCAAAATTAATGTAAATTGCAATTTCCTCAGTTCTCTTTGCCACATCAAATAGCCTGGGAAGAAATATAATTTTTTAAACATTTTCTTATTTAAAGTAGAACCTAAAACATCTATAAATTTAGGTGGCTTTGTTATCACGATGTCATGCCCTTTCATAATTTAAAAGGTCTTGCCAACAAATTAAGAATTATAGAATGAAATCAGCCCATCTACCTTACCTGCTTGAGTTTCATCCCTTGGAGCCACAAAACAGAAAACAAGTCCATTTTGTTTTTCCAGAAGTCAGAATGTTATTATTCAACTTAACAGTCCTTTAAGGAAGTAGTATCAGGGCACAGAGATTAAAGAGAGACTTTGGAGTAGAATAGGGGGTGCTGTCAGGAGTTGACATGTCTCGATATCAAAAAAATCTAAAGTTAAGCGAACATCTTTGAATGCCATATTGTGCAGATCTCTTGAGGTTTTTGAAGAGGCACTATCTCTTATATTAGGATAAGCAAAAGTTGCTTTTCTCTACCATCAACAGAACCAAAGGAACATGGACTTTGTTAATTGTTAATGGAACACTTCACTCTACTGGAACAAAAGGAAGCTCTTAGCCTTCATGTGACTGATGAACTGAGGGGAGGTGATATGTGGAGGCACCCCATATCATAGGAGTAGTATAGGTGGGCAAGGGCATACAGGATGTAAAAGTGAGGCAGGGAGGGGTGGAGGGAGAGTGCTGTGATAGAGATGTGACTGGAATTAATAAATAAATGTTTTTTTAAGAAAGAAGTGGGCAGGGTCACCGTGCCCATGGCGGAGGAGCCAGGCAGGAAGCCCGCACAGTGAAGTGGCAGGGCTGGGAGCGCACAGAGGCACACAGAGGCAGAGCTGGCAGCGGAGACGCCCAGAGGCCGAGGGCTCCAAAACAAGGAAGCCAGAAGCCAGGGGACCATAGCTGTATTCTGGAAAACCCAAACATATTAGGCGTGGAGCTGCACCCTCTCAGTCTCCGTGGGGACAACCGGAGTCCACAGAATCCATGCCTGGGCAAATAGGTCCATACCATCAGAACCACTACAGGCTGATCACTCAGTGTGCAACATAGAGAAGTCTGACGTGGGAGCAGTGAAACAATCCCGGGCCATTCCTCACTACCTGGGAATAGGCTGCACCAGCTCACAGTGCTTCAGGTGATTAAAACCACAGTAACACTGAGATCCCCCTGTAAGCAACTACAGATAGCCAAGTAACTCGTCCCCTGCACCAAAACATCCCCTGTGGATCCAAGCTCAGAAGACGATGAGAGCAGACAACTAAACACATCCATATGGCCAAAGGTCCAAGAAAACACAGAAATCAAGGAAATATGACTCCAACAACCCAGAACTATCCTAGCTCATCCAATTCGGATGACCTCACAACAGCAGAAACACATGAAAACGATGACAATTCTACATTATAGAAAGTGATAGAGTCCCTTCAAGAAGAACTTAAATCTATGAAGGAATTCAAAGAAGCCACAATTTTACAAGTCAAAACGACAAATAACACCATTAAAGAGCTCCAAGCCAAGGTGACTCAGCTTGAACAGGAAAAGGACAAAGCAATGAAAGATTTCCAGGCAAAAACAAACAAACTGGAGAAGGAAATGTTCAAAATGAACAATACCATTCAAGACATGAAAATAAAAATAGAATCAATAAAGAAAACACAGTCAGAGTTAAAAGAGGAAGTAGAGAATCAAGGGAAGAGAATAGGAACTACGGATGCGACTATCAATAATAGAATGCAAGAGATGGAAGACAGGATCTCAGGCATGGAAGATTCGATGGAAGAAATCAGTACAACATCCAAAGAAAATGAGAAGGCTAAAAAATCTCTCACCCACAACATCCAAGAAATCAAGGACTCAATGAAAAGATGGAATGTAAGAATTATAGGCATAAAGGAAAGAGAAGACTCCTGACTCCATGGTCCAGGAAATATCTTCAACAAAATCCTAGAAGAAAACTTCCCAAACCTGAAAAAAGAGATGCCAATAAAAATCCAAGAGGCTTACACAACACCGAACAGATTATTTCAGAAAAGAAACTCCTCTCGCCACATAATAATTGAAGCACCAAATGTACAGAACAAAGAAAGAATATTAAAAGCTGTAGGAGAAAACGGTCAAGTCACATACAATGGCAGACCCATCAGAATTACACCTGACTTCTCCACAGAAACTTTAAAAGCTAGAAGGGCCTGGACAGATGTCCTACAAGCCCTGCGAAAACATAGGTGCCCAGCCAGATTACTATACCCAGCAAAACTCTCTATCAACATAGATGGAGAAAACAAGATACTCCATGACAAAATCAAATTCAAACAATATCTACCCACAAACCCAGCCCTACAGAAGATCCTAGAAGGAAAATTCCAACACAGAGAAGATAATTACACCCACGAAAACAGAGGAAATAGAAAACCCCACAGCAACTAAACCAAAAGAGGCACAGAACGATCACCTATACCAAACTAATAGGAAATAACAACCCTAGGTCAATAATATCCATCAACATCAATGGACTCAACTCCCCAATAAAAAGACACAGGTTTACAGATTGGATCCACAAGCAAGACCCGTCTTGTTGTTGCATACAAGAAATATATCTCACTATCAAAGATAGACACTACCTCAGAGTAAAGGGCTGGGAAAAGATTGTCCAAGCAAATGGACCCAGAAAGCAAGCTGGAGTAGCCATCCTAATATCAAACAAAACAGACTTCTAACTGAAGTTAATGAAAAAAAAAAAAAAAACAGAGAAGGGCTTTATATACTCATTAGAGGGAATATTCATCAAGAGGACATTTCAATATTGAACATCTATGCGCCAAATAAAAAGGCACCTATATTTGTAAAAGAAATGCTTCTAAAACTTAAATCGCACATCGATCTAAACACATTGGTAGTGGGAGACTTCAACACCCCACTCACAACAACGGACAGATCATCTAGACTGAGGCCAAACAGAGAAATATTGAGTCTAACAGAGGTCATGAACCAAATGTACCTAACAGATATCTACAGAACGTTTCACCCAAACACAAAGGAATACACCTTTTTCTCAGCACCTCACAGAACCTTCTCCAAAATTGACCATGTCAGAAACAAAGATAGATTCAACAGATACAAGAAAATTGAAATAACACCTCGTATCTTATCAGACCACCATGGAATAAAGCTAGTCTTCGACAGCAAAAGAATCAACAGAAAGCTTACACACACATTGAAATTGAACAACTCCTTACTGGATGACTACTGGGTCAGGGAAGAAATAAAGAAGGAAATCAAAGACTTATTAAAATCCAACGACAATGAAGGCACAACATACCCAAACCTATGGGAAACAATGAAAGCTGTGCTACGAGGAAAGTTCATAGCACTAAGTGCCTTCAAAAAGAAAATTGTGACAGCTCATATTAGCGAATTAACTGCTAAACTGGGTGAATTGGAAAAAAAAGAAGCAAACACTCCCAAGAGAAGCAGAAGTCAGGACATCATCAAACTTAGGGCTGAAATCAACAACTTAGAAACAAAAAAGAACTATACAAAGAATCAATGAAACCAAGAGTTGGTTCTTTGAGAAAACCAACAAAATAGACAGACCCCTAGCCAAAATAACTAAAATGCAAAGGGAAAAAACACAAATCAACAAAATCTGAAATGAAAAGGGAGAAATAACAACAGACATTGAGGAGATCCAGTGAATATTTGGGTCCTACTTTAAAAATCTATATTCTACCAAATTCGAAAACCTAGGCAAAATGAACAATTTTCTCGATAGATTCCACCTACCAACACTAAATCAAAATCAGATTAACAGATTAAACAGCCCAATAACCCCTAAGGAAATAGAAACAGTAATTAAAAATCTCCCAACCAAAAAAAGCCCAGGGCCAGATGGCTTTAGCACGGAATTCTACTGGACCTTCAAAGAGGAGCTAACACCAATACTCTTCAAACTCTTCCACCACATAGAATCAGAAAGAACACTGCCAAACTCATTCTATGAGGCCACTGTCACTCTGATTCTTAAACCACACAAAGACCAAACAAAGAAAGAGAACTTCAGACCAATCTCCCTCATGAATATAGATGAAAAATACTTAATAAAATACTAGTAAACCGAATTCAAGAACACATCAAAAGCATCATACATCATGATCAAGTAGGCTTCATCCCAGGAATGCAGGAATGGTTCAACATATGAAAGTCTATCAACATAATTCACCATATAAACAAGATGAAAGAAAAAAACCACATGATAATCTCGCTCGATGCAGAAAAAGCATTTGACAAAATCCATCACCCCTTCATGCTAAAAGTTCTGGAGAAAACGGGCATAGAAGTGCCGTACCTAGAAATAATAAAGGCAATATACAGCAGGCCAGTGGCGAACATCAAAATAAATGTAGAGAAACTTGAAGCATTTCCTCTAAACTCAGGGACAAGGATGTCCACTTTCACCATATCTCTTTAATATAGTACTTGAAGTTCTTGCTAGAGCAATAAGACAGCTAAAGGAGATCAAGGGGATAAATATCGGAAACGACGAAGTCACAATATCCCCATTTGCAGACGATATGATAGCATACATAAGCGACCCCAAAAATTCCACCAGAGAACTCTTACAGCTGATAAACACCTTCAGCAAGGTGGCTGAATACAAAATTAACTCAAAAAAAAAATCAGAAGCCCTTCTATATACAACAAACAAATGTACTGAGAAAGAAATAAGGGAAACAACCTCCTTCACAATAGCCACAAACAATATAAAATACCTGGAGGTAACTCTAATCAAGCAAGTAAAGGACCTATACAACAAGAACTTCAAACCCCTGAAGAAAGAAATGGAAGAGGCCTTTAGAAGATGGAAAGATCTCCCATGCTCATGGATAGGTAGGAACAACATAATAAAAATGGCTATCCTATCAAAAGCATTATATAGATTCAATGAAATTCCTATCAAAATACCAACACAATTCTTTATAGACCTGGAAAGAGCTATTCTCAATTTCATATGGTACAACAAAAAGCCCAGAATAGCTAAATTAATCCTATACAATAAAAAAAGCATCTGGAGGTATCACCATCCCAGATTCCACACTGTACTACAGAGCAATAATTGTAAAAACAGCATGGGTTGCTATAGAAACAGACCAGTAGAACAATGGAATCTAATTGAAGATCCAAAAATGGACCCACACACCTATGGCCAACTAATTTTGGCAAAGAAGCCAAAAACCACACAATGGAAGAAGGACAGCATCTTCAACAAATAGTACTGGTCCAACTGGATGTGCACTTGCAAAAGAATGAAATTAGACCCATATATATCACCTTGTACAAAACTTAAATCACAGTGGATCAAAGACCTTAACATAAGGCCGGTCACACTAAATATACTAGAAGAAAAAGTGGGAGAAACCCTCGAACTCATTGGCACAGGTGACAACTTCCTAAACAGAACACCAACAGCTCAGGACCTGAGATCAACAATCAATAAATGGGACCTCTTGAAACTGAAAAGCTTCTGTAAGGCAAAAGACACTGTCATTTGAACAAAACGGCAACCAACAGAATGGAGAAAATATTTACCAACCCACATCTGATAGAGGGTTAATATCCAAAATCTGCAAAGAACTCAAGAAACTAAATGCCAAGAAACCAAATAATCCAATCAAAAATGGGATTCGGAGTTAAACAGAGAATTCACAAAGGAGGAAACCTAATGGCCGAGAGACACCTGAAGAAATGCTCAACATCTTTAATCATCAGAGAAATGCAACTCAAGACGACCCTGAGATTCCATCTAACACATGTCAGAATGGCTAAGATAAAGAGCTCAAATGACAGCACATGCTGGTGAGGGTGTGGAGAAAGGGGAACCCTACTCCGTTGCTGGTGGGAGTGCAGGCTTGTGCAACCACTATGGAGGTCTGTCTGGCGATATCTTAGAAATCTTTGAATAACCTTGCCTCAGGACCCAGCCATACCGATTCTGGGTATACACCCAAAGGATCCCTCATGGAGACATAGGGAAGTCTCATCATCTATGTTCATAGCAGCCTTATTTGTAATAGCTAGAAACTGGAAACAACCCAAATGTCCCTCAACTGAAGAATGGATTAAAAAACTGTGGTATATCTATACAATGGAATATTACTCTATCAGAAACAATGAAATTATGCAATTTGCAACCAAATGGATGGAACTAGAAAAGCTCATCCTGAGTGAGCTAACCCGGACTCAGAAGAATGCACATGGCATCTATTCACATATATTAGGATTTTAGCTATATACTACAGGATATCTGTACTACAACCAACACACCAAAAGGAACATGGACATAGACTTTTTTTTTTCCTTTCTTTTTTTGTTGTTGTTCTTTGTTTTTGTGGGTTTGTGTGTTTGTTGGTCTTTTTTTAGTTTTCCCTTCGTAGCAAGGAGACACCTTTCACTGGCAGTACTGCCTCGTAGGCCCCCAGTGTATGGTGAGGCTCTTGGCCCTCATATGACTCCTGAACTGTGGCGAGGGACTGTTATATAGGGACACTCCACCCCAGAGGAACAAGAGGGAAGGATTAGGGGGTAGAGGATGGGAGGGTGTGGGTGGGAAGCGGGGAAAGAGGACAATATGATAGAGATGTAACCTGAAGCAACAAACATATTAATTTATTAATTTAAAAAAGCAGGTAACAGTTTTAAAACACTGTAAATAAAATAAAGGTTACAGCCATTCAACCTGGTTTTATAAACCTCCAAGAGTCGAAAAAACTTAGAGCTAAGGTAAAATACATGAAATGTGTGGTGTTAGCCCATGCCTTTACCTTCAGCAGAGATGGGAGGAGCACTATAGAGTTAGTTGTCTTATAAATTCTAGAGTTACATGGAACAGGGTGGTGAGGGTGCACACCCTTAATCCCATCATTCAAGAAGAGTACACCCTTAATCCCAACCCACTAGAGACAGAAACAGGAAGATCTCAGAGCTCAAGGTCAGCCTGATACAAAACAAACTCTAAATAGACAAAACTTCGATCCAGGAGTGGTGGAGCACATCTTTAATCCATTCAGATGGGAACCACAGGTCTTTGATCCCATTAATTAGAATGCATAGACAGACACATAAGATTTGGAAGGACTTAAGTTTAAAAGCTACTTACAAAAGGCCTACTCAATATAAACAAATTGTCCTTTGAGACCTCGAAATACATACACTAAGGCTTGGTTAGTTCCAAACTAACAAAATAATTTCTTCTTTAATCCAGATTGAAAGATAATACTTTATATATTGTCAAAAAATAAAATTTCCTTCAGGAGAAATATTACCTGAACTCCCCCCCCAAAAAAAAGGGTAATTGTCCCAGAGTTAGGATTAGGGCAGGGCTCTGTTTTTATCTTTCCAGGAGATTTAAAGCATCCATTCAAGTAAGCCAGGGACAACTGGACAACGGAAACCTCAACAGAAAACAGAATCAGACACCAAAGAAGACGAGTGGCCCAGATGATTCAGCCTTGCAGTCTCCCTCAATAGCTGTTTCCATCAAAAGTCTACAACCACAACAACTTAAAATAGCTAAGATTGTTCAGCTCCACACACTGCCCCAGCAAGAACTTCAGTAAAGCCTGGAAGATCAGCTTCTGCCTACAAACTTCTTAGGACATCTGAACAGCTGAGCAGAAAAGGAATGAAAGTAAAAGGATTGTACTAACATTTTTAACTATTTTTCCATTCTGGTCCGTGCCCCAAACAGGTTTACTGCGACCCAAATCAGCAGGAAGTCATTTTAAGAGAGCAACGTCCCATGCCCAGAGGGTGGGGAGGGTGTTTCTCCCCCCCCCTTTTGGTTATTTTATGGATAACAGAAAACTTCGTTATTTAGGGGAACAGACTACAAGCTGTTAAATGGTCTCCTTAAATGGGTTTTGGAGGTTAGACCCAGGGACTACCTTCTTTTTCTTTTCTGTATCCTTCTTTCTCTCCTATGTAGGAGTACACAGACTCGAGAAAAATGGGACATAGACATAGTATGGGAAGGACCAAGAAGAAGGGACAGATTATTGAATATGCCCTTATACCTTTGTATATTGATACAAAATTAGTATTATATTTGGCTAAAGTGGTATTGACCATTGTATATTGTGCAAAATTAAGATTGTATTGGACTACATCGGTATTGATCTTTGTATATTGATACAAAATTAAGATTATAGTTGGCCACAATGGTATTGACCCTTGTATATTGATGTAATATTAAGATTGTATTGGGCTACATAGGCATTGATCTTTGTATATTTATACAAAATTAAGAGTATATTTGGCCACATCGGAATTTATTTTGTATATTGATACAAAATTAAAGGTAATGCTTCTTAAAGATATTGTACCTAGTGATACTTAAAAATGAAATGTGAAGCTCTGGCCTCTTGATACCAACCATCTTAAACCATTTAGGATAGTTAAGAAATACAAACTCTTAATCATGCAAGCTTGTCATTTTGTTAGCTACTATGACAGTCTATCACAGATATTCTCTAAGCTACTCAGAAATCAAGTTGTTAAGAGACAAGCAACATTTGCTTATCTAAATACAAGAGATATATAGGGCATCTTCAAAAACCCCAAGAGATCTGCAGAATATGGCATTCAAAGATGTTGTCTTAAATTAAGATTTTTTTTGATATCGAGACATATCAGCTCCTGACAGCACCCCCTATTCTACTCCAAGTAGAAGATGAGCATTGAAGAATCTCCAGTGTGAGATGGTTGAATGAGTGGCAAACCTATCTCTTGGCATGAAAAAACCCTTGCTTCAACTGTAGACAGACTGCTGTCCAAAAAGGACAAAACTTGGTAGCAGGGAAGTCGACAGCCTAGCTCTGCCAAGACAGGGTATGTAAGTCCTTCATAATCCCTGCTCTACAATCAATGTCTGTCAGAGAAATGGGAGCAAAAGGCTGAAGATTGATGCTGTAACATATGGAGAGAAAACAGGAACTGTACAGGCAGCCACTGATATGTCATTTCTTAGTTTTGGATGATGCAGGCCCTTCACTTCCTATATAATCAGATATATTTATCCCTCTCAGGTCTCTGAGGTGGTTGAAGAATAGATAGCTAGAGTCTCATAGTTAAAGTTTGAGTTGTTTAGGAATCAAGAGGGTGTTCTGGATCTAAGAAGATGTTTTTAAAATTGTGAGGCAAGTTAGTATGAAAGCTGAGTCAGATACAGAACTTGAAACTCATGGAGATGGTTAGATGGTCGAATGTTAAAGTCAGGGACCAAATATGTATGAATTGGACATTTGGAATGTATGCTGGGCCATTTAACTCTCATAAATGTGGTGTATTTATTTCTGTTGTTTTGTATAGTATTTACTGTTATAAGAGAAGGAACCATTTGTTGGACTGAAAGGGGGAGCTGTTGGGGGGAAGAGGGTGGAAGGGTGGGACAGGAAGGGGGAGTAGGGAAGGGATTGTGACTGAGATGTAACTTGAAGAAATAAAAAAATAAAGTATAAAAAAATTTTAAAAAATGAATGAAAATCAATACACAACATATCTAAACATGTGGGACACAATGAAGGAGCTTCAAAAAGAAATGTTCATAACACAGTTCCTATATGCCAATTGGACAGATCTCATATTAGTAATTTAATAGCACATCTGAAAGTTCTAGAAGGAAAAGAAGAAATATCACCTAAAAGAAGTGACTGGCAAAAAATTATTAAACTCGTGTCAAAAATTAATAAAATAGAAGTATAGGCAAAGAGCTTCCAAAACTATAGAAATGTCATAGATGGTTACCTGGAGACTCACCAATATTTATGTGAGATGTTGGAGCATAATCTTTGGCCTTCTGGCCCAGAATATCTGACAGACTTTTCTGTGAAGCGGGAATTATGAAGGACTTGCCTGCCTTATCCTTGTAAAGCTTGGCAGTCTACTTCTCTGAATCTTATTTGTCCAGTTTGATCAGCATACTGTCAAGCAGTTGAAGCAAGGGCAGTTTCTTTCCCTGAGGCTAGCCTGACACATTTGAAGAAAATTCCATAAGGAGGTTTTTCAATGCTCATCATCTTCTTTGAAGTAGAATGGGGTTGTTGCCAAGGGCAGACCTACCTCATTGTCAAAAATCCTTTTATTAATAAAACATCTTAAATGTCATATTCTGTAGTTCTATGAGGTTTTTGATGGCCATATATCTATTTATACTATATGTGAATTATTTGTGTCTAACTATTTACTATCTGTTCAATTTAGGAATCATATTTTTGTAATTAAATAAACTAGTTTATAACATGACCATACATTTGACTGTGTAACTTGCATTTCTTAATTATCCTAAACAATATGTAATAGCAGCTTTTATAAAGACTGGAACTTATATTGTATTTTAAGAATTGCATAGCTGTAATACATTAAAAGGATACATGGCATGCTGTAATCAAATATAGTCTTAATTTTGTATTAATATACAAATATCTATACCAAGGTAACCAAATATAACCTTAATTATGTATAAATACATAAAGACCTATACCAATGTAAGGTTTTCAGCTAGTAGTAGTTCTATAGTTTATGAGTATATCAATAACCTACCATGCATTCCTGTTATTCCTATATCATTCCTATGTGCCCCCTTTTTTTTTATTTAGAAACTTTCTTTCTCCTTTTCTCCTTTGTATAAGAAAGAAGGATAGAGGAAAGAAAGAGAAATCCCCGAGTCTAGCCTCATATATTTTGTTTCCTCCTTCAAGACCATTAACATCTTGTAACCAACCCAACTTCAATGACAACAAACCCATCAAATGATCAGAAACTATTCACTCGGCCATGTGGGAATCAGGTGTCACTCTTCAAAAATTTCTTCTTTTGTTTTGGGTTGTCATTTTCCTTTTGGGGTTCCCAAAAAGATTGGGATATTGGCCAGTCTCAAGAAAACTAGCTGTAAGATTTGCTGTCCAGTCTGTGTGTGCTATGAAAATGCAGGCCTAGTTGAAGACCTAATTGGAACAATCTGAAAGACTGAACCGTGTCTTGTAAGCAGCTTTCTTTGGAGCTGTCCTAGAAGCAAGTTTTGATGAAATAGCTATTAAAGCAGTCTGAGGTTGAATCAAGCAGTATGCTGGAATAAATTTGTCTCAACGTCTCAGCATCCTCAAGGGTGAATCTTGTCAAGGCCACCTCAGTTCTATTGGTGTCTGGTATTTTTGTTCTGCAAACATATATACTCTCACAGGTAATGTACATTTCTGCAATAATATATGTATTGAATGTGCACCATGCACAGATCAGTTAAAGATTATTTTTTACCCTCTGTTTAAGCAGTTAGGCATTTGACTTTATTTATAAGTTAGTTTGGATTATATGATTATGTAACCAAACTGTAATATAAACTTTTTAAAAAATAGCATGATGCATGATAAGTCCTGAGGATTCTGTAGCTGACAAGATTTATTGGCTATGCAAGGTTACAGTCTTTGCTGGAGACATTTTCATATCTCACCCAGTCTCATTGCTATTCCCATGTAGAGGGGTCAGTGTATACTTTACTTGTTTTGCTTTTCTTCATGATTTTCTTTTTCCTGTCTGCAGCCAAGATCTTCAGAGAGTCTTCCACTGCCAAATCTGATCTTTTTCAATTTGGAAGGAATCCACATATTTTCTTTCCTGTGGAAACAAATACAAAACCTCTCTCCAACATAACACACTTCCTTCCCTCCATTTTGAAAAGGACATCCTTAAAATAGACAGGCTGATATATTTCAAGGTTTTTACCATAATCTAGTGTCTCTCAGAAGCCATTGGTTTTTGTTTATTAGCATTCAAAAATTTAAAGTTAATAAAGCACTATGTAATATATGTCCGGAGATGTTTGTTACCCCCTTTAAATCATTAAGTATCTCCTTTAAAGTACCTTTAGATCTGTCTACTGCTTGTCCTGTAGGATTGTAAGATATGTGTGTAATATTTTCTACGCCATCTCAAAAATGGATAAATATGTTGAAGTATCATCAGCTGAAATCTGTAGAGACAGTCACCGTCTCTAATAAATGTGCAAAATCAGAATCATCTCTTTCATAATTCAAGCCAGAAGTCCATTGTAATTCTGAATGTGCATGAATAGCATTATGTATCAACACATATATTAGATTTCATATATAAAATGAAACACTTAAGCTATTGCATGGCACTATTCTAGGAGAGCATCATTAAAACGAATCTGGACTCTTAATAAATTGCATTCTATTCCTAAAGTCTTTGTGAATTTTTCTAATCTGGAACTATCTTTTTTGATGTTATTGTACATTCCAGATTGAATTCTTCTAAAGGTTCTTTTTAAAAAAATTATTTTATTTATTTATTGCTTCAGGTTACATCTCCATCACAGTGTCCTCTTTCCACCCTTCCCAGTCCCGCCCTCCCATCCTCTACCCCCTAACCTTTCCATCCCAATCCTCTGGAGTGAAGTGTCCCTACATATCATTCCCCAGCCCCAGTTCAGCAGTCATATGAGGGCCAAGAGCCTCCTCATACACTGGAGGCCTACAAGGCAGTACCACCAGGGAACAGTGTCTCAGTGACAGGGAGAGAACACAAACAAACAAACAAACAAACAAAGAAACAAACAAACAAAAAAAAGTATATGTCCATGTTCCCTTTGGTGAGTTGGTTGTAGTATAGATATCCTGTACTATATATAGCTAAAATCCGAGTATAAGTGAATAGATGCCATGTGCATAATTCTGAGTCTGGGTTAGCTAACTGAGGATGAGCTTTTCTAGTCCCATCCATTTGGCTGAAAATTGCATAATTTCCTTGTTTTTGATAGCTGAATAGTATTCCATTGTGTAGATGTAACATAGTTTTTTAATCCATTCTTCAGTTGAGGGACATCTGGGTTGTTTTCACTTTCTAGCTATTACAAATAAGGCTGCTATGAACATAGATGAAGCAACATCCTTGTGATTTGGTGAGGAGTCATTTGGATGTAAACCCAGAAGTGATATGGCTGGGTACCAAGGCAGAGCTATTCCAAGTTTTCTAAGATATCACCAGACTGATATCTTAGATAACCTCCATAGTGGTTGCACATGCCTGCACTCCCACCAGGAATGGAGGAAGGTTCCCATTTCTCCACACCCTCGCCAGCATGTGCTATCATTTGAGCTTTTGATCTTAGCCATTCTGACAATTGTGAGATGGAATCTTAAGTTGCATTTCTCTGATGATTAAGGATGCTGAGCATTTCTTCAAGTGTCTCTCAGCCTTCAGGAATCCCTCCTTTGTGAATTCTCTGTTTAGCTCTTTTCCCCATTTTTAAATTGGATTATTTGTTTTCTTGGCATTTAATTTCTTGAGTTCTTTGAAAATTATGGATATTAGTCCTTTGTCAGATGTGGTGTTGGTGAAGATTTTTTTCCCAATCTGTACGCTGCCATTTTGTTCGAATGACAGTGTCTTTTGCCTTACAGAAGCTTTTCAGTTCCATGAGGTCCCTTTTATTGATTGGTGATCTTAGGTCCTGAGCTGTTGGTGTTCTGTTCACGAAGTTGTCACCTGTGCCAATGATTTCGAGGGATTTTCCCACTTTCGCTTCTTGTAGATTTAAGGTGGTCCAGCTTATGTTAAGGTCTTTGATCTACTTGGACTTAAGTTTTGTACCAGGTGATAGTTATGGGTCTAATTTCATTCTTTTACAAGTGCACATCCAGTTGGACAAGCACCGTTTGTTGAAGATGGTGTCCTTTTTCCATTGTGCGGTTTTGGCTTCTTTGTCAAAAATTAGGTGGCCATAAGTGTGTGGGTTCATTTCTGGGTCTTCAATTCGATTCCATTGATCCACTGGTCTGTTTCTATACCAGTACCATGCTGTTTTTACTACTATTGTTCTGTAGCACAGCTTGAAATCTGGGATGGTGATACTTCCAGTTTTTTTTTTTTTTTTATTGTACAGGATTGATTTAGCTATTCTGGGTTTTTTGTTGTTCCATATGAAATTGAGAATAGCTTTTTCCAGGTCCTCAGAGTTTCTGAGGAGAAGTCACGTGTAATTCTGATGGGTCTGCCATTGTATGTGACTTGACTTTTTCTCTTACGGCTTTTAATATTCTTTCTTTGTTCTGTACATTTGGAGTTTCAATTATTATGTAGGGAGAGGAGATTCTTTTCTGGTCTAATCTGTTTGGTGTTCTGTAAGCCTCTTGGAAATTTATTGGCATATCTTTCTTTAGGTTTGGGAAGTTTTCTTCTATGATTTTGTTGAAGATGTTTCCCGGACCTTGGAGTCGGGAGTCTTCTCTTTCCTCTATGTCTATAATTCTCAGGTTCTATCTTTTCCTTGAGTCCTTGATTTCTTGGATGTAATGGGTGAGGACTTTTTTAGCTTTTTCATTTTCTTTTGATGTTGTACTGATTTCTTCCATCGAATCTTCCATGCCTGAGATTCTGTCTTCCATCTCTTGTATCCTATTTTTGATACTCATGTCTGTAGTTCTTGTTCTGTTCCCTTGGTTCTCCATTTCGACTCTTAATTCTGACTGTGTTTTCTTTATTGCTTCCATTTCCAGTTTCATGGCTTGAAAGATTCTATTCATTTTGTATATTTCCTGCTGCAATTTGCTTGTCTTTGCCTGGAATCTTTCATCTATTTGAAATCTTTCATTGCCTTGTCTCTTTCCTGTTCAAGTTGGGCCACTTTGGCTTGGAGCTCTCTAATAGTATTATCTGTTGCTTTCGCTTGTAAAATTGTGGACTCTTTGAATTCCTTCATAGATTTAAATTCTTCTTGAAAGGACTCTATCATTTTCCAGACTGTAGAATTGTCATTGTTTTCATGTGTTTCAGCTGTGGTAAAGTGGTCACGGCTTGCTATACTGGCATCGTTGCATTTTGTCATTACATAATGCCCTGGCTTTTGTTGTTTCTGCTTTTTCGCTGTCCTTTTGACATTTGGTTGTTCTTAGCTGTTTGTGCCTATTGCCTTCTGTACTTGGAGCCAAAGGGGGCGCTTTGGTGTAGCAGTCGTAGTGCTTGGTGATCAGTCCCTTTCCACTGGCAGAATGGGGCCTTTTGTGGAGGTTCTCAGTGTGTCTCCGAGAGCTTACCCCTTCCTGTTCTGTCCCAATTCGGGACTCAGGAGAGGGGTTGTGATGGGGATGTGTTCCTTTAGGTTCCTGGGATCCAACTGGTCTTCGTATGGATGACAGTGCAGGTTGGTAGGCAGCAGGCTGTTGGATGTGTTTGTAGCTCCCCTGCAGCTTACATGTCGGACCATGTTTGTGGTCCTGCCTGGCTGCTCACAGGGGGTTCTCAGGGTCAATGTGCATCTAATAGCCAGAAGCACTGTGAGCTGGTGAAGCCTATTCCCAGGCAATGAGGAATGGCCCAGGATTGTTTCATTGCTCACAAGTCAGAGCTCTCTGTGTTGCATACTGAGTGTTCAGGCTGCAGCAGCTCTGCTGGTATGGTCCTGTGTGTCCAGGCTCAGATTCTGTGGGCTCTGGAGGTACAACATTTGGGGGTTTAGACAACCTGCAGGAGTCTTGAAAGGATCCAACTCCACGCACTTAAGATGAGTCATTCAGCAGTGTCCCCCAGGTTGAAACCTCACTGATCCAGGGGTGGAACTATATATGCTTAAGCTCTGGTATCCCATCGGAAGGGCCAGCACTAGCAAAAAGATTTAATAATAACCCCACAATTTGCCCAGGGCTTGGACCCTGTGGAGGACAATCTGCCTTCCAACCTGGCCGCCCTTTCAGCTACTCTCACAGCTCCACCTATTTGTGTATGGAGCTGGCTTTGGATACTGGCAAATCCAGCAACTGTCTTCCAAGTTCTGGTATACAGCAGTCAAGCTGCTGTATAACCTGGAGCTGGAAGTGTATCCCACTGCTCAGTCCAGCTGCAGTGTTTTTTCCAATGACTGTAAATCCAATAGAGGGGACTGTGTGTATGTCCAGCACCCCTCGGGGGAAGCAAAATATGCTTGTGCTTTCCAAGATGCAGCTGTGGACCCACTGGCCAATGAGCTGACCCATTGTGTACCCATCAGCCGCTCCACGTCCTGCCGCTGTGGGGCTGCTAAGAGTGCATAGTTCTCCCACAGGTCCCCACCTTTTGCTAAATAGCTGGAATGCCTGTGTGGGATCTGGGGGCCCAGTAGGCTGGTGAGTAACCCTGTGTGGGGTTCGAATCTGCCTGCTGGGTATTATAATGGTTCTTACCCTGTGTCTCTCCTAGTAAGGGTTCTCGATTCCCGGATTCAGTGGCTTCCGTGACTGTCTGAGAGAGGGGAGTAGAATCCTGCCCATGGACTGTTAATGGTCCCTGGGTAGCTGGGTGAAACCCAGGGGGACGGAGTCACTCAGATTGTTGCTCAGCATCTTATAACTCTGATAACTCTGTGGCTTTATGGTTGTTTTCCCCGAGGTCAAAATGCGTCCCTGTGGGCCGCTGCCATCTTGGAATCCCCCTTCTGAAGGTTCTTTATTCTGACGTAAAGAATCCTCTAATTTCCGTTCTATGGCTTCCAATCTAGTATTTAATATTTTAATCTTTTTTTTTCCTTTAAGTCTGATTTCTTTGGATCTCTCTTTTAAAAAGGATACACAAAATTGTAATTGTTACTGAAAAAAGTAATTATTTGTATGTTGAAAAAAGAAGCAAATCATTAGGAATCCAGATACATTGTGTCATTGAATTTTTCATTTTATCATAGAAAATATTTTTCTTTTTAATCTCTAATTTTCTTTTTAGAGGCTTCATCTTATTTTCAAACTAAATATTTCTTCCTATGATTCTTTTTGTTTTTTAGGATTTTCTGAGACAGGGCTTCTCTGTGTATCCTTGACTGTCCTGGACTCACTTTGTAGACCAGGCTGGCCTTCAACTCATAGGGATCCACCTGCCTCTGCCTCCTGAGTGCTGGGATTAAAGGCGTGTGCCACCACGCTCGGCTTCCTATGATATTTTATACCCAGTTTCTTTTCTCTTTTGTTGCTTTCAAACTTAATACCTTACTAGTTCAGAAATTTTGGCTTTATCAGTACCATTGAAGCCCAGAAACATTTTCCTTTTGCCCTTCTGTGGATTTGCAGGCTCCTCAGGACAGCATATGTCTATGGCAGCGACCTCAGACCCCTCAGCTTCATTGAGCAGACCACCTTTGTTGGTTTACTAAAGCTCTGGTTCAAGAGAGAGACCATAAAGCATCTCTGCCAGCTGAGTTACGTCACAGGCCCCCACTCATTCCAGCAGCCAGT
The DNA here is from genome assembly GCA_907164525.1 of Lophiomys imhausi. Classification (NCBI taxonomy): domain Eukaryota; kingdom Metazoa; phylum Chordata; class Mammalia; order Rodentia; family Muridae; genus Lophiomys; species Lophiomys imhausi. The sequence continues at coordinate 2,793,144 of CAJQZJ010000237.1, read as the reverse complement.
CTCTCTGAACTGTTTTCTGCCCCAACCATTTGCTGGCTTGTGTGGTCAGCCTGACTTTAGCTGTTCCACTCATAGAGCATCCTTCCTGCTGCCACAGAGTAGAAAGCTAAAATGCTTTTTCCAGTGACTTCTTAGGCTCTGAGTCTAGATTCTAGGCCCATGTTCCTTGTGCTATTTGTAACCTCGGGCTTTACCACCTATGCCCGATTTCCTGAAATAAGGACACTGAGACTTATTTATTCATGACTAAATGCCGAGGTTATGAACTTGGGAATATACCTGAGTAACTCATAATTTAACCTGCTTATTGCATTCTATGAGTGACACATGGTTGATTACCTCTCCTCAGTTACATGTTTCCATCTTCCTCAGAGTTTGACTAACTCTCAGAACTCCCACCTATTACTTCCTGCCTTTTGCTAACAGACCATTAGATTTTGACAGGTGACACACAAAACATTTTCTCTACAATATGAAGAGTTGGTTCTTTGAGACAATCAGTAGTATTGATAAACTGTTAATCACATTAACTATAGGCCAATAGAGAACATCTACATTAATAAAATTAGAGACAAAAATGCAGAGATAACAACTCATACCAAGGAATATAGAGTATTGTGAGGACACATTTTAAAAAACCAAATTACACTAAATTTAAAAATCCGAAAGAAGGGAATATTGTGGGACACACTGAGCCACACTGCAGCTTCCACAAAGATTTTTCTTTTTTCTTTTCTTTTCTTTTTCTTTCTTTCTTTCTTTCTTTCTTTCTTTCTTTCTTTTTTTTTTTTGAGACAGGGTTTCTCTGTGTATCCGTGGCTATTCTGGACTCACTTAGTAGACCAGGCTGGCCTTGAACTCACAGAGATCTACCTGCCTCTGCCTCCCGAGTGCTGGGATTAAAGACGTGTGCCACCAAGCCCAGCAGCCTACAGATTGGAAAAAAATCTTCACCAATCCCACATCAGACAGAGGGCTAATATCCATAATTTACAAAGAACTCAAGAAATTAAATGCCAAGAAAGCAAATAATTCAATCAAAAAATGGGGAACAGAGCTAAACAAATAATTCACAAAGGAGAAATTCCTAATGGCTGAGGGACACTTGAAGAAATGCACAGCATCCTTAATCGTCAGAAAAATGCAACTCAAGACTACGCTGAAATTCCATCTCACACCTGTCAGAATGGCTAAGATCAAAAGCTCATATGACAGCATATGCTGGCAAGGGTGTGGAGAAAAGAGAACCATCCTCCATTGCTGGTGGGAGTACAGGCTTGTGAAACTGCTATGGAGGTCAGTCTGGCTATATCTTAGAAGACTTGGAATAGCTCTACCTCAGGACCCAGCCATACCACTTCTGGGTATGCATCCAAATGATTCCTCACCGAATTACAAGGAAGTTTCCTCATCTATGTTCATAGCAGCCTTATTTGTAATAGTTATAAACTGGAATCAAGCCAGATGTCCCTCAACTGAAGAAAGGATTAAAAAACTGTGGTACATCTACACAATGGAATATTACTCAGCTATCAAAAACAAGGAAATCATGCAATTTGCAGCCAAATGGATGGAACTAGAGAAGCTCATCCTGAGTGAGCTAACCCAGACCCAGAAGGATGCACGTGGCATCTATTCACTTATAGTTGGATTTTAGCCATATAGTACAGGATGTCTATACTACAACCAATGCACCAAAGGGAACAGGAACATAGACTTTTTTACCTGTCAATGAGACACTTTGCCCTAGTGGTGCTGCCTTGTAGGATCCCTGTGTATGAGGAGGCTCTTGGCCCTCATATGACTGCTGAACTGGGGTGGGGGACTGTTATGTAGGGATATTCCACTCCAGAGGAGTGGGATGGAAGGGATAGGGGGTAGAGGGTGGGAGGACAGGACTGGGAAAGGTGGAAAGAGGACACTACAATGGAGATGTAACCTGAAGCAATAAATAAATAAATATTTTTTTAAAAATCCAAAAGAAATGGATAGTTATTTTGATATATGTTACCTACCAAAGTTAAATCAAGATCAAATAATAACTTAAACAGATGTATTGTACATTGTGAAATGGAAGCACTAATTAAAAATTCCACAACCTGAAAAAGCACAGGATCAGATGTATTTAGAGTACAAATCTACAAGATTTTAAAGAAGAATTAATGCTAATTCTTAGGTCATTCCACAAATTACAAGCAGAATTAACATTATCTAATTCTTTATGAGACCACAGTTACCCTGGTCCTTAACACACAAAGGCCCAACAAAGAAAGAGTATTACAAACCATGCTTTCTTATGATAATTGATTAAAAAATAGTTAACAAAATATTTAGAAACTGAATTCAAGAACTCATCTAACAGATCATTTACCATGATCAAATAGGCATCATCCCAGAAACGTAGCTATGGTACAATATATGAAAATTAATAAATGTAATCTACTATATATATCATTGGTTCTCAACCCTGCTAATGTCAAAAGCCTATACTACAGTTCCTCATGTTGTAGTGACCCCAACCACACAAGTATTTTTGTTGCTTCTTTATAACTGTAATTTTTCTAGAGTTATGAACCATAGTTCAAGATTTTGTGTTTTCTGATGTTCATAGACCACCCTGGAGAAAGAGTCATTCAATCACTAAAAGGGTCACAACCCATTGGTTGAAATCACTGCACTACCGAATGAAACTGAAAGAAAAAAGTATATGTGCCTTTCTGTTGCTTCTGGGGAATTTCCAGTCTGGTCTGGTATCAGGCCAGAAATGAGTCATCCTCCACCAGAAGGTTTGGGCAGAAAAGGTTGGTTCAGGCTAGGCTAGATAGGCAGGGGAAAGGTTATTTTCACTGCCAAGTATTACAGCTCTCTTAGCTGAACTGCCAATGCTGGGCAGTTTCAAGGAGCTTGGGACTCCACAAGCTGGACCAGGCAACTGGGCAGCTGGTGTGGGAGAGGCTGTGGAAGCTCAGTGCCTCTCAGCACAAGCATTCAACTTAAGCAGGCCTAGCCCACCAGGCAGGAACTGGTTTTCTGTATACTCAGAGATGAGTCATAGCTTCCCGTGGTATGAGGCCTAACTAGGCAGGTGGTAGCAGTCAGGCAGGAGTCTAGATCCCTGTGCAAGTCTGACCAGCCTGGAAGTTGCGGTAGCAAATTCTTAATGGGAGCAAGAATGCTTCCTTCCCTTGCCTGAAATAAAGAGTCAAGCCTCAGGAAGTTAAGACAGGGATACAGAGAGAGAGAATTCATTTCCTGAATCAGGTGTATTATAAACCTTTGGTCATTGGGGAGGAGTTTTGGAGATAAATGTGTTTGATTCACTGGGTATCATACTATCAAAAGAGAGGAAACCCAGTACCTAATTAACCCATGGGCAGGGGTGGTAGGGCACGAACTCCAGGTAGGCTAGAGGCATAGAAAAATGTCATTGACTGAAAGCCAAGGCATGGACAGTCCTCAATAGCATAGGGAAGTATTTTCAGAAATCTACAGGTGTTCGCTGGGCATGTTCTAAGAGCTGGGCTACAGTGACATGCCTTACTTACAGGATATGGCATCCTCAGATCAGAGGCAGGAAGGGGGTTCTACTGAAAAAATGGGAGTCTGTCAATTTAGCACTGAACTCAGAAGCTTTATGGTGATGTCAGACTTCTATCTTCTCAGCAGAAATTCCCCACACATATGATAAATTTATTAGATGAAGAAAAGGCCATTGACAAAATCTATCATGCCATTCATGATAAAATTTCTGGAGAGGTTTGTGATACAAAGAATATATCTCAACATAATAAAGGCAGTTTCCATCAAGCACATAGTCAGAATCAACTTAAATGGAGAGAAACTCAAGACAATTTCAATAAAGTTAGGAACAAGACAAGGTTTCCCACACTCTCCATAAAATTCCATATAGTACTTGAAGTCTTAGCTAGAACAATAAGACAACTGAAGGAGATTAAAAAGATACAAATTGAAAGGGATGAATTCAGATATTTTATCTGCAGACTATATGATAACATACATAAGTGACCCTAAAACTACCACCAGCACACTTCTACAGCTGATAAATACTTTCAGCAAAGTAGCAGAATATATTAACAAACAAAAAGCAGTATCTCTCCTATGTACAAAGGACAAATGGACTGAGAAATATATCAGGGAAACAACACATTTTACAATAGCCTCAAATAATATAAAATGTTTTGGGATAACTCTAACCAAGTGAGTGGTAGATTTGTATGATAAAAACTTCAAGTCTTTCAAGAAAGAGATTAGTGAAAATATCAGAAGATGGAAAGATCGCCCATGCTCATGTGTCAGTCCATAAGGAATAGACCATAAGAAGTTGTGGCCTTGTTGGAGTAAGTGTGGCCTTGTTGTAGGAAGTGTGTCATTGTGGGGTGAGATTTGAGATATCCTATGCTCAAGCCCTGCCCATAGTGGGATCAAGTCTCCCTCTAGCACCCTGCAAAAGCCAGTCTCCTGGTTACCTTCAGATCAAGATGTAGAAATCTCTCCTTTTCCATCATCATGTCTGCCTGCTGGGTGTCATGTTTCCTTACCATGGTGATAATGGACTGAATCTCTGAAACTATAAGCCAACCCCAATTAAATGTTTTTTTTTTTTTTTTTTTTTTTTTTTTTTTTTTTTTTTTTTTTTTTGCTAGGGTCATGGTTGTTGTCTCTTCACAGCAATAAAACCTAACTAAGACAGATAGCACTATGGAAGTATAAGCTGAATAAACCATTCTGTTCCAACTTGCTTTTTGATCATGGTGTTTTGTTGCAGCAGTAAAAACCATAACTAGGTAACCAAGGTATTGACAAAGCTACAGGTAGCTAGCCACCAACTGACAGTAATTTCCTATTGCTGAAACTAACACCCACACTACTCATTGAACACAGACAAGTCAAGGTGTAGCCTACATGTAGAAAAATTTAATTAAATTAATTAACAGTATTTAGGTTATATTTAATTGGTTGGCAGCTGTTAATCCTTAACCAGACATTCTAAATTAACACACAAAGACACCACATGGATTTTCACAAGCCTTGGCCTGAATTGTGCAATACTAGCCCATCTAAGCTAGCTCGTAATTCTATTACCCAAATATGACCCCATATATACATACGTCCCCTTGGACTGCCATTCTCCACGCTATGCGGATGTTCCTGGCCATGTGGAATGAGGTTCTGTTTTTTTTGTTTGTTTGTTTGTTTTTGTTTTAAATCCATGTTGTGTGTCCTCCTTCCTCCTACTGCTGGCTGGAATGAATTAATCCTCTGTCTGAAGCGCAAGCTTCCTGTTCTAATCCCAGGAAGTCCCACCTTTCTCTGTATTTGCCCAATCTCAGGCCTCAGCATTTATTTAACTAGTCAGAGACAATGTAACAAAAAGCAAACAGTACCAGTTAACATTTAGAATGCTTATAGCTACCCCATCAATTCCCTCCCTTTGTCCAATAAAAGGCTAAATTTTAAAACTCATATAGTAAAAATAATAAGAACAAATATGAAACAATCAAGAAAACCATATATAAAAGTTATGCACATAATTTTTAGCCTATTTGTGTCAGGCCATCATGAAGAAAAAAAAAATCTATCTATGTTGGTGTGTAAAGTTCTGAACCTAAATAATTTCTATCATATCCTTTGTTTATAAACCTAAAGATTTTATTTAGATTTGAAATATCCTTTTAAATCCTGAACAACTGAAGTTCAATTGAAATTTTATAACAATTATGCCTTCAACCCCATCAAAGTCATAAGAAGAGATAAAGTTATTTGAGTGAGTAGGAAGCAAAGAAGAACAGTTTCCAAAAATTAATATGACATTTTGTTGCCTAGAGAGTCCCAAATATTTCTTGATATTATTGGAGCATCATATTCAGCCTTCTGGCCAAGCGTTTTTCATAGACTAAATTGTGCCGCAGGAAATAAGAAGGTTTTTCCATTCTGTTTCTGCAGACATTCTGTCTCAGGACATCGACTTACCTGAATTTAAGCCCTGGTCTATCTTTGGACTATATATAGTCTGTTGAGAGAGCAAGGGCAGTTTTGCCCAATAAGAATTATCTCCTGATGGCAGAATTCTTTTTGATGCTCATTGTTTTCTTCCAAGTCAAATGGGAGCTGTCAGGAGCTGACTCTCTTAAGTCGAACAATTCTTAAAATAATAAAAACATATTTAAATGCCATTTGAGGCCTGTATGCTTCTGAGGGTTTTGAAGACATCCACTATTTTATTTATAAATCTATCTATCATCTGTCTATGTTTGAACAAGCAACTGTGTATTTTTATCCATTTATTATCTGTTCAACCTATTAAGTCTATTTTGTGATAAATTAAGACTAGTATTTAACATGACCAGAAGCTCAACTGGCCAGTCAACTTGTATTATCCAGACTCCTAAATAGATTGCAATCACAACTCATAAAAGGATCAGAAGTAAACCTGTACTTTTAAATTATTTGCATAGGCACAATACCTTATATAAGTTGAAATATACATAATATGTGTCAAAATATAAAATTCTATACCAATGTATCAAAATTTAACCTTATCTTTGTATCAATATACAAAATTCTATACCAATGTATTGAAAGATAACCTTATTTGAAAATAACAATAGTTTTGAGTTTCAGAACAGATTCAATAATCTATCCTTATATCTTATTATTTCTATAATATATACATATATTCTCTCTCTTTTTCATTTCAAGTCTTTCCCCTATATAAGAGAGAAAGAAGGATAGAGAAAAGAAAAAGAAATAGAAAATCCTTGAATATAATCTCCTATATCTTGCTTAACAAGACCATTTAACAATTTGTACCGTATCCCCTAAACAACATCAATCCTCCACCCCACTTCTGGAAATGGGACATTGCTCTCTTAAAACTGCTTCCTGCTGAATTGGGATGCAGAAAACCTGTTTGGGGGCCCAAATAAAATGGAAAAAATGGTTAATCAATTACTAGTAACATTTGTTCTCCAGGCTCTATGTGCTCAGCAATTTGAATGTCCTGAGCAGTTTGTAGTCTGAAGGTGGACTTTGGTTAGGAAAATTCAGGGCTTTATTGAAGTCCTGCCTGGAACAGTCTTTGTGGGTGGGCCATCTCAGCAAACTCTTTGAAATTGTTCTGGATACATACTTTTGAGGAAACAGATATTGAGGCAGTCTATGAGGCTGGATCATTTGGGTTACTTATCCTGTCTTCTTTGGACTCTGGTCCCTTTGTTCTGAAAATACATAATTTCTCACAAGTAAGATATAGTTCTGCAATTATCAAAATGCCTTGGATGTGCAGGAGGCACAAATTAATTAAGGAATATTTTCTGTATTTTGTTTGAACAAAAGAAAGGCATTTGTAAGTCTCCATTCATGTTATATAAAAGGATGACATGTAATAGTATTACATATATATGATATATATATATATATATATATTCTATTTTAAATTGAAAATACAGCATAAGACTCTATGGAGTTTAAGTATTCTCCTCTACAGTTGACATACATTTATTAATTGACTAAAACAGTTTTATTCTGTGTTATTCTGGATTTTTTCTAGATTAGGTTGGCCTCAAACTCAAAAGGAACCTATCTGTCTCTGTCTTTGTCTCCCATGTTTTGGGATCAAAGTTATGCATTTTTATATTTTTCTTTCCTTTTATCCTTTCTTTGGAGATTTAATTTCTATGTGGATATATCTATCCTTATCAAGACAGGTTTTCTCTTTGTAGCTTGGGCTGTCTTGATTTCCTCTGTAGAGCTCAGTAGATTAGATTGGCTTCAAACACAAAAAGAACCTGTTTTTTCCTTGTCATCCAAGTTTTGAGGTCAAGGTATGAATTTAAAGAATTGAATTACCCTTATTAAACAGTAATGTCAATTAAACCATTTTATATTAGTTTGAGCTCCAGTTTTCCCATGGACACCCCATTCTTAAGGAGATTGGTGTAGAAAAGCATGATATGCCATTTTATGTTAGCTTTTCTTAACTGTTGGCTGTGGGAGGTATGCTGTTGGATTTTTGTTTGCTTGTTTGTTTGTTTGTTTGTTTGTTTTGTCTTTTTCGGAAACAGGATTTCTCTGTGTATCCTTGTCCTGGATTCACTTTGTAGACCAGGCTAGCCGTAAACTCACAGAGATCAGCCTGCCTCTGCCTCCCAAATGATAGGATTAAAGGTGTGCACCACCACACCCAGCAATCAACATATCCATTTTAGTGACAAATCCCTCCCTTAGTGGGAGTCCCTCACCTAAGGAGACTGGCTTGTGACCCCTTTTTATTTACGTAAATTTAATATTATGTGTATTTATCCATTAGATTAGTAAGGACATTATTAAACTTAACATTAAGGAAAAAATGTGTCATTTTTGAATTCTAGACTGCCTTTAGTAAGCAGCCTTATCTTCTCAGCAGGGTTCCCACCCTGACTTCATTGTTTAAACCAGGCTGGTCTAGAATTCAGAGATCTGCCTGCTTCTTCCTTTAGTGTGATGGGATTAAGGGCATGTGCTAGTACCACCCAATAGAGCAAAGTGTCTCATTGATAGGTAACAAAGTCTATGTTCCTGCTCCCTTTTGTGAGTTGGATGTAGAATAGTTATCCTGTACTATGGCTAAAATCTGATAATAAGTGAATAGATGCCATGTACATCCCTCTGGGTTAGCTCACCCAGGACGAACTTCTTTAGTTCCATCCATTTGGCTGCAATTTGTATGATTTCATTGTTTCTGATGGCTGAGTAGATAGATGTACCACAGTTTTTGTTTGTTTGTTTTGTTTTGTTCTGTTTTTTATCAGTTTCTCAGTTGAGGGACATCTGGGTTGTTTCCAGTTTCTAACTATTACAAACAAGGCTGCTATGAACATAGATGAGGAAACATCCTTGTGGTTTGGTGAGGAATCATTTGGATGCATACCCAGAAGTGATATGGCTGTGATATCTTACAAAACTTGGAATAGCTACAGTCTCTTAAACAGACTTCTTATCTCTCCTCATGAAAAGATAGCCAGCAAAGTTGGTTAATCTCTGCCCACAATTCCTACACTTCAAAAGGAAGGCACAGAGTGATTCGAGAGGTACCATTACCCATCTCGGGAGCACACACACATAGATTTTAGGGAATCATGAACGTCATGAAATAAGTTTTAATAATGAAATTCAGCCTTGGAGTTATGATTCTACCTGAAAGTTTTTTCTGCTGGGGAGGGCATTTTCTGACTGATTCAGCAGTGTTGATCAGACCCCATCTCTCCTCCACGGACAAGGAACTCCTTGTAAACACCAATCTGCTAGAGAACTCACCAGCGCAGAACACCCATTCTCTGAAGCACTGCCAGGGTGAGAACCCATTTCCCCACTAGAGCACTGTGCCCCTGGAGGGTTTTTACTACAATAATGGGCACCTCGCTTACATACTGTGGTGGCTTGAATGAGAATGTCCCCTATAAGCTCATAAATCTGAATGTTTGTTCTCTAGTTGATGGAATTGCTTGGGAAGGATTAGGAGGTGTGGCCTTTTTGGAGAAAGTGTGTTGCTGAGGGTGACATTTGTGGTTTCCAAAGCCCATAATATTCCCAGTTAGCTCTCTTTATCTGCCTTGTGTTTGTGGATAAGACGTAAGATCTCAGCAACTACTCCAGCACCATGCCTGCCTGCTACAATATTCTCTACCATGACAATCATCGACTCTGTCTCTCTGTACCCATGAGCCCCTTGGTCATGGCACTAGTAATGTAACTAAGAAATTTATTACTTGCTAAATAAAAATAAATAAGTAAGATAATAAATGAATTTTAAAAATTCTCACAGGATTGGTGTATATACCCTGCCACAGAAGATTATTCCATGTCAACTCTAGTCTTTTTCTGCTTTTCATATCAAGTGATTGTTAATTAAATGCTGAGGGTTAAAACTACAAAAATAAATCAGGTAATTACAAAAAGTATCACAATTTAATAAACAGAGATTACTTTTGACAGCTAAGTATAGGATGAGCCAGGAGTACTGTGGAAACTCATGGTTAGTGTCCTTAACACAGTGATGAGAGAGAAATTCAGAGCAAGGTACTTAAGTCTTCCAGTGAGCCTAGCTGGGGTAGGCATACCAAATAATGCCCTTCTCCCATTTCTCTGAGAGTTTGAGAGAACTACCTATACAAATCTACAATTTATATTTTTCATAGCTCCTCACTTTGGCTCTGGTCCCCACTACTGCAGTAATCTATCATCCTTAGTCTTCCAAGGAATTCTGTCATCATACATCAGTCAATCTTTTGTTCTCTGACAATTCACAGTTGAGTGTTCTGCTATTCTTAAACAATTTTTCCCTTCAAATGTTCCTGAAAACATTCTCCCCTATATTTGTAGCATGGTACTCCTGGTAAGATATTTTATACTGCTTATTTCAAAAGACCTGGAGTTTCTTAAAACATGTACTAAATAACATTTCTAGGCAATGATACTTTCCTAGGAAGTTCCATCCACACACATGGCTCCCATTCAAATATGGCCATGCATTTTAGTATCTAGTTCAGATTTCATATCTGAGATCTAGCATGAACTAAGGACCTTAGATAGCATCTGGGATATTTCACAGACAACTCAGAACCAATGTTTCCAATCTTTGTTCTAAATCTGGAATATTTCCAGTAAATCATACTACTATCCATCCTTCAGTGTAAGTCATAAACATAGAACATATCCTTAAAATATCCCTCTTCTTTATCCACCACCTCCAACAATTCATCAACTCTGCATAGTTTACTTCTTCCATGTTTGTTGAATCCATTGGTATCTCTGTATCTTCAGTATCAACACCACTTAATCATGCTATCTTTTCTGACTTGTGCCTCTAACAATAACATTCTTTAAGTTGATCACTCGCTATGCATTCTTACTTCCTCAGTTCATTCTATTTTCAGGTGGCAGGGTAATATTTGATAGCAGGGTTCAGCAATGTTTTCCCTAAAGAGACAAATAGTGCTTTCAGAATCTTTCAAGAGATAAGAGGTATTTCCTGTAAACAGTCAATGCTATTCCAGAGTAGTACAAAAAACATCCATGTATAATGTAAATGAATGGATACAACTGAGTTCCAACCAATCTGTCATGCTACAAAAGAGGTAGCAGATAGACTTAACCTGTAAGATATTGTTTAGTGATCCTCTTTAGAATTCAAAATGTATTGAGTGAGACTCTGTTGGTTAAAGATGTTAATTATTTACAATCACTTTTGGGGTATTCACCAAAGCATCATTCACAGGAGTCTGAAGATAAGACTCTATCTATTCTTCTTATAGCCAATTTCTATGTATTTTCCATATACCTATTCTCAACAGATTCAAGTTTTCCTATTTGATTTCACAGATATGTAATGTTCCTTCCTGCTGTAGGATTTTTATCATTCTCTTGTTGGGGTAGTGTTAAGCATTCTAAATGTTAAGTAATTGGTCCTGCTTGTTGTCTGTTACTTACATTGACTCTGATTGGTTCAATAAAATGCCAAGGCCTGAGACTGGGCAAAGACAGAGAAAGGTGGGATTTCCTGGGATTAGAACAGGAAGCCTGAACTTTAGACAGAGGATTAATACATTCCAGCCAGCAGCAGGAAGAAGAAGGAATTCCAGCCAGAAGCAGGAAGGGGCACACACCATGGGTTAGAGAAAAGAACCTCATTCCACATGGCCAGGAACATCAGCATATCGTGGAGAATGGCAGTCCAAGGGGATATATGTATATATGGGGTCATATTTGGGTAATAGAATTATGAGCTAGCTTAGATGGGCTAGGATTGCACAACTCAGGCCAAGGCTTGTTAAAATCCACATGGTGTCTGTGTGTGCTCATTTTTAATGTCTGCTTAAAGATTAACGGCTGCTGAACCAATTAATAATAATATAAATACTGGTTAAATAATTTAATTAGCCATATTTTTTTTTACATTATCTTCTGCTTTGAAACTCTACATGTGTTTCCAAACTAAGGCCTGAAGACTGCATGTGGGCAATGGTTGTTATGAATGAAGCAAAACAGAAAATTATAAATTTACATAAAATATTATAACATATATTATGTTATTTTGGTTTTGCTCACTTAATTGAAAGTATATTGAGACTGAGCTTTATATACAAAAACATTGTCATAATATCAAAAGTTTGGACACAGTTACTAAATGTTAAATACACCATGTATTTCTGTTTCAAATAATTGACTACATAATACTTTCACATTTTTTCTTGTTTTCCTGTTGGAATAAAGTTTCTCACCTCCCAGAGAATTAAAAGACATATTATGTGTCTGTTCCCTGGTGCTGTCCCAGCTTACTACACATTAACTGGATGAATATTTATAAAGTGTATGAATAAGTTAACAAATACAAAAATAAGAGAAAAAATTACTACTTCCTAGAAGAACTAAATGTATTTAAATTCTAATATATTCTACAGAACTTATTTAGTGTATTATATATCTAATATATTCTAATATATTATATATGTAATATATGTATTAATATCTAATATATTCTACAGAACAACTTTTGTATTATATATCTAATATATTCTACAGGACAACTTATTTTTAAAGTTTTAAGTATCAACTTTTAAAATATTTTGTACTTTTTTAAATGTGTATGTGTGTATATCTATGTGAATGGATGCCATGGGTGTGTAAGTGTCATTGGGATCCAAAAGGGGAAATCAGATTCCCTGAAGCATAAGTTATAGGCAGTCATGCACTGCCAACATGGGTTCTGGGACCAAACCCCAGTCTTCTGGATGAGCATCAAGAGATTTTAAGTAATGATCTATTTCTTCAGTTTTCTACTAAAGGGTTTTGAATAGCAAGCTATCAAAAATAAAAAAAAAATAAAATAAAAGATTGACTTTGGAGAAAATTATGTAGCAAATGTCAAATTGCCATTTATTAATTTTTCCCTTCCTTTGAAAGGCTATGAGTAGCTTATTTGTCTACTTACCATTGAATTATTCTAAGTATTTTTATTTTCTTTTACTTTTCAAAAAAATCAAGCCATTGCTGTTATTTTTCTTGTATCTGTATGAATATATATGTACACCATTATTTATGGTTGGGAAAAGTGAACTGAGGTTATATATTGTTGTTTGAGTGTCAGATGCCATTATAGTTCTCAGCCACATAAGAGCTAAGACTGTCAAAAATTACCATGTAAAAACTTTATTTGGTACATTAAACATTATAGATTGGGCTACTCATTTCCACTCTATCAAAGTTTCCAATGTGATCATAATTATTTCACATGGGAACTGGGCATTAAATTAGAACTGACAATTTACTTGGCCTTTTTTTTCTGCTAGAAGTGGTGTGGAGTCTCTCACTCTGGCAGCAAGAGGATTGATTGAGACACTATGTATGAATTGAGTCCCTGGCTTATTACTATCTCCTGAATGAATGCTGTGAAAACACTTCTAGACTATCAAACTAAACAGGCAAAAAAATATGTGTCAGTCATTTTAAGGGGATAATAATATTAGCTTACAACTGAATTCCTTTTTCTTTTATCTAAAGCAGAAATATTAGTATTTATACCGGCTGTGCTAGTGAGGGCTTATGAGCTAGACAAATCCCTTACAGGCAGACAGATAGGGAAAAGAAACATAAAAAATAATGATGATGCCAAACTTCTGACTTCTTCCTCACCTGCCTGTCCTGAGACCAAGGACAGTCAGGGTTACTCTCCACCAGCAGAGCCTCCTTGTTGATTGGTCCAGTATTGTCAGAAATGTTCATGGTCAGACCTATACTTGTTCACTTAAAGTTATAGGCCTCTTAGCTCTTTTTCTTTAAGATAACCAATCCAAACTGAGGAGAAACCCATTAAAGACAACCAAAAATCCTTACAAAACCCCAGAACTCTAATGTAACAGAGACTTGTCCCCTCTTAGCTCAGGAGGAAGGCTTTCTCTTTGTGTGATTTGTTTGCATATGTCTATATGTGTGTATGTCTTATTCTGTGTGTGTGTGTGTGTGTGTGTGTGTGTTCATGTGTGTGCCTTGTTCAGAGTGTATGTGTGCCTTGTGTGTGCATAGGTATGTTTGATGTTTATGTAAAAGGATTCCAAAGTAGACTGAAGACAAGTATAAACAGAGTTTAGAATCCTATAAATTAGAGATAATTGCCATTTATACATAATAAAGGAGAAATGCAGTAAATTTGTTCAACTTCCATCTATGGAAAATGAATCTGAAATCATGATCCCAGGTTCCCTATTTCTTGAACCTCGGGTAAAATACAATGATTTATTTTCATAATATTTATTTTTATTTTATTGCTACTTAAAATCTGAGGTCATACTCTGTCCTTCTATCCTGATGTTTCATAAGTTTCAAACATGAAATGTTTATCATCATTACAGCTTCATAAGCTCTTAAATTTTATTACAAATAGACTTCCAGGACTTATTCTTTTACTCTGTTTTTCTTGAGAGCCAGTCTCTGTGCTTTCCTTGCAGGGTTAAATATGCCATTCTTTCCCTCTCACAAGACACCAAGTAGAGTGTCTGACCTATGTACGCATGAGAGAATATACTTAGCACCTGAACTAAATTCCATGAAGATTTGTTTTTAAATTCTTTTAAGGTTGGAGGTTCTTAATTATTTTTAATTATTCATGAGAGTACTCGGTCATCAAAGACTTCATGGTACTTCAAAGACTTGGTCTTCCTCAAACTAAAAAATAAAATGAAGACATTTTTTTATTATTCATCAATACATGACAACAAGAAATTTCAAATAGCATAAATTAGTATTTTTGATTTATTCTTTCTTTGACATTTTATGTGTATACATAATGGATTTATCCCCCTTCCCTGCCTCCATAATTTACTTCTCCTCACAATAATTCCTCCTCTATCATATTTTTTTGTTTTATTTTGTGTTTAACCAGGGTCATCCACATGGATGACGTGGAGGTTGAAGCACTGAATCCTGAGAATTTTAGCGGCTTACCATTAAAGACAGTGACTCCTTCGTTCCCAGAAGTCACCAAATGTTAATACCACTGTGGGAAACAGTGTGGATTTATAAGCCCCTCCCCTCTCCATGACTGAATGTTGATGGTTCCATTTTTGTTTATGCCCTGTGCAGGTAACTACATCCGTTGTAAGTTCATGAATGCAATGGCCACATAATGCCTAGAATATAGAGTTTCAATGCCTACTTTCCAAGTTCCAGGCACTTAGATTATTTTCATTCCCTCTTCTGCATGTTCCCTGAGACATTATAGAAGTAATATAGTATCCTGTTGAAGGTCAAGTCTAGCATTGATGCTTTTAATGTGTCAAACTACAAAAAAATGCTGTTTTTACAAAATTGAAGACAATTTCTCCTTAAAATAAATGCACCATCTATTTTTAGCCTCTTGGCCCAGTATCTTTGATAGACATTCATTGTAAATCTGGAATTATGAAGGATTTGCTTAACCTGCCTTGAAAGAGCTAGGCTTTCGACTTACCCACTTCCAAGTTTTGTACTTTTTGGACAGCAGTCTGTGTATACAATTGAAGCAAGGTATTTTTCTTTCCCAGTGACAAACTTGCCACTAATGTAGCTCCAAATGGAGATTCTTCAAAGTTCATCCTCTAGTTCGAGTAGAATAGGTGCTGTCAGGAGCTGACATGTCTCAATATCAAAAAATCTTAAGAAAGTTTCTTTGAATGCCAAATTCTACAGATCTCTTGAGGTTTTTGAAGACCACCTCTCTATCTCCATATATTTGGATAAGCAAATGTTGCTTGTCTCTTAGCAACTTGATTTCTGGTTAACTTAGAAAACATCCGTGATAAACTATGCTAGTATCTAACAAAATAACATGTTTGAATAACTATTAGTTTTCATCTAGATTCTCTAATGTATAGAGAGAAAGTGGGGACTGTCCAGGCAGCCAGTTGTCTGTCATTTCTTAGGTTTGGAAGCTGCTGGCTCTGCACTTCCTGTATAATTAGATATATTTATCCTTCTCAGGTCTCTGATTTGGTTCAAGACTAGATAGTTATAGTCTCACAGTTAAATTTTAAGTTGATTAAGAATTATAAGGATGTTCTATGTCTAATAAAATGTTTTTAAATTGGTAATGCAAGTTAGGATGGAAATTGAGATAGGTATAGAACTCATGGAGATAGATAGATAATAGAATATTAATATCAGTTGTCATATATGTATGGACTGGACATTGGGAACATATGTTATACCTTATAAGTTTTTATAATTGTGGCCTAATTATTCAAAAAATTATGAGTTCTGGGAGAAAGAGGAGAGGGTGAGGCTGGGAGGGGTGGAGGGAGGGGACTATGATGGAGATATAACTTGAAGTAATAAATAAACATTTAAAAAATAAAAATAAATATACCATTATTTTTGGGAGATGAGAGAATGAGTTGGAGTTGACTAGCAGTTGATCATTATATTAATCCAAATTTAGTATCCTAGATTTTGTCTTTTCTAACGTGGTAGGTATTGCAAAGGAAAACAAATGATTCTTTCGGTTTTGAAAAAAAAGAGAAATAGAAAACTAAGTACAGGAAGTATGCATAGGAGGAACCTGAGAACATGAACAGAAGGATCTGGGGAGGAGAGTTACACTGGGGTCTGAGAGTCCGTAGATCATGCATGTTATAGATACAAGCTCCTGAAGGTCAGCTTCATAGTGATATTGTAGTTTTAGTCAAACTCTCCTACCTGACAACCAATTGTCACATCTGACTGGATTGCCATGAATTTATTTATAAAACTGACTTCATTTCTCCTCTCTGAACAAACTATTCCAATTGATATTTAATATAATTTGAGGCCACATTTCCATTCTTGTCTCTTTTCTTCTAATTTATTTGTTAAAGGGTGAACATTCTGGTAGTGGGGTCAGATGAAGGCCAGTGCCAGTCTGTTAAGGTGTTTGTGTACTGGAAATATTTACCAATACAGTTATCTCACTTACAAAATATCAATAGCAAGATAGTGCTGGGTCATATTTGTGAATCTTGCTAGTCAGACTATTTACCTGAGCTGAACAAAATCATAGAGCTCAGTAGTAAAGGTGGTGTTCCTTTTCAAACTTCTTATGATTTACTAGACAAAAACAACTTCACTTTTTCATAGAACATTACACTAGAGTCCACTTTTAATATCTATTTCTCCTGGTTTCTCTGTTCTGGGGAGTTCCCATCTGTCTGTATCTATTCCATTGCTTTCTTTCATTGTATAGGCTTTAACTCCAAAGGACAGGTGGGGTGACCAAACTATTTTCCCAAAGAATCTCATGCTTGATAGGATTAGTAAAATATCATTCATGATTCTGTATCTGCATTGTATTTGAATAACATTTGAACCTATGACAATTTCTTTAATCTGCATGTTTTATGAGTTTTTGAAAAAGCCTTTTGTTGTAATATTATATATGATAAATAGCTCATCTGTATGGTTAAAAGGCTTACTTATTACTTGGAGAACTCGTTTTCCTATTTAACACTTGAATTTATTCTGTTTAAAACTCGATGATGCTTATAAATGAAAATAATGCATGATTATTAACTTATCTCTTCTCCATAGGCTGCTTTGGAAGCTGAGAGGTTGATGGAAAACGTTAAGGGGAAAGAACAGAGAAAAAGACATTTGTGGTGTGCTCAATCTTGTGTTCTGATTTCAGGCAATTAAGTTAAATAAATAGTAAAACAAATTCTCAATGGAATTGTTATTAGTATGCACGTGGTAGTAAGTTTTTAAAATAACTCTTGAGTGTTCTCTGTTAGCTAGATCTAGCAGCTCCTCTAAAGCTGAGCAATAACATTTTGTTCACAATAAAATCTCATTTCCATCTAGGTATGGTGGCGTACGCCTTTAATCCCAGCACTTGGGTGGCAGGTGCTGGAAGATGGTTTGAGTTTGAGGACTGTCTGGTCTATAAAGCAAGTCCAGGACACTCAAGACTGCACTGAGAAACCCTATCTTAAAAAAAAAATCAAAAAACTCTTTTCAGGACCATCCTTTTCCTAATTGTGTGTGTGTGTGTGCGCGTGTGTGCGTGTGTGTGTGTGTGTGTGTGTGTGTGTGTGTGTGTGTATACCCACAAGTACACTCATGCTCTCTCACAGATCTTTTCTCTGCTCTAAGGGCTGATATTAATCCTGCTTTCTAGATTCTAAGAATTTCCTCTTCTGAGCCATTGCTATTTTCCTTTGCAGTTAGTTGGTTTCATTTCATCATGACCACCCTAAAGCATCTTTAGTAATGTAGATTATTTTCTCCCAGTCCTCTAGAAGTACATTGTGGGGACCCTGGAAATGGAGGCTTATGAGAAATGCCTCCTGGCTGGGAAAATGAATGTAACTTGTGGAAGATATCTAATATGGCACTGGCCAGAGATGCTGGGGAGAAGCTGAAGCCTGATCATGGGTATAGCTGACTGGATGAGCAAGACTTCCATACTTGTGACCAATGAATGATTATCATGTTACCAGACTTATGTTATGTCATATAATAGGATGACCGTTAATGTGATTGGCCCACATAGCCTCATGCGGAAACACCCATTCAGTTCTGTATATAAGCTAGGGGACAAAGTAGTAAAAGCAGATAATGCTTAGACATTATCCCTACCACATCTGTTTGTCTTTGGAGTGAAGGCTGGAGAGTCCGGCAGGCAGAACACTCACCTTTTCCCTGGAACCCCCTTATGTGATCGCCCTATAAGGGCCCCCTCTGCATAACTGGCTCCCAAACATAGGGCAGGAAGAGAGAATTTCCTTTACATAAGTGACAGGAGGGACAGTCCAGGGCGAATTGGTCAGCAAGGTGAGTGATCCCTGAAAGGATGGAGCAAGCAACTTCAAAAACTAAAGAGCCTGCACTTAAAGCACTGAAATATATGCTTAAAAACTGAGGTTTGCTGAACTGGGGCAGGGAATTATTACATAGGGACACTCCACTCCAGAGGAGTGGGATGGAGGGGATATAGGGTAGAGGGTGGGAGGGCAGGACTGTGAGGTGTGGAAAGAGGACACTATGATGAAGATGTAACCTGAAATAATAAATAAATAAATAAATAAATAAATTTTTAAAAAACAGAGGTGTGCAGCTTTCCGAGATCCAAGCCAGCAAGGTCTGTGAGGCAGTTTTACAAACCAAGCCATGGGTAGACTCTACAAACTTGTTTTGTTGGGACACATGGGATTGAATTCCATGACTTGCTACATGGCAGGAGATTGAGCAGGGCCAAGATTTCCCTCTTGGATTTTTCCCAATACTATCGGGCCCTTAAGGTCTGTTTCAACAGCAAAAGGATGAGGGAGACTCCTTGATTTCCGAACCTGCTTTTGAGCCAGAGTGGGACCAATTCACTGCCTAGAGGTCAAGGGATGAACTGAAACCAAAAGACTCCAACTCTGGGCTGGAAAATTACCCTGGAGAGAATGAGGGAGAGGAACAAAAGAGAGAGGAAACTAAAGATAAAAGGGAACAGGCCCCCAGACAAGAAAGGCTATACCTTGCTACACCTGACGACCCTTTGCTATGCTATTTAATGAGGCTCCACTCTCTTGGGAGGGGAATTATTCCCCCCACCCAAGGGGCCTCCCAGGTTTGAGCCTCAGGCATTTCCCATTAATCCCGGCCCAGGAGGTGCCAGGCCTGCTATCTGGTATCCATGGGAGGTAGGTGATTTAAAGGAATTTAAGAAGACAATTGCTGAGGATGGGCCTGGTTCTCCTTGGGCGGACATTTTCCTGCAGGGGTTCGATCATCAGCCATGCACCCCACCTTTAAACTAGATGTGGGGCAACCTCCAGCCCCTTTAGCCCAAGGAGGAAAATCAATAGCCCAAGGGCCAATTAAATTATCTAAAGGGCTCTTCCTGGTTGCTAGAGCACACAGAGGCCCCCTAAGCATACCGGTGAGGCACCCAGGGCAAATTGGACTATACGCATTGTCCCAGGAATAAGGCCCAAAATGGACATTACCATTGCAGGAAAGAGGTTCTGTTGCCTGATAGATACCTGTGCTGAACAGATTGTGTTAAGAAAAGAGGAAGTTCCTCACAGCTTGAAATTTGCCCCCAAGCCCTCAATCTTAGGAGTTGGAGGGAGCACCCAGTCAGAGGAAAGCCAGGACTGGCTTCTATGGAAAGATATGGACCGATCCATGGGGATGGGGTGGGGGGGGATTAGACCTTTGGTTCTTTTAGGGCTCAAGGCAAACCTGCTAGGTCAGGATTATCTTGGGTCAGGCAGATGCCTACATTAGCACAGATTATAAAGCCTTTTATAATGAGATTTTGGATGAAGAGTAATCACAGCAGCCGCTGAGGGAGCGACAGGCAATTTGGGGAGGCCCCCCAATTCTAAAGGCCACTGCTTTCCTGGTACCCCTTATTAAGTGGACCCCTGGACCCCCAATCTGGGTGGAGCAGTGGCCCCTCCCATTGGTTAAGTTAAAAGCATTAAAAGAGCTTGTGGCTGAATAGTTACGTCTGGGACATATTCTACCATCCATTAGTCCATGTAATACTCCCATGTTTGTAATTAGGGAAAAGGTCTGGTAAATGGAGAATGTTAGAGAATCTTAGAAAGATTAATGATCAGATAGTCATACAAGGTAGGCCCCTGCAGGGGCTCGCTTGGATACCTGCCATTCCAAAAGGCCTTCATTTACTGGTTATTGATAATAAGGACTGCTTCTTCTCCATTCCCCTACAACCTCAGGACTGTGAGAAATTTGCCTTCTCTATGCCTTCCCCCAATTTTGGGGGGTCCAATGAGTGATATGAATGGAGGGTGCTTCCTCAGGGCATGGCCAACAGCCCAGTATTTTTCAAAACTATGTTCAGGCCCTCCTTAAACCTGTTCAAGAGCTAAAAGATATTACATTGTATGTTTATATTGATGATATCCTCCTTGGTTCCCCTTCCTCGGAAACAATGGGGACGGCATATAAAGTTTTACAAAGATGTTTGACTGAGGGAGGCTTACATATTTCCTCTGGTAAGGTTCAGACTCTCCCCCCTTTCAAATATTGGGGTCACAGTTGTCCCTGGAGGGTGTGAGTCCTTTAAAGCTCCAGCTCTATATTTCAGACTCTTACACCTTAACAGACCTCCAGAGGGTTTGGGTGAGGTCAATTGGATCCCAGCCTAGACACCTTTGTCCACGGGACAATTGTTACTCTTCTTTGAGCTCCTAAAGGATAGACAGCCCACAGACATCATAACTTTGGGACTTTCCTATAAGGCTGCCTTTCAAGTTGTTCATAGGCTCTTGACAAAGCTGAACTAGCTCAATATGAGCCTCATGAATACTTTCAGCTATGACTCTGGCCCAGCATTGCTCTGCTTATGTCCCTGGTTATTCAGAGAGATCAGCCATTACAATGGGTTCATGCTGCTTTGGGAGGTACACCCAGGGTCTATGCCTCATTGGACCAGGTTGATGATTTAATAATAAAGGCTAGGTACATTATTATGGGTGTGACCCAGATAAGATTTTAGTTCCTTATCGA
Source organism: Lophiomys imhausi (assembly GCA_907164525.1). NCBI lineage: Eukaryota > Metazoa > Chordata > Mammalia > Rodentia > Muridae > Lophiomys > Lophiomys imhausi. Next base: position 2,771,613 of record CAJQZJ010000237.1, on the reverse strand, counting down.
TTGACAGACTTTGAATGGGGTCTAAGAAATAATGACAGGCTGATCCTATCTCTTGAGGGATTTCTTGGAAGGCTAGACTGCCATCATGGGTCATATAAATAGGTTATTTCCTTTGAAAACCTGGATTGGAGGACTCCTCAGTTATTCAAATTTTAGCCAAATATGGGGGCACTCATCATGTTTACTCATGGGGTAAAGAAGGGGAAGCTGTGGTCATATTTCAAGATGGTGACTCAAAAATGTATACACATCCATGTGAGGCTCAGCTGAGTTTAAAGAACGATTAGCAGTCGTCCTAACTTTGTCCAAGGTCCCTCAATCTATTAACTTGCTCTCTGACAGCCAATATGTGGTAAATTTGCTTCCTGGACTGTCACAATCTTATGTATTGTTGGATACTAACCCCATCACCCCTTTAATGATTCAATCATGAACATTACTGCTTGACAGGATAAATGTTATATATGTACATCATCTCAGAGGCCACCAAGGGCTACCTAGCCTGATGTCCTTAGGAAACCACCTTGTTGATGGGAAAGCTTCATCTAGGGTCCAGGCTTCTACTCTACAGGAGGCATATAGTCTTCATGATCTAACCCGCCTTAATTGGAGAGGGCTTCAAAAAAGATTTCCTCAGATCCTGATTGGAGCTTTAAAAAAGATTGTTCGTACTTGTGAATTCTACCTTTTCTACAAGTCCCTCCTTGTACTTGAACTTTTAAAAAAATTATTCAATTCTTATTTATTAGTAACAATATTCACTTATAACAAATATAAACATTTTCTTAATTATTCACCCTATAAATTCGTACAATTCCTATGACCTAACCACTAAACCTATTGATAACTATTACAACAATTTTCCTAACCGTTTAGAAGGATACAGTTTCTGGGGTAGGTCCTCAGTCATCAAGAACACAGTCTCTGTGGTAGAACCTTTAATGTACTTAGCAGTCTTTTTTCTGGAATATCTCAGATGTAGATTTGTTGGGGTAAATTGGCTATGGCAGTCTCACCTTAAATAAGGCTTGAGGCTTTCTTCTCTCTGGGAGACCCCAGCCTTCTGTAGGCCAACTTATTTCCTTCACATCAGCAACTATACAACACTGCCTCAGTCCTTAAAGCTGGCCACAGTTTCGTTTAGGCCTCTGTTCGGACAGGTCAAACCCCTCTAGGCAAAAGCTGAGCCACAGGGTTTAGTCCTTGGCCTTTCGCTGTCTTGCTGAGGCTTTCTCTGCTCACCAGCTTCTTTCTGCCTCAGGGAGATCTGGCCATCAATTCACCAGCACTTTCTCCATCATACTATACTTGTTGTCCTTTCTAGCATGAGGACTTGCTAGCATCGAAGCTCTCTAGCATGGGGGCCCCCTTGGCTCCATGCACTTGTCCTTAAATAGGATCTCTCCTTGTTCCACCTGTTTCAGCTTAATTTGGGCTCTGCCCACTAAGCAGCTGAATGCCAGGCCAAATACTTTGTTTCTTAGTCCATTAAGTCTTTCCTGTTTTCACCTGGCTTCAACCTTGTTTTTTAGTCCATTAAGTCTTTCCTGTTTTTCCACAGGAAAAAATTTTTCTGATAAGCTAATTGGTCACAACCAAGTTGATCTTCATGCCCCAAATTAAGAGACTGTATCAGAAACCCCGAGATATTTACTAACTCCCTACACCTCCTTTACAACCAATGGTAGTAAATCCTCTTGGCTGAAAACATAGTACACTATGGCATACTGATGTGACACACTATGCTCCCTTTGAAAAACTTAAGTGCATATTTGTCCCTATTGATACTTTCTCTCACGCCTGTTGAGCCACTGTCCATATGGGCAAAAAGGCTAAACGTGTACAAAGCCATTTTTTACAATGTTTTGCCACATTAGGCCTACCTCATCACGTAAAAACAGGTAATGAACCATGGTTTGTTAGCACAGCCCTTCAAAACTCCTTTTACCAATGGCAGATTAAACATACTACAGGAATTCCTCATAGTCCTAGGGGACAGGCAAGCATTGAGAGACATCACCAAAACTTAAAAACCCAACTACAAAAACAAAAAGGGGGAATGAGCCTCCATCAACAGCTTGAGAGGGCATTGTTTACTCTAAATATTCCAATTTTTTTCAAAAAATGAGATTCTTTCTCTTTTCTAAAATCATTGGTCAATTCAAGATCATAAAATAGACATACAGGCAAAATGGAAAGATCCTGCCACAGGATTGTTGAGGGGACCTGACCTGCTTATATCCATGGGACAAGGATTTGGATATGTGTTCCCAACAGGAGAACCAAGCCCTATATGGGTACCTGCAAGGAACCTTAAATTTCTCCCAGAGGGTGGTAGGTCTCTTGCACCTGATGATGCCACCACATTGACTGAAACAAATGACCAATAAGGAGAGAAAGGCTCTCTGATGGCTTCAAAACCACATGGCCAGATTAGACCAAAGTTCCCACAAGAGGAGAAACACCTAACACAAAAAGCTCCAGGACTACAAAAGAGCTCCTGAGAGGCTATTTCTCATCTTGTCTTTCAGATGCTAGTATACCTGGTTTGGCTGTTGATTGGAGGGTGCAAATCCCACAGGCAAGAAGGTAAGGAGGCAGAGGAAGGAGGATCATGAGTTGGAGGCCAGCCTGAACCATCCCTGTTGGACTGATGTCCCCAACTCTGCCTCTGCTGCTACTGTATTTTCTGTGACCCTGACATAAACCACCACTATGGCTCAAACCCTCCAGATAGTCATCCATGATGTCTCTGGGATACAACAACAGTAGCAACTTGCCCTTACCAATCATCTTTTTGGGGGAACAACAAGAGATTGCCTTGTTAATCCTCAATATAGAGTAAATCCTACTGCTATGATTGCTAATTTGTCTACATATATGAAGGGGCCTTGAAATAATGAATGTATACAAATGGTAAGATTGCTATTTAATGATGCTATAAAATTTAATGATGCTAGGGTTCTGATTATCCCTACTACCACCATCTTTAAAGATATCTATAGTCAATTGACTTCATGATTTTATTGTCTAATCTGACAATGGGGTTAATTCTTATTTATGCATTAATGGTTTTGGGGCTATATCGGTACTGGAGGTACTGCCAAAAAAATGTACCACTAAGTCATAATCTGGTAATGCTTTTTCACATGATTAAGGAGGTTTATGCTATTGGGGTCCCCCACAACCCTTGGATTAGCATGCCCATTAATAAGACCATGTGAGACCTTTAGGGGGTGATGAGCACTCATAAAGGAAGATGAGCATAGCACTGGTCCATCCCTGTTCTCTCGCTTCTCTGCTGACAATTCTCTCCCCTCGAGAGATTCTCCCCCTCCCTGTTCTTTAAATAAATAAAGTGGGGAGATGTGGGGACCTGGGAAATAGAGGCTTATGAGAAATGGATTGTGGCTGAGAAAATGAAAGTAACTTGTGGAGGATATCTAAGATGGGACTGGCCAGAGATGCTGGGGAGGAGTTGAAGTCTGATCATCGGTATAGCTGATTGAATGAGCAAGACTTCCATACTTGTGACCAATGCATAGTTATCATGTTACCAGTCTTATGCTATGTGAGGTAATAGGATGACCTTTAATGTGATTGGCCCACGTAGCCTCATGCGGAAATACCCATTTTGTTATATATATAAGCTACAGGACAAAATAGTAAAAAAACGATAATGCTTAGACATTACCCCTGTTACATCTGTTTGTCTTTGGAATGAAGGCTAGAGAGTCTGGCAGGCAGCAAACTCACCTTTTCTCTGAGACCCCTTATGTGGTGGTCACCCTATAAGGGCCCTGTGGCAGTGCACATATGCATGGATTAGAATGTTTGTGTTAAAAGACTTTCTTCTTTTTTTTAATCTTGTGTCATCATATGGAAGGATAGTAATTCTGTTATAAGAATGATTGCAGCAAAATGATGCATTTTATATGGTTATTTAAATTAACTACATGGGCAAATCTATTTAGAAGAAATATGAAAATTAATATAAAATTAATTAGGATAGGCATGTGGTTAACATTAAAAATAGGCTTCTACAAAAGAAAAATTTATTTCCTTTTCTTCCCTGCAACATGAACATCAAAATCTCTTAACTGTTGAAATCAAGTGAAACTGAATTTGATATTGGGATAATGTACTCTTTGTTTTGCCTCATGGCTCTGTGTGGGTGTGTTGAATAGGCAAAAAGATTCATGTCATGTTCATACTAGCTTATTACCCACTAGAGAGACAAAAATAGCAGATCTAGCATTCAGAAGGTCACCTGCCACTGCTAAGCACAGTAACCACATGTAATTGAGAGTTATTTGTATTAGCCTATTGCTTAGTTTTTTCCTACCTCTACATGATTTGATTGAATTGAGGAAAAAGAATGGGAGGAAAAAGAGATTCCCCACTTTGGTCTATCCCTTTCTATCTTTGCTAGAAAGTCACATTTTTCCAGGAGTATTTGTATTAGCAAAGCATACTTAAGTTTCCATTTGGCTATAAATTCTTGTTTCTCTGCTCCATTCACTGCCCATTGCCCCAGATGAACAGAAGGGAAATGGCTTCCAGAACTGTTGATCCTACCCAAATTGCCCTTAAAGTTTGTGCTGCCAAGCTTCTGCTAGTTCTCTATTCTCAGCTGGTGTGCCTGTCAGTCCTACCATCCATCAAAGCTGCCTTCAGGCATGAACTCTTCTTAACTATTCCTCTCATAAAATGCAAAAATCGTTCTTGAATTTTGGGTGACATTTAAATATCATTTACTATGTGAACGACTGATGAATTTCACTCTCAGGTATTTAAAACAGCAGAAGGATACTTGAGAAAGTACTGAGAGTTCCCATAGACTTTGCATCCCTACTGCACCTTTTACCACTATCAGCATCAATATAAAGGCAAAAAATGTTATCTCTATTGATAAGTTTCAATGAATGTGATATAGAAGGACAATTATGCACTGTTTCATCTTGCTTCTGTTGACATTCTGTCCTTATAAGAAATTTCAGTTATACCTTTTATCCAGAGAATAAAATTATCCCACAGCTCATACAAAACAAGTATGGAGCCTCCATACTTTTATAGTCTCTGAGAACCAAGATTGCTTCAAAGTAATATATTTATATAAATGTATTGATATTGTACCTTTCTCTCCCATATTTGTTAGCTCATCTCACTGCAATGAGACACCTGCGTTAATCAACTTCTACACATGAACATTTTCTTTGAATCAGTGGGGTAAGTCATTGACCACATAGCATTGAGTCTAAGGAAACCCTGAGTTTAAGGAAAGGTCAACCAGTGCTATGGACTAAGCCTCTAATACATAGGCTTTGGGGCACATTCTTAATTTGGAGTCTGCCCCTGGCCTCCAAAGACCCATATCATATCTTAACATCCAAGATGTATCAAGATTGTTCCCAAAGATGCATTCCCCCAATCTTTTATCTTTGTAGTCTTTTACTTTATTTAACTTACACAGAAAACCATAATGGGATATTGTGTAAATTTTTAGTTTTTCTCATACTTCAAATGAACAACATGGTGTGATTTATACTCTACTTTTCAAGTAAGTCTCAGACTCATATTCATGTGATATAATACTTAAGTCAGTAAACTTACCTATCTCTTCATTTATCATTTTGTTATGATAGAAACATTCAAAATATTTTCTACTTGCTTTTTGAAATATATTGTATATAATCAGTATCAAAATTCACCCTATTATGTAGTTATGCAGTAGAATTTCTATTTCTTACTTTGGGGGCTGGAAAAGTTGTTTGGTTGTTAAAAGCACTCTCTGACCTTCCAGAGGACCCCAGTTCAAGTCCTGTCACACACATTGCTCCTAACAAACACCAATCTATAACTCCAATTCTAGGTGCATCTGGTGCCCTCTTTCAGATTCTATGGACACTTCATACTGGTGGTACACAGGCCTACATACATGCAGGCAAACCACACTCACATACAGATACACACACACATAAACATTTTATATATATTATGTTTATGTGTGTGGTCTCAAATTTATGATACCAACTCTTACATTTGAAACATTAGTAGGATTGGGCAGTACTTATATTTATGTACCTGACTAAACATAATGATCTTAACTTCCCAGAAAGACACACATGGTATGTACAGCAGATATTATCAATTCAGTACAGGATAACCATGCTATAATCCACAGACCCAAAGAAACTAAGTAACAAGGAGGGCTCAAGGGATGATGCTTGAATCCCTCTAAGCAGGGGACATAAAATGAAGCATCTGAAGTGATTGGAGAGAGGGACCTAGACAGGAACCTAATATAACTGTCATCTGAGAGGATTTATCCAGCAGATAATGGAAACAGATGCAGAGACCCACAGCGAAACATTATGCAAAACTCAAGAAGTCTTGTGGAAAAGTTAGATGTTGCAAATTCTTATCTCAGGCAGCATGCCAGTTGATTCTGGTAGCTAGTGGAGGGCTCAGCCAGTGAGGTCCCTTAATTACTAGGCAAGAGGCAAGTGGATTGTGTCAAACACAATTTTATCATGCTAGTTTCACTCTCACACTTCACACATTACTTAGATCTAAAGGTTTCTCAACATAAAAGGCAACAATTCCAAATATGCATTACAACAATACTAAGGCTAAAAATCCTAACATTAAATAAATCCAAATCCACATTCTATATTCGTCAGAACACACAACAGATTATACTAAGGGCTAACACTAGAAGAACTATTAGTAAATAATATTCCATCTAAGTCCTAAGTTTCAATGTATAATGACACAGCTTGCATAGTCTTAACAAGTATCTCAATAACAGTTGGTGAGCAGCCTGCATTACAATAACGCAGCCTTCATGCTTGGGAGCTATACAACCTGATACTTGTCTGTCAACCAGTCCAGCCCCAATGTGCTGGAACAGTCTGGATGTAGCTGGGGATCAATGGTCAAGAGGCTGAATTAGTCTTGACCAAGGAGAGTGCTTGCCCGCGAAGTCAGAGTGCTTGATCACAAAGTTAGAGTGCTTGACCACAAAGTAGTTTAACTCTTTGCATTCTGGTTCTCAGGTTTGGGTTCAGATGTTGAGGAGCTGCCACCAGCGCCAGTCCTGCTGCCATAGCCGTGGGGGGGGGGGCGGGTTGCGGGGCGGGGGAATAGAGGCTCCAGAGTGTTTTTTTTTTCTCAGCAATCCATCTTGGCAGTGGGAATAGCGAGGTGGACTTCAACCCCTCCTTCTATACAAGTGATTGATGTAATGCTTCACCCCCTTTCTGATAGCCACTCAGGTCTGGTTATTTTCCCTTGGGTGGACACCCACATGTGGCTATCACATCTTGGGTGTGAGAGGAGTGGACACTTGGGTTATTCTGGAGTTTCCAAACATCTGTTAATCACCTCATGCTCACAGACACTCAACTTGTCTCACAATATTTGAAATGTACTTTCTGAAAACGGAGTTTACTTTGCTTTCCTGCCTGCCTAATAACATGCTCATTACATTAGGGGAAGGTTTGAGTGAGCTGGGGGGATCAAGGACACAACAAGAAGACCTACATAACCAATTAACTCACACAAAGGGGGGCTCATACAGACTGAACCACCAACCAAAGATCATGCATGGACTGGACCTAGACGCTCTATGCATATGAATCTGATGGGCTGCTTGGTCATCAAGTGGATCGCCTAACATTTGAAGTAGTGACTATCTGGTACTTGGTCTATGTTGGTTCCCTTTGGACCCCATTTTCCTAGCAGAGCTGCCTTGTATTGTCTCAGTGGAAGAGGAGGAACTTAATCCTGATGCAATTTGATGTGCCAGAGTGGGTTGGTACCAGGCAGGGGTGGGGAGCAGTGCATGGGGGAAGTGGTTGGGAGGGTGGGACTGAGAGTAGAGGAGAGGAGGGGAGGAAGGGATGTTGCAATTGAAATATAAAATAAAAAGATTAATGAAAAAAATTACCTGGGACCTACTTAATTTTCTTTCTCCTAACAATTGACAGCTATTCACATTTTATTGCTTCCATAGATTTGCCTTTGAAAATCATTTACTGTTTGAAGAACCTGTTCAGTGTTAAATAGATAATTTGTAGCTTACTGGAAGAGATATGTTTCAAAAGAAGAGCTGTTAAATTATCAAAAATATTCAAATAGTATTCAAAATGTAAAATCAACTAAGATTGGGTGTTACATTTCTTTCAATAGTAACTGAATAAGTTTCTTCATGGTGATTGATTTAGTCTTGCAAACAATAGTAATGGGAGATATTTCTATTGTGGGTGCTCTCCAAAGAGTATATTGTTGATGAATAAATTAGTCTAAAAATTCAAGTCAATATGTTGATATAATTTCAATTTCTTTGCATTTTCCTAAAGATGATTACTTTATAATATTAGCTAAACTGTTGTTTTTTAAATGCATTAAAAATATCTTTACTTTTTTCATACAAGAATCACTTTGTTTCCAAGATTTTTTCATTAGTATTTTTAGAAATTTTAATGTGACAGTAATTTTAATGTTTAATACCAGATATTAGAAAACTATAAAATATGTTTGTCTAAAGTATTTGAGAAAACTTAGAATCATGCGACTTGTGAATATGAGTGAAATATATTCAATTGTATGTGGTTGTAATTTAATTACTATGATGATTATGACTGCATGTCTTTTTAAGTGGATGCAATAGTTAGCCTTGATATTTCTCAAATGCCCAGGTGTTTGGTGTGCAACTTGGCACTGTTGAGAGGTACTACAAACATAACCAATTGGAGCCTAATGTGAAGAAGTTAGGTCACTGGAAGTATTTCTGTGAAGAGTTTGCTGATATTTTGATCCCATTTCTTTTTCCAACCTGGGCCTATTTGTCCTCCTTAGTCAATCCAGTGGTCCTCTATTCCCAGGAAAATAGTGAGGACACTGAATCAGTGTAGCATCCTATAGCTGAGAAAATTCCTGGACTTACTCTATCCTCCTGGCTTAGCCTCCAGAGTATCTGGAATTACAGGTGTGCACCATAGTGCCCAGCTTTCTGGTCCAACTGTACCTGAGCTCTGTGATGCAACTGTATGAAACTCTGTGGTCCAACTGTGTCCAGCTTTGTGGTCCAGCTGTGTCCAGCTTTGTTGTCCAGCAGTGCCAAGCTGTGTGATCTAGCTTCTGTAACCTGACCTCCTGGTTTTGTTTCATGCTCTTTGCCAGGATGTGCTGCTTCATCACAGAAACAAAACCAATGTATCTAGTCAACTGAAGTCTGGGTCTTTCAAGCTAAAAGAAAGCTGCTCTTTTTAAGTTTGTAATCTCAAGCTATATGTGAAGTAAGTCAAAGTCAGATAGAATTTCACAGTGACACATAATTACATGTATCAGTATCAGTAAGATTCCTCAATATGGTAAGTAATAGAGTCTGCATATTCCATTCTTATTGTGAATATTTTACAACTCGCATTTATGTTGACCATTGGAAAAATACTCAAAGTTCAAAGTGAACACTGAATCATCATCACTGATTATTCCATTGAGTGCTAATTTTTTTCCATAACAACTATCATCCTAGTAACAGAAATATATGCTATTTTGGGTTGAATTTATATTTTTTGACAATGTGAAACACTTTGAATGAGTCATTTATGTCTTAAAACATAATATTAGAATTCCAAGATGGCAGCATCTGGTTTGGACACATTTTGAATGCAGGGAAAACAACCATAACACCACAGTGTTATAACATGCTGAGGAACAATCTGAGAGGTGCAAACCTGCTTGGTTTCACCCTGTGAACCCGGAGACTAATAAAAGTTCCTGGGCGAGACTTTCAGTCACTCAGAAAAACAGCCTGGTGGAAACCATCGAAGCTACAAAAGACAGGGAAGCAGGAGAACCATCACCAAGAGAATAGCCCACGGGTACAAGCCACTCAAATACCCAGTGAGAAGCTCCAAACCCCAGACAAGGGTACTCACCAGCCTCCTGAGCTCTCAGATTCCACACAGGTAATCCAACACCAAAAAAACGAACTAGAAGAGCCATGGGAACAATTGTATTCTCAGCCAAGAAATTATGGCAGCGATCCATAGCAAATTCTGAGCTACAGGACAACAGCAGGACCATGGTGGTATATCTCCAGCAGAGTGGTGGTCTGGGAGACATAATCATATTTGGGCTCACCAGAAATGTGTTGGACATGCAGGCCCCTCTACTGGATTTACAATCACTCAGATGAACACTGAGGCTAGACAAAGAGCAGGATACACTTCCTGTAGTGGACTATGCCTCTTGCGCCTGTACACTGTCCTGCAGTTCTCATCATTGCGGGACCTTGGTAGGCAGCTCCTATCACCAGATAGAGGTACCACCTGGCTTCCTGAGTTCCCAGTTTCCACATGGCAGCTCTGGCACCCAAACAAAAACAAGCAGAGCCACAGGAACAGTAAGATCAGAGCGGGCTGAAAGTTGGGTGATTAAGTTAAAAGGCTGGCCGAACTCCACTGAGTCCAAGCCCTGGGGGTGGGTTGTGGTGTTCATATTGGACCCCTCAGCCAACACTCCTGGTTCCTCCTCTGTGGAATACCAGATCTTCACCATCTACAGTTCCACCCTTGGAGCAGCGAGTTCCCAGCCTGTGTGCATTGCTTGAGTGACTCAGACTACAATGCTTAGTGCTTAGGGCTGAGACACACAGAGATGCCCTGGGAACCACCTAAGAGGAGCTACCTAGGGGGAACATGACCACAGACCTAACCCTCATACCAGACAAATGAGAAGTAAGGGATCTGCACCTCTAGCTCACAATACACGGTCCTCCAAGTCCCACTGACATCACTAGGAAGACTTGCTAGAACACAAGACTCTGCAGGCTGGAATAACACATCTCACCCAAATCCCGACCTGAGTTCCCAGTTGGGACACAACTGGAGGGGGTGAACTTCCGGGGGGGGGGACTGAAATCCAAGCCCTAACACAAGAACCCACCTAGCCAGTGTTGAGCTACAGATCAACAAGAATATAAGGCCTCTACACCAAAGCTCCATCCTTGGTGCCAGGTCCAGAAGACACTAGGAACAATCAGCAAAGGAAGACCCAATGGCTAAAGGTCAGTGAAAGAACAAATCTGACAAAAATCAGGGAAATATGACTCCAAAAAAATACAGTGATGCTAATACTGCAAACCCTGACCAACCTACCACAGCTGAAACACGTGAAAATGATAACAAATCTATACTTAGGAAAATGATAGTCCTTACAAGAAGAAATTGAATCCCTGAAAGAATTCAAAGAATCCTCAATTTTACCAATGAAAGTAATGAACAGTTTCATTAGAGACCTCCAAGCCAATTAATCCAAATATGAATGGGAAATAGACAAAGCTATGAAATATTTGAAAAATTGGCAGACAAAGACATCTAAATTGGAGCAGGAAATAAATAAAATGTATAAAAGTGTTCAAGACTTGAAATTGGAAAGGAAGCAATAAAGAAAGGACAAGCAGAGACAATCCTGGAGGAGGAAAAACCAAGGGAAGAGAAATGGAACTACAGACATGAGTATCAAAAATATGATGAGATGGAAGACAGAATCTCAAGTGTGGAAGATTCAATTGAAGAAATCAGTACAACAACCAAATAAAATGAGAAATCTAAAAAAGTTCTCACCCACAACATCCATGAAATCAAGGACTCAATGAAAAGACAGAACCTAAGCATTATATACATAGATGAAAGAGAAGACTCAGGATTCCAAGGTTCAGGAAACATCTTAAAGAAAATCATAGAATAAAACTTCCCACACTTAAAGAAAGAGATGCCAATAAAATTCCAAGAGGCATACAGAACTCCAAACAGATAAGACCAGAAAAGAAATTTCTTTTGCCACATAATAATTGAAACTCCATATGTACAGAACAAGGAAAGAATATTAAAAACCATGAGAGAAAAAGGTCAAGTAATGTATAGTGGCAAACCCATCAGAATTATACATGATTTCTCCTCAGAAACTTTAAAAGCCAGAAGGGCTTGGACAGACATTCTAAAAGCCCTAAAAGAACATAGTTGCCAACCTAGACTACTATACCCAGCAAAACTTTCTATAAACATAGACAGAGAAAACAAGATACTCCATGATAAAACCAAATTTAAACAGTATCTATCCACAAACTCAGCTCTACCGATGATCCTAGAAGGAAAATTTCAACCCAGAGAAGATATCTGCACCCAAGAAAACATAGGAAGCAAAATACTCCACTGCAGCTAAACCAAAAAAAAAAAAAAAACCACACAGCCACCACATACATCAAAATGAAAGGAAATAACAACCTTTGGTCATTAATATCCCTCAACATCAATGGACTCAGCTCCCCAATAAAAAGACACAGGCTTTCAGAAAGGATCTGTAAACAAACCCCATCATTTTGCCGCATACAAGAAACACATTTAACTAGCAAAGATAGGCTCTACCTCAGAGTAAAGGGGTAGGAAAAGGTTTTCCAAGAAAATGGTCCCAGGAAGCAAGCTGGAGTTGCCATTCTAATATCAAATATAATAGTCTTTCAATTGAAGTTAATCAAAAAACCTATGGAAGGACACTACATACTTGTTAAAGAAAAAATTCATCAAGATGACATCTCAATACTGAATATCTATGCCCCAAATACAAGGGCACCCACATTTGTAAAAGAAACTCTTCTAAAGCTTAAACCATACATCAATTCACAGACATTACTAGTGGGAGACTTCAACACTCTACTCACAGCAATGGACAAGTCATCAAGACAGAAACCAAACAGAGAAATAATGAGACTAACAGAGGTCATGAACCAAATGGTCCTAACAGATATCTACAGAACGTTTCACCCAAACACAAAAGATTACACCTTCTTTTTAGCACCTCATGGAACCTTTGACAATATAGTTGGACACAAAGCAAGACTCAATAGATAGAAGAAAATTGAAATAACCCCTTGCATCTTATCAGACCACCATGGATTAAAGCTGGACTTCCTCAACAACAGAAATAAAAATAATAGCCTACACAATCATGGAAACTGAACAACTCTGTACTCAATGACCACTGGGTGAGAGAACAAATAAAGAAGGAAATCAAAGACTTCTTGAAATCCAACAAAAACAGAGGAACAACATACCCAGACCTAAGTGACACAATGAAAGCAGTGCTATGAGGAAAGTTCATAGCACTAAGTGCCTTCCAGAAGAAAATTGTGGCAACTCATATTAGCAACTTAACAGCAGAACTGGAAGAGCTATAAAAGAAAGAAGCAAACACTCCCAAGAGGAAGAGAAGGCAGGAAATCATCAAAGTTAGGGCTGAAATAAAACTTAGAAACAAAAAGAACATACAAAGAATCAAGGAAACCAAGAGTTCTTTGAGAAAATCAACAAAATAGAGAAACCTTTAGCCTAACTGGTAAAAAGGCAGAAGGAAAAGGGAGAAATGATAACAGATATTGAAGAAATTCAGAGAATCTTTAGGTTTTATTTCAAAGATATGTACTCTACAAAATTTAAAAACCTAAGTAAAATGGAAAAAATTCATGATAGATTACACCTACCAAAGCTAAATCAGAATCAGGCTAATGTTAACAAGTTAAACAGTCCGATAACCCGTAAGGAAATAGAAACTGTCATTAGAACTCTTCCAACCAAAAAAAGCTCAGGGCCAGATGATTTCAGCACAGAATTCTACCAGACCTTCAAAGAAGAGCTAATGAATACCAATACTCTTCAAACTCTTCCACCAATTGGAAACAGAAGGAACACTGCCAAACTCATTTTATGAGGCCACAGTCACCCTGATTCCTAAACCATACAAAGACCCAACAAAGAAATAGAACTTCAGATCAATTCCTTCATGAACATAGACACAAAAATACTTAAAAGGATACTGGCAAACTGAATCTAAGAACACATCAACAGTATCATATAACATGACCAAGTAGGCTTCATTCCAGGAATGCAGGGGTGGTTCAACATAGGAAAAAAACCATCAACGTAATTCACCATATAAACAAACTGAAAGAAAAAAACCACATGATCATCTCAGTTAATGATGAAAAAGCATTTAACAAAATCCAACACTGCTTCATGATAAATTCCTGGAGAGAGTTGGCATACAAGAATCATACCTAGAAATAATAAAGGCGATATATAGAAAGCCAGTAGCCAACATCAAATTAAATGGAGAGAAACTTAAAGCTTTTCCTCTAAAATCAGGGATAAGGCAAGGATGCCCTCTCTCCCCAAATCTCTTCAACATAGGACTTGAAGTCATAGCCAGAACAATAAGACAACAAAAGGAGATCAAGGGGATACAATTTGGAAGGGTTCTGGGAGCCAAGGCCCATGGGAAATCACTAACCTTCCATATGTGCACCTAGGCCTGAGAAACAGCTCTACAGAAAGTTTTCAACTTACCTCTGCTAAGTTTCTGCTATAGGAGTTATGTTCTGGTTTCCTGATTCCAAGAACAATTTCAGAAGTCTCCTGATCAGCCTGAGACCTGCCAGCTGCAACCATAAGATATCCCAGATCATTAATCTTCTGGGATATCTTGATGTCTAGCTGACTTCCTTGCCTTCCATCCCCTACCCCTTACCGAACCTATAACTGACCCTGTTTTCAATAAAAATTTGAGAGTTTGATCACTGGACTTGCTCTCCGTCTCCATGTCTTTTGTCCCTTCTTTCATTCAGGTCTTTGTCACTCCTCTCAAGTTCCCCAAACCCCGCAGGCCAGGGTGGAAAGGAAGGAGTCAAACTATCCCTAATTCAGAAGCCTTTCTTTATACAAAATATAAATGGGCTGTGAAAGAAATTAGGGAAACAACACCCTTCACAATAGCCACAAACAATATAAAATACCTGGGGGTAAGTCTAACCAAGCAAGTGAAAGACCTGTATGACAAGAACTTCAAGTTCCTGAAGAAAGAAATTGAAGAGGGCATAAGAAGATGGAAAGATCTGTGCTCATGGATAGGTAGGATCAACATAATAAAATTGGCTATCTTACCAAAAGCAATATACATATTCAATGCAATTCTTATCAAAATACTAACACAATTATTTACAGATCTGGAAAAAACAATTCTCAACATCATATGGGATAATAAAAAACCCAGAACAGCTAAATCCATCCTGTATAATAAAGAAACATCCAGAGTTATCACCATCCCAGATTTCAAGCTATACTGCAGAGCAGTAGTGATAAAAACAGCATGGTACTGGTATAGAAAGAGACCAGTTGGATAAATGGAATCGAACTGAAGACACAGAAATGAACACACATACCTATCGACACTTAATTTTGACAACGATGCCAAAACCATACAATGGAAAAAGGACAGCATCTTCCACAAATTGTGCTTGTCTAACTGGATGTCAAAATGTAAAAGAATGAAATTAGACCCATACTTATCTCCTTGCACAAAACTTAAGTCCAAGTGGATCAAAGACCTTAACATAAAGGCTAACACTGATAGAAGAGAAATTGGGGGACAGTCTTGAACTCATCAGCACAGGTGACAACTTCCTGAACAGAACACCAATACCTCAGGCTCTAAGACCAACAATCAATAAATGGGACCTCATGAAACTGAAAAGCTTCTGTAAGGCTAGTGTCACTGTCATTTGAACAAAATGGCAACATATAGATTGGGAAAAGATCTTTACCAACCCCACATCCCACACAGGGCTAATATCCATAATTTACAAAGAACTCAAGAAATTAAATGTCAAGAAACCAAATAATCCAGTCAAATCTGGGGAACAGAGCTAAACTAAGAATTCAAAAGGAGGAATCTCTAATGGCCAAGAAACACTTGAGGAAATACTCAACATCCTTAATCATCAGAGAAATGCAACTCAAGATAACTCTTGAGATTCCATCTCACATCTGTCAGAATGGCTAAGATTAACTACTCAAATGACAGCACATGTTGGCAAGGTTGTGAAGAAAGGGAAACACTCCTCCATTGCTGGTGGGAGTGGAAATTTGTACAACCCTGTGGAAATCAGACTGGCAATATCTTATAAATCTTGGAATAGTTCTACCTCAAGATCCAGTCATACCACTTCTGGGATTACATCCAAATGATTTCTCACCAAACCACAAGAACATCTCCTCATCTATGTTCATAGCAGCCTTATTTGTAATAGCTAGAAACTGGAAACAACCCAGATGTCCCTCAACCAACTAATGGATAAAAAAACAAAAACAAAACAAACAAACAAAAAACTGTGGTATATTTACACAATGGAATACTACTCAGCTATCAGAAACAAGGAAATCATGCAATTTGCAGCCAAATGGATGGAACTAGAAAAGTTCATCCTGAGTGAGCTAACCCAGACTCAGAAAGTTGCACATGGCATCTATTCACTTATAATTGGATTTTAGCCATATAGTACAGCATAAGTATACTACAACCAATGAACCAAAAGGAACAGGAACATAGACTTTATTACCTGATAGTGAGACACTTTGCTTCCATGTAGGAAGCTCTTAGCCCTCATATGAATGTTGAACTGAGGCAGGCTGATATGTAGGGATATCTCACTCTGGAGGAGTAGGATAGGAGGGAGAGGGAATAGAGGGTGGGAGGTTAGTAGGACTAGGAAGGGTAGAAAGAGGGCACTGTGATGGAGATGTAACTTGAAGTAATAAATAAACACAAAAAATAAAAATAAAATAATCTTTGACCTTGCCAAAAAACCCCATAATACTTTCTATTTATACCTTATGAATACTTAATATATATTTCTGCAAACACAGATAGACTTTTGTAGAAAATGGCTGTATTTAGATTATCATTAATTAGTTGGCGGCTGTTAATCCTTAACCAGTCTTTATAAATGAGCACACAGACACCACACAGATTTTAACAAGCCTTGGCCTGAATTGAGCAGTCTTGGCACTTATAAGCTAGCTCTTAATTCTATTTCTGAATAAAGCCCCATATAGTATACATATGTCCCCTAGACTGTTTCTCTCCACAATATGCCAATGTTCCAGGTCACATGGTATGGGGTTCTTTTCTCTAACCCATGGCATGTGTCTTCCTTCCTGCTCTTTTTTTCTTTTTTCCTTCATCTACTGGAGATTTCTTCTACCCATGAACCTCTCTGCTTCAGAAGCCCGCACCTTAGTCCTGCCTATCTCTGTCTTTGCCCAATCTCAGACCTCAGCATTTATTCAACCAATCAGAGATAATGATTAGAAAACAAAGTAACAGACAGCAAACAGGACCAATTCATTAATATTTAGAATGTATAAGATCACCCCATCAGACATTTTTATGAATAAATTATTTTTTTACTGAACCATTGAAGCTTGCTATAACCATTTAGTTACTGTTAAGGTCTTGAGGAGTGCATGCATCCCCAGGCTGCAAGCTTCCTCTCTCCTTATTGACAATTTTCCCCCATGGAGGTTCTCATTGGGCATCTGTAGGGATTTCAGATAGTCTGTCTTGGGTTTATAGCATATCACCAACCACTTCTTCCCACATTTTAATTACTATGACTCCACCTGATAACATTCTTAAGGATAGAATGTGTTGTTTATTTTTCAATACCTATGGTACTTTACACAAATGAGACATTCAATATAAAAATTACTGAAATAACATTCAAGAAATTTGGAAAAAGCAATAGCATATTTAAAACATATTTCCTAAACAGTCAAAGAATTAAAAACCAATTTCATGTTTTAGAAAAGTAATGTTTTTAGCAATGGATTAATTTCTAATAATAAAATAATTATCACCTTTTAAATAAACTGAGTGTGTTCAAAGTAATTGGTGTATATCTTTACACTAATTTTTCTTACAAATTAGATTTTTATTGCTTGAGTTTAAGACTATTAGTTTTTTCCTAATTTAATTTAATTTTATTAAAATGTCAAGCATCATATTTAAAAACCAATTATTTTAATTTTTATTTAAAACATTATGTCCATATTATATATTTTGGTCATATTCCTTCTCCTCCAAGTCTGTGGGTGTCCCACCTCCCTACCTATGCAACCTCATGTTCTCTCTCTCATGAAAAAAATAAAACAAAGAACAAAGGTCCAAACAACAATCTTTTCACCCATAAAACAAATAATATTAAAAAAACAGAATACAAAAGGAATGCACAACAAAACAAAAAGTGAAGTCTATTTTGTATAGGCCAACTACTACTTGGTTTGGTGTCCATAACTGTGATTGATATTCGCAGCTACACTCCTTTGGAGAAAACTAATTTTCCCTTTCCCAGAGGGTCTTAATTGCAAATTGCTTCTTGATTAGGAATGAAACTTTTTGCCCTTTTCCCCTTCACTGCTAGGGTTTTGTGTGGTTGAGCCCAAGCAGGTCTTGTGACCACTGTCACAATCTGAGTTCAGATTATGATAAAAATTACTAGCCACACTGATATGTGTGTGAATATGTTTGCTTGTATCTTAAAAATGATTAAAATTATTTTGAAAAGCTGAATAGCGAATATTTTCTTTATACAAAAATTTGAGATTATGGTGCTCTTTTTTTTTCTTTTTTACTTAATAATCTCAGCTGTTTTGAGAAGTTCATCTATGAGTCCTGCATCTGCATTCTTTCTGCATCTCTCTCCCACCTCTAACTCCTTCTATGTCTCTTTTATCCCAAATTTGTTTTCTCTTGTTAATTATTATTGTTTTGTATATATATGTGTGTGTCTATATGCACACACACATATATGCATATGCTTTTAATGGTAACTTATTGACAACCATTATAGTAATCCATTTATCATTTTGAAAATTTTATTAGTGAATATCCGTTCAATGTTTCTCTCATACATGTAAGCAGTGGTGACCTCTAGTGTGATGTGATATCTAATGCATGTGCTACATGCATCATACATACATATAACATATATATATACACATATATATATATACATGTACATACACAAATTTGCTTATTATGTTCTTCAGAAACTTTTAGATATATTTATATATGCTAAAATCATTATCCTCAAAATACCCAAAGGAGTCATTTTGTTTTATTTTTTTGCTTTTGTTTATTGAGATTAAGCTGAACTATATAGTTCCAGCTTGCTTTGAACTTGTAGCAATCTTCCTAACTCAGCCTCTCAAAGTCTAGGACTGCAGCATTAACTAGCATGTGTGAGTCAAAGTCATTTCCTAAACCCTGCAATAAACATTATTTTCCATGACTTTAATATTTAATATCAAAATATTCCTGTCATTCACAAAAGAGTCCTCTGGGTATATTTAAAGAATCATCAAGATGTAGCTGATGTTCATGACATCAGTATAGTAAAATGAAATATAAATAAAAGTCATTGAGAAATTTAAGTACCAAACTTTAAAAAAAACACTATTCGTAAAGTTCCACTTATTCAAAAGGAAACATTCTGTTTATTTTATGATTAACCTTGATGGGCTATAAAACAGAAAAATTCAAGTTATATGAACAAAGTGAAACACTTCTTTCTAATATTCTGTATTCCAGGTAACCACGAGTTCATAAAATCTTAATACATTGTTAACTATGTTTCACACTGTTCAGCTAGGAACTTTGTAGTTGAGATACAGCCTAGAGATAGCAAACAAAGTATTTTTAATGTCACATTATTTCACACTTGATTTTCATAAAGATGAAGAAAGCTCTATGGGAAGACATGCAGTATACACATAAACACCATGCCAATTAATTTTCTTTATTATCAGTAATTAGGCTTGAAGTTTTAATGAGAGAAGACTCCTAGTGATTTGATTTACAATTCTGTGGCACTTATTAACTTCCTCAAGTTAAATTCTCCTGGGTGAGAAAATATCTCATCTTTATGTATATTCTGTCATCTCAGAGCACTTTACCAAGTCCATTTACTAGGAATATCAGTCAACCTTAGAGAGAAATTTTGATTTGCAGAACTGATTAAAGCTGTAATTTATTTCCAGTTTGAATTAGGAATCAGGTTTGCTGAAGACTGTGTTTCATGCTACCTTCTAGAGGCTGATTTCAACTTTTGTTTCCCCATCCAAAGATAAGCAGCATTTTTATATTCCTTCTAATGGGAAAAACTGTACTGTGCTCTTATGGTGGTTTGTAGATGGATAGACAGATTAATCAATTTATTGGTAGCTGATATGGTTACAGATATAAATATAGAAATGACACAGACGTATACGAATGAATTCCATTTGGCTCTGACCTTTGCTATGATGTAGTCTCTCTATACGTCTGTTTGAATGTCATTAATCATGAAGTAAAAATGATATTTCATAACCTTGAAGAATTTAAACACAATTTCAGAAGTCCACATAAACTACATGACATGCAGTTCTGTCAGAAAGGTTGGCTTTGACCTGAATTAAATAACCTCGAGACAATTCCTATACTTTAAATAATTCATAGTTTGTCTTGATATTTTCCCCTGGCATTCTTCCACAAACAGGCAGAAGTACAGAACCATGGTTGATACATGTTTACTACTGCTAATCTTTACAGTCTGATTTTTCAAGCTTTATCCATAAGAGACTATGAACTAAAATTGGGTGTCAGTCTCTGTGGCCTGCTGATCATCATTTACCAGCTCTTGTCTTGAACAAAGAAATGTCTTTCTTGGCAAATGACTCATTGTTGAAAATGATATACTTTTGTCCAATTACAATTTAATGCATGTTAATATCAAACAAAACAAATTTGAAGAATACAAAATGTTTTAAGTATTATATCATCAATTATCCATAACCATGTATGTCATGAGGGATAGTTACAATTGTCTTTTTTAAAGAAAAAAATCATGTATTTTCTTATGTTTCTGTGTACAATTGAAATATTATAAATATAATTTTATTACCATTTTTAGTCAACATTAGATAATGAGTTAATTGGATAACTTTATGTAATTGATGGCTCATTAAGTTTTATTAATTATTCTCCTAGATTAGAAACTATTAATGATAAATTCTTTCTGGAATATTATATTCAATTTAAGAGTGAGAAGTGCTCTACTTATTTTAATCTAATGCTTTATACCTTGGTTCATGCATGGTAGGTGAGCATGATAACATAGATTCAAAATTTTAGGTGTGTAATTACCCTCTATTCAATGTTCTAGCTTATTTTACTGGTCCTCGTTGGAAGAGAACATTCTCGTTACCTGGCAACACCTAGCAACGGCTGTACAGAAAGCAGGAAGATCATGATTTTTTATTGCTAGTTTATTTCAAAGACCTCATTACTTTGGAAACAGAGTGTATTTAGTCAAGTCCCAAGGTTGATCTAATTTTTTTTATTACATGAAAAGCGATTTAACTTAAAATAAATTCCTCCAAATTGTTTCAAGTCCAATACTACTAGATGACATTTCAGTTTCCACCTAAAATTGCATATTCAGCGCTAGAGGATGAGATATGACTCACAGAAGCAACATTTGAAGACTTGATCCAGAAATATTTTCCTGGGAGAAGACAGGTTCGTTAGTATTCTATCTGTAACGTGAATGCTAAGAGCTGTGATGTACTTAACTCTTTCAGCAAGGAAAGATGTGCCATGTTTAGGTTTTATCTATTAACACAGGATAATTTATAAATATTTCTTTGGGAATATAATCATACACTAGTTCTTGTGTAATCAAGGGAATAATCCATCACTTAAAATAAAATAGCATATTTTTCTGGTCATTTTCAACAGTGGTCCTTGAAAGTTTTTGTAAATTTTACTTTGTCTTTTCTATTATGTATCTTTGGCTTTTCTTATTTTATATTCCTGAAAATACTGGGGTATGATATGCAGCCATGAGCACATTTATCACATTGTGTAAGTCTTTTTTTGCAACTTTTCTCTGTTTTGCTGAAAACCTTGCTACTTTTGACAGTGCATCTCATATTCAAGGCTACTCGAGGTCTCAATTTGGATAATTTAAAAAAATAATTTTATACGAATAGCACAAATTATCATTGCTAGTGCATTTTCTGATCATTTATTATAATTTTATGATATCATTACCTTATCCCAACTGGGCAGTAATTTTAGCCTCTGAGATAGGCAGTTGAAAAATATAATAGATGAAACCAAACTCAAACACTGCTGTTTTGACACCTGTCTAATCCTATTTATTCGATCTTTTATAATATTTGTTACTGGGTCTTGTTAAAATCAGTTTAACTTATTGAATCTGCTCTCTTGCTTGGTTAATAAAAATATATTCCAAATGGTCTTGTATAATGCAACGCTATGCATAGCCAATCATTTCTTTTCTAAATCCTCATACTCTTCAAGTGTTTGTACAGAAAAGGCATAGTAATTTCATGTATTTTGCAGCAAATTCAGTACACAAATTTCCTGTGAGCATTTCGCATGAGTTAGCATTATTTTATTTCTTCCTGGTGTGGGGGATCTTGTTGCTTTGGTCAGTGTGGGGTAGTCCTCAGAGTGATGGATGATGACTCACTGTGAAACAGCTGTGACCTGACCGTGTTCCTGCTGGCGATGCATCTTCTGAGTCAATTTGAGTTTTAAAAACAATCACCATGATGCCATTGCAATCTATAGCTCCAGCATCCCTGGAGAAAGAGTAAAACCCTCCTCTGGGTGCTGATGGAACCGATGGCCTGGCATAGACAGCATGAAGACGAGGGAAGAAAGATGACAATGTGTAAGCCTTAGTGGAGTTAAGGAGTACACAAGCAAGCCTGATTACTCTTAAAGCTGTAATGGGCCCATTTTAGTGTCTTTTCCAATTCCTAGAAGTGATCCACTGGGCTGGTAATCATGAGAGAAGGAGCCTAGGCCCAGCCCATAGTGACACACCAGCACTGTGCCCTTTCATCCTTAGTTCCTCTGCCCCATAGCATCCACCTCTGTTGTCCCCTTTCTCGCTCTCTAGAAGCAGGATTCAAACCTTTTCCCAGCAATCCTTATTTCATAAAAATAACAAATAAGTGATAAAAAATAGTTAAAATAAGGCCTCCTTCTCTGTACAATTCTAAGTGTTAAGGCAGTAAACATGTATAGCACCTTTGACGTTGTGAGTGGTGGGCCCATGTAATGAAAAAGAATGACTGTTAGTACTTGAGACAGAGGCAGTCAGAATCACCCCAACACATAACTTTGAAACTGCTTTAGCTGATAAAACAGGTTTCTTTAGTCTCTTCCTTTATCACATATTTGTTAAAGAGAAGGATTTTGTTAGAAGCTGCTTTTTGAATTCCAGACTCTTTTTTTTTTTTTAAAGAACCTCACAAACTAAAGATGAATAGTTACTGAATTTGACACATTAACTTATTTTGGAGACATGTGCACTTTAAACATTAATTAAATGCTAGCATTTACAAATTGAGATATTTTAGTAAGATTACAATTTCCACATTATATGGAAAAATATCAAAATATCTGGTGACCATAGGGTGACAAACAGAGGTGGAAGTGAACAAGCAGTGACCCTTTGATGATGCATCCTCCATTCTTGTCCCCACTATTTCTTATTTCCTGTAATTTCCTGCCTAACTCAGTTTCATTCCTGGCTCTGTGCATACATGAGCCTATGGCTTCACTGTCATATTTATATTTACTTCATGGGTATTCTTATATTTATCAGAGCTCTAAATAAATAAGGTACTTTAGACATTTTGTTATATTTACATAAGGTGCTTTGACATATACATATACAAAATCATCTTGGTTCACATTCCTGCATATGTATGTACCAGTTGTTCTTGGTGCTCGGTACCTACTAGCTCATTTTACCCCTAACCCAGTAAAGCCAAAGTGCTGGATTATAGAAGAATTTTAATCCACCAACAACAGATCCCTGCTCTAGCAAGAGATCACTTCCAAAAGATCTAGGTCTGTGTGATCTGGCTGGAATGCAGGTATGCCTTACCATACACCTTTAATACATCTTGGATAGAATATACATCTTTAATCTTCCTGGCTGGAATTTAGTACACACCTTTAATCCCAAACAAAGATATAATTGGGGGAAAAAGACAAAAATCAGAGAAAGATTTGACAGAGTGAGTCAGATAGGATACACTCAACTCTCTCTCTCTCTCTCTCTCTCTCTCTCGAGAGAGAGAGAGAGAGAGAGAATACTTAAGAGCAACACAGAGAGGGTCTACATAGAGACAGTACAATGGAACTGGTGGTAAAAGTACAGTAAAGTTACAGTAGAGTTACAGTAGAGCTTGGGAATCCAGTACAATTCGGTGCAGTTCAGTTGAGTTAATGCAGTTCCATTTGTAGAGTTCAGAGGAAGTTTTTCCAGGTAGTGAGATGTGAAGAGAAGCCTGTTTGAACCAGTCAGCATGGAGAAGAGTTTTGAGCCAGAAGAGTTGAGTTGAACCAGCCGGCCAGGGTTCAGAGAGAACTAGAAAGAGTGAGCTTATTTAGTAGTAAGTTTTGAGGGCTGAACATATTCTAGGCCTAGGTTAGCAGATGGAGGCTGGAAGCCAAACCCTTCAAGGTCTGGGATTGCAGAAGATTAGATTGTATGGAGGCAAGAAGCTTCCAGACCTATGCTGATTTTGATTACCTCATCCTTTCTACTGCTTGTACTTGTTTTTCCAAGGCCTTTTGATTTATTAATATGTAATTAATCTGACATCTCACAAAATTTTTATGAATCACTTGTTGTTATAAATTTTCCTCTTAGGATTGCCTTCATTGTAACCCATGGAACTGGCTAATCAGTATTTTCTTTTTCAAACAATTTTAAGAATTTAAAAATTTTTTATTTTTGATTTCTTTCTTGAAACAGTATCCAGTACAGCACTGTTTAGTCTGCGTGAGTTTGTGGGGTTTTATAGTTTATATTGGTATTGGGATCTAGCTTTATTTCGTTGTGGTTATGTCATTGATATTATATCCATTTTCCTATGTTCGTTTAGACTTTTTATATCCTAATATGTTATGACTTTGGAGAAATTCTCATTGATTGCTTAAAATAATGAGCCTTCTTTAGTGATTGCAACACCTGTTAGGTGGAAATATTATAAAAGTCAGAGGTAGTGGAGATCTTCAGTAAGAATTTTCTAGAAATGACAGTACTATTGTGCACATGTACAGCTGCCATGATGGGATGCACAAAAAATAGCCAATGTCAAGCCAGCCAAAATCCCAACATGGATGGGGGAAAGGCTCATGAAGTCTCACTATTACCTGAGTAACTATTGGAAATGGATGGGTTCTAGAGAAGGTACAATCATTTCTCCTTAAAAACATGGTCCCTGAGAGGCTCCTGGTGCTCCAAGTGGGTGGTCCTCTACTGATAGAAATACTGGCAACAGAAAGTTTAATCAATGTACTTTTAAAAAAGAGAGAGAAGAGAGCACACAATTTGGAAGAAAAAAATAGGTCTTACAAGGGAGGACGTAGAAGAGACAAAATGGGTGGTGGATTTAATCAAATGCATTCTATACATCTGTGAAATTCTCAAGCAATAAAATATAGATGTGGGTAATGTGGAAAAATAGCATCAAAATAGTTTTGGTTGGGAATAGTTGTGTGAATATTGGTAATGTAATTTGAGAGAAGGAAATGGGAGATTGAGTGACTTGTTTGGGATAGGAGGCAGATTAGAGCACATTATGAAAGTTTCCTAGGGCTACTTTCATGACAAATTTTAAAAATGAGGTGATATAAATATAACAAAAATCAAAAGAAACATCTCCTTAGAGTTCTGGAATTTAGTAACTATTGGATAATGTTAAGTGGCAGAAGAGATGAAATGAAAACATCTATGCAGATGACGATAGTATTAAAAAAGATGGCTTTTTAAAGACATTAATTTGTGCATATATCTGCATGTGACACAAATTATGTATGTAGTGAATGTACTGTATGTAGTGAATGCATATATATATGTACACATGTGTAACTTCACAGAGGCCAGAGGAAGACACAAGGTTTCTTGCTCAGTTATTATCTGCCCTTAATATATGGCCTCTCACTGAGGTTAGGGCTAGGATGATGGCCAGCAAGATCCAATATTCTTCTGTCACTGCTTTCACCCAGAGCCAACCAGCCTTGGGGTGACAAGTACATGTATGACTATGCCCAACTTTCTTCATGTGTCTTTTGGAATTAGATCCTGTTTGAGAATCAAGCAGTCTTACCCACTGATCTAGGTCTCTGGCCTGATAAGTGTTTCTTTCTTTTGGTGTTGTTTCCTTTTTTTTTTTTTTTTTGAAACAAGGTTTCTCTGTAGCCTTGTCCTGGCTGTCCTGGACCCACTTTGTAAAACAGGTGAGCCTTGAGCTCACAGAGGTCCACCTGCCTCAGCCTCCCGAGTGTTGGGATTAATGGCATGTGCCACCACACCTGGCTTTTTTTCCCTTAAATATACCATAAACTTGAATGGTAGTTAAGATTCAACCTAGAGAAATTAAAAAGAGAAAAGCATAGAAGACCAAACAGATAATCTAAGGAAATGTAAGAAAGACAGTAGGATCAAACACAGTATGTGAGCTAAGCACAGAAAGATGACATGCTTTTACACCATCACTCTCAGGTGTTTAATTGTCTTGATACTTCACAACAATGCAGCAGCAGATCACATTGCCTTCCCAGATTTTCTATATAAGAACAGCTATCATTTCTAAAGTCTTCTTTAAAAGATCTTGCTGCTGGATTCAACAGTGAGTTCTGTTTCCCTATATTACACAGAAAAGAACTTGGATGTTGAAAATATGTTTGTTAATGTAATAGGAAATTTCACAGTGGTATTTCTACTGCAATCCAGATTTTCTCAGTAGGGAGACCTTATGTTCAACTAAATAAGGATACTTATATTATTGCAGAGGACTTGTCACAGCAATGAGGAGCAGGAGAACAGTGCCATACATAGATGACAGCTCTAACATTTTGAAATTCAAATGATAATGTCTGAAATATTCTATGAAATTGGTAAAATAGCCACAGGAATAAAGTCCTGAAGGTATTTACTCTATCAAGGTGACCTTTCCATTCTTAGACCAATCCATAAAGACTGGTTGAAAATGGATATTGAGAATGAAATATGGTTATATTTCATTTCAAACAAATGAAAATATGGTTAATACACTAATACTCTGTTGCAAGGTACTTGATCACAGACCTTGAGATTATAAACTAGAAAACTCTCTTTATTGTAGGGATGTGACTCAGCCTTAGCACATACCTTTAATCCAAGATCTTTCTGTAAAACAAGAGCTAAATAAAGTCAATCATAGGTCAAGAGGTAGAGCAAGCAACTGGTCGACAAGGAGTGAACATAAGAGAACAAAAGAAGGAGAGACATTGAATAGAAGGGCATTTTTTCCATTTTTTCAACATTTATTTATTCAAGTTACATCCTGATCACAGCCTCCTCCCTCCTCCCCTCCTGGTCCCACCCTCTCACCCTCCTCTACCTCTCCCTCCTATCCTTTTCCTCAGGTAAGGGGGTCTTTCCCATATCCACCCACCTCAGTTCATCAGTCACATGAGGGCTAAGAGCTTCATCTTGTTCTGGGACCAGACATGGCAATCCAGCTAGGATGAGCAGTCCCACTAACAGGCAACAGAGTCCATGACTGAGACTGCTTCCCCCACTTGCTAAGGGATCTGTATGTCCACTAAGTTGTCCATCATCTATATATGCATAGAGGGGGTCTAGGTCTATTCTAACCTTTTTTTCTTTTTGGTTGGTGTTTCAATCTCTATAAGCCTCCAGGGGCCTAGGTTAGTTGGTTCTATTTATTTTCATGTATTGTTCTTGTACCCTCTGGGTCCCTCTATTCCTCCTCCCTCTCTGTAGGACTCCCAGAGCTCCACCTAATATTTGGTTGTGTGTCTCAGCATCTGTTTTGACCCCAACTGGGAGGATTTCTCATAGGATAGTTATACTATGTTTCTGTTCTTTTAAGCCTATGGGTTATAGGATAGTTATCATGTACTATATGACTATGACAATATGAAGATGGAGAAAAGGCTTTTTTTCCCTTCTAGTATGTTGGTGGAGAAGGATGGTCAACTGGGTGTGTTCTACGCCTCTCTGAACTAGCATGTTTTCATCCCAGCATTTGGCCCCTGAGTCTTCATTGGTAAAGTTGAATGACTGGGGGAGGCCCCCTAGGGTTTTTCGCAACAGCAAAGTGCCTATCCTTGCATATTCCTTGTTGATCTGCATTCATTAGTTCAATGCAGGCCTTTGCCACACATTATGCATACTCCAGAATGCTAAGTCCTTCTTCATGGATTCTAAAAACAAAAGTTTTTAGAAGAACAACTTGTAGCATGAACCTATGGACAGAGAGATCACTCCTGCTATAGACAAACTAAGAAGCCATGAGGTTTGGTAGGTCATCTGAAAAGTCCTCAAGGAGAGAGACAAGGATGGGAAGTACCATACTACTTCTATGTATTTATACTTCTATGCTTTAGGATCCTGTTTAGTGCTACTATAGATGTCTTGAAAATAGAAGCAGTAAATGAAAAACTAAATAACCTAATTGAAATTGGCTCATTACTAATTATGATTATCACTTTGGTATCTTGTATTTTATCCTTAAGCCTTAGGAAAAAAATTAGAAAGACTTATAAATGAAAATAAGAAAAATACTCATACAATGATGGAGGAATGTAGACAAGTCTTAGAAAGACCTAGAAAAATAGACAAAGTCAGAGGACTTTAGACAAGCCTTAGAAAGATCTCTAAATGAATATATAAATGAAATGAATAAGGAAAATATTCAGACACAGACACAGGAATTTAGAAAACAGTCTACCACACCACCAAATAGTGAAACTGAAAAGCGGCACTTCAAGGTTGTTTGAAAACCAACCTTATAGGCTGAGTTACAAAGGCGTCTTGAATTTGATGACCACACCTTGGTGCTGTGTCATTAGCATCTTTAAATGCTTTGGATGAGGTTGAAGAATCAAGAAAGAGGTCTGAATCATTTACTAAAGTTGTACAAAGTCTAAAAGAAGCCTTCACTGATTTTTTTTTTGCAAAGATTTACTTCAGTTATAAATAGAATAATATCAGAATCAGAAATCAAAAAAATACTGATTGAATCTTTGGCTTTTGAAAATGTTAATTCAGAATACAAAAGGGTGATTAGATCTTTATAGGCAAGCTCTGTACTAGGAGAAGAATGGACCTGAAATGTGACTGATATTGGATCTCACGTTTATGATGATACTCTGATAGGAAAAGTAATTTCTAAAAATCTTAACAAAACTCAATACAGCAGATATTTCAATTGTGGTAAGCAAGTTTATTTATAAAGAGATTGTAAGAAAGGTGTGCCTAAAAACAAAGATCTTTTATTTTCTAGAAATAATCCTAGAAGAAGGTCTTAGCTTTTTGGAGTATGCATAATATGTGGTAAAGGCCTACATTGGACTAATGAATGCAGATCAACAAGGAATAGGCAAGGATAGGCACTTTGCTGTTGGGAAAAGCCCTAGGGGGTTTTCCTCAGGCCTTGATATCAAATTCAATTCAATCATTTCCTGTTAGTGTGGAAGAAACCCATCCACAGAGCAATCAAAAGAGTTAATGCCTATTGTTAAAAACAGCACTGCTCTGTATGTAATCTAGGACAGAACAGCTTCAGTAGAGAAAACAAAATTGCAGGAGAGACCAGAAAACAAATATTTTAGCAAACTGCTATAAATGTTTAGAGACTGAAGGTAAAAATGCACATAAATGACATTGAAATTGAAGTTTAATAGATATGGAAAAAGACATAACAATAACTTCACCAAAATCTTGGCATCCAGATTGACCTCTTCATGGGGTAAATATTCATCTTGTAGGAGCTGGAACTTTATGTCAGGTAAAACAAAACGCAAGGTGTGTCAGGTATATACAACCAGAAGGACAAATAAGAAAATTAAAGTCATATGTGGTTAATATAGTCATGAATTTATGGGGACACGATTTGTTGCAGCAGTGGAGAACACAGGTTCACATCCTCCAATCTGAGAAACAAACCATAATAGAAAGAATGCGTCAAAGAGAAATATTATAAGGTATTATCCAGAACAGCCACAGACTGTCCAGGATGTCCGTAAGCAGGAGAAGACTTTGGTCTTTCGAAGACATTGGACTTTCAAAGATTTCAACTTCCCTACCTTGCAAATGGTCAACTAGGTTGAAAAAATAATTAATAATAATATTTTGAATGAGAAGGTAGCAATCAGGGTTCCTTTCTCATCTGAGCATAGGATGACATTAACAACTTTATACTGCATGTGTTAGAGATGCCTCAAAAATGTAATTATCTAACAGTTGGCCTATCCTCACAGTCTTCAGCCTTAACATTCAGAGAGCAACAATCAGTGTGTTGTCATGTGAATTGGAATCTTCACTTTAAACACTTGGAATACTGAAAAATTCTTCATATTAAGTGGTCTACATTTTTATCACAGATGCCTAGAACTGGCCTTTATTCTTTTGCTTGGTCTTAGATAGTAAAAATATGATTCTAACAAGCTAGATTAAATTAGTTGACTTTGAAGAAGTTGCTAAATGTCTTACTTAGACTCTACTTACAAATTCTCTTAATAGTTATGCTATTTCCCTGTTCATCAATTTATTGTATGCTACTACAGTTAGTCTATTTAACACTGTACTGACAGTGTCAAATTAGCTATTTTAATATAAATTATCTAATTTATGTACCTATTCAAACTGACTTATTTGGATAATTTCCCTACTACTTTGAATTTTATGCTGCAGATAATAAAACCATGGTATTTTTTGATGTCTAATCATATTGTGTTGTGTGTAATACTCGGTTTTCTAAGCACAGCAATGTTAGGTAGAAAGCACTGAGAAAACTAGAGTGTAAACGGCATCAAGAAGTGAGAATCACAGTATATCTTGTTGCCTAAAGACTAGCTTAAGTTTTGGAAGAAAATATAACTTCATGTCTTCATATGTAATCCTATAAAGATACATGTGTGTAAGTGTGTGGTGTGTGCAAGAAAAATGTACAATAAATAAACAGAGCTTCCATCAAGGTAGGTTTAACATGTTTCTGATAAGTAATCAGATTTAGCATTCAGATTCCTAAAAATCCCTCCCTCTTCAAGTATCTCTCCTCTTTCATTTTGCTTGTTTCTAAGCTCAGATATTTGTCTTTCTTATTACGAGTGAGTAAACAATACTTCTATCTAACTTTAGAATGACATTGACACATTGTCCTGTGTATCTTCAATGAAATATCTTTAAGGATTCCTTTCATAAGATGTTTTCTGGTGTCAGTTCCTCTGAAACACCATCTGTTAAATACACTTCCCTCATTTTAGTCTGTAACACACCATTGCTTCCTTCTTTCAGTAAGTGACTGCATTGTCCTGTGGTGTCAACATGGTGGCACTGTGAATATACTAGTACAACTTTATTCACTCTTAATTAGGATACTACTTCTAGAATTCCACTTCTGTTGATTTGTTACATTTCCATGCCTCCTAACCATTTTCATGAGTATCCATTTTTGTTAAGTGTCAAGAGAGTTTACAACTAAGAGGTCAATCAGCAGCACTGTTGTATGCTATACTATCTATTCATGAACTAGCAATTGCACACTGTTCTCTTAGTTATAGGCTTTGAAAGATGTATCAGTGGTCATTTGTCACAATGTACATCTGTAGTTATAGACTGAAATGTAGGGGTGGTGTTTATGTTTTATTCATTGTACATAGTTTAATACCATGGCAACTGAAATAGACACTGTGTTATGGGAAATGGACACAATTTAAATAAAGTATACTATCTGAAATTTCTGTATTTCATATCTCCTCGAATTGGAGTTGGAGTCAGTGTTATCTGGAATGTGTGTTCTAGGAACTGAACCTTGGTGCTGTGGAAGAGCAGCCAATGCTCTTAACCACTGTTATACACCTCAAGTCCTCATAATTTAATATCTCTTAAAGATATTTAGCTACATTTTGCAAATTAATCTTGATATTATTTATATACATTTCCATATCCATAAGTAATTCATTTGATTGCCAATTTAGCACACCTTTAGCAAGTAGTGCAGTGAATCTGTCTTTCATGTTTTTTTGGTTTTGGTTTTGTTTTGTTTTGTGTTTTTTGTTGGTTAGTTACTTGTGTTATTATTTTTTTCACTTCTTTTTATTGGTAAATTTAAAAAAGTATAAGTATGCTTTTTAATTTCATGATAATAAACCCATAATTATATATATTCTAAACATTTTTATTAATATTTTAACAGGATGTTATGTTATTTTAGGAAAACTATAGAATGAATATTTGCTACTCTTCTTTTGAAGTGTGAGGCAGATTACTAAAACAGTCAACTTAAAAGGACAGTTATGATAATGAAGTTAGGATTTAGGATAGTAGTGAATGAAGATGTTTTAAAGGCAATATATAAAACAAAGCTCTATATATGATATAAAATTATCATTATGAAAAGTACTTTAAAATCTTAAAGTTTTGAGCAGATCTATGAGAAATAAGACAGAATCTATTATCACAACTAAGGAAGAAAATATGCAAACCTTTCAGCAGATTTCATGTTGAAATGAATGTAGGGTGTGGGGATCAGAGAGGGCAGAACACATATTGTCAGCTGGACATCAGGGTTCCAAGTTGAAAACCTGTAAATTAATCATGTACTATCTACTCAGGCAGGTGAGGAATAGTAGCAACAACATTCATATAAATTGTGTACATTATGAAAGATGGCACAATGAGGTGATTTATTAGTACAAATATAAAAAGAAGAATTTCAGGGAGACACATGGAATTCACTGTTTGTTTGTTTGTTTTTGTTTGTTTGTTTATAGATCTTGGGAATATCTATGGCTCCCTGAACACTACTAATACTTGTTGATTGTACAAATAAAGCAACACAGCTCTACCATTACTTTCATCTTTTCAATTGCTTCCTGAAATTTTCTTCCTGCAAAGTAATCATTTCAGATTCAGATTGTTTTACATACCAGTAAGAACATTTTATTTCAAATTAATAATTATTTACATGACTATTTCAATTGTGTGAATGTCAAAATATACAATAAATATCACAGAGAGCTTAACACAAAATTTAATGTGGAAGGCAATTAGTAACATTTGATGGCTTTTATACTTCCAAGAATATATTATGATTTTGTAATTAAAATGTTACCTGTTTTGTGGATATAGGGCAAAGTTAATAACTATCTCTAAACCTGTCACTTTCATACTCATTTATCTTAAAGCACCTCTCCATATTTTTTACTATAATAATGATGTGATTTTTAGACTTGGGTTAATTTTATGTGTCATTTTTCCCTTTCTTCCTCAAACTAAATGCAGTACTCATTTTTTAAAGTCTACTTTAGTTTTTCACATATTTTAGATGAGTATCCTGGCCAAAAGCTGTTATTAATCTCCCCACTGTACAACCTTACAGTATTTTCTTTCTCGGACTTGTTAGTGGTGACAGATTAAATGATCCTTCTGCCAAATATGAAATGAAAAATTTCATATTTTCTTCTTATATAAAAGAAATTAAAAATGTGCTTATCAGCATTATTTAGTTTTTGACATATCCAGGTTAGTGCACAATCTAAAATTAGCCATAAAAATGACACTAAATTACATAGCTTATTCATGCAGAAATTACCAAGTTACCAAATGCTGAAGTCTTGTTAAGATGAGCATGTTGCTTTCAGACATTTCAGTTCATTACTTTCTTATGCTATAAGTACCCCTTCAAGTGGAATTGCAATCTGGTCAGGATAGACTAAAGATTTTGTATCTACTCCATTCAGTCTTTGCCCAATTTTTTCCTTGGTAGAAATTCTGTGTAGTCACTATCTTGCAGCTTAATGACAATTAGTTTCCAATTTTCCTAAGTCATATTTCCACCTGTGACCCCAGTAACATTAGATGTGTCCAATTATTATGACCTCTTTTTCCAGGTAAATGAAAGTGCAAAACAGCTCTTCCCTTAAGAACTTAACCCATTTCCTGCTGACCTGCAAGGTAATAGCTCAGTAACTATTTTTCTGGCAATTAAATTATTCTTTTAAGTTGCAATAATGTTAAAAAATATTGAGAATCCATTTAGAGCATGCTGACATCGTTAAAGAGTGTCAGAGAAAATTGCTTCTGAAATTGTACTTTGAACACATTTCAGGTACGATCCTAATGATTGCACAGCCTCATTCCTATTGTAATTTACAGCTCTAATCTTACTTATGGAAAAAGAAAGATCTTAATATGCATAACTAAAGAACTGAACTTGTTACTTCATCTTTATTTCAACTAGTATTTCAACCACTTCTCTTTTTCTGCAGTTCTTTTTCTGTGTTCCCTCTTCTCTTCTTCTGTCCTTTCATCCTCACTGTTCCTAACAGTTAAAAATACATTTGGCTACATTGTATTTGGTTGTGAAGAGTCCTCTAATATTATAAACAAAAGATACACTCTAAAAATAATATGAACTTATAGTTAGCTTAGAAGAAGAAAGTGTTTCCTTGTTTTATTTTGTTGTTGTTTTTTAAAAGAAAATGTAAACTGGAGAGTGAGAATATATGGAAACAATAATGTAAGATAAAGACATATTTAGCCCCAGTACCTATCACTTTTGAAAATGAATGTTTGTTTGTGAACAGAATTTACACTGTACAAATCAGGAAATGAAAGCAGTATTATTTAGAGTTGAGAACAAATTTTTAGAAAACATTTTAATGGGCAAAAAGAAATACAACTTACAGTAATTAAGTATAAAATTTTTAGAATACTAAAATATTTTTGTCTTCTGGAATCCTAATATGAGTAACTGTTTTCTTATTAAATCTGAATTTTCTGAAGCTTGATGCAAGGAAACCATTCTAACTCTCCAAAGCAAGCTACTTATCATTTCCTCTATATCATATCTCAAATATCTTCTTTTTTTCCAACATATTTTTATTGATTATTTGAGAATTTCACATCATGGACTGTGATTACTCTACCAGTCCTCCCAGGCTCCCAGGTCTGTCCCTCACCCTTGTGATATCCTCCCCAGAAGAAGAAGGAGGAGGAGGAGGAGGAGGAGGAGGAGGAGGAGGAGAAAGAAGAAGAAGAAGAAAAAGAAGAAGAAGAAGAAGAAGAAGAAGAAGAAGAAGAAGAAGAAGAAGAAGAAGAGAGCAAGTAAAATTTGTATTGTCCATATATCTTCTTTTGCTTCACATATTAACCCATTACAAGAGAGACATAATATTTACTAAATTGAATATTGGAAATAACACCGAGTCCTCGTCTTCAAAACCTTTTATAATAGAACTTCATTTACTTTGCTTATTCTGTTTTCCACTGTGCCTATAGGAACATCCACTACATCTAGTTACTGATTTCTTCAACTGTCAGAATGCATACATGTACTCTTTTGGTTCATTGATAACCCATGGGCATTCTGATTGCAAAAATCCTATCTATTACTAAAAGATAGTTTTATATCTAACATTCTTTTTTTGTAGAATTCATAAATTTGAACATTTATTCTGCTATGTTAAGATATTTTATCTTTCAATTTAGGGTTTTTGAGAATTTCATACAAATGATTGACACCATTTCCAAACTGACCTCTCCTTTTTCTATGCCAACTTTCACAAAGCTACATGCCTAGCTCTCAATAACTATGGCTTCTGAAAGATGAGGAATTGTTTTTCTCCTGGGACAAGGGATGAGCTTTCTGATAGATCACCCAGTTCCACATGACTATCCCTAAACACATGTGCATGAGAGCAATGAGAAGTCACACAGTCTTTTCCTTTTTTCTTTTCTTTTTTTAATGTTTATTTATTACTTCAATTTACATCTCCATCACACTCCCCTCCCTGCCTACCTCCTGGGCCTACCCTCTCACTCTCTCATCCTCTCCTCCTTCTCCCACATATCCTACTCCTCCAGTGTGGGTACCCTACATATCAGCCCCCTTCAGTTCAGCAGCCATATGAGGTCTAAGAACTTCTTCATGCACTAGGGGCCTACATGGCAGCTCCACTAGGGCAAAGTGTCCCACTAACAAAGTAACAAAGTCTATGTTCCTGTTCCTTTCAGTCTATTGGTTGTGGCATAGTTATCCTGTACTATATGGCTAAAATCTAATTATAAATGAATAGATGGCATGTACATCTTTCTGAGTCTGGGTTAGCTCACTTAGGATGGAGCTTTTCTAGATCCATCCATCTGGCAGCAAATTGGATGATTTCCTTGTTTCTGATAGCTGAGTAGTATTTCATTGTGTAAATATACCACAGTTTTTTTTTTTTTTAATCCATTCGTTGGTTGAGGGACATCTGGGTTGTTACCAGTTTCTAGCTCTTACAAATAAAGCTGCTATGAACATAGTTGAGGAGATATCCTTGTGGATTAGTGAGGAATTGCTTGGATATATACTCAGGAATGGTACGGCTGGGTCTTGAGTGAGAGTTAATCTAAGTTTTCTAAGAAGTCATACATTCTTAATAAGCCTCCTTTGAAAATCATTTGCTGTTTTCACTCTCCTTTCTTTCAATGCTCATATGCATAAAATACAACTTTCAACCTGAATGTTTATATATGGGATTAATGTCTGGCATCTACATAGTTTTTTTTTTCTTTGTGTACTGGTTTGCTTTCTCAATACATTGTTGAACTAATCAAGGAACAAATTTATTCCTTTAAGTTTTATATTAATATATATCATCTAATAAAATATTGAAAGGTTATTCTCTAAAACAAACCTTAAAACAAAATAGAATTATTTCAACAAATATCTGGGAATAATGATACCTAGCAAGCAGTTACATTATCATAATTTTAAAAACTAAGAATTTTTCAGTTGCTGGTGGCTATAAATCAGTATTTTGAGGGGGGTAGAGAAATTCACTTTTACAGTTTTTTATATTTCCTAAAATTATGTTAACTGGCAAGTCAAAGATATACATTTTGTTGATCAATAAGATTGTCAGGAATAGATATTTACTGAACACGAATCATAATAACATGTACACTCATTAGTTCTTTCTGTAACAATGCTGACTCTCAGTGATTCACAAGGGTACAGTATATTGCTATCACACAACATCACAATATTGCACAATAGTGTTCTTCAATTTATGTCTCTACCTAATAAAAATTCATATGCCTCTGTAAAAACCATATTATTCTATACTTCTGTGTGATTATGAGATTACATACCAACAGTGTGTTCTTCATTTTATTTAATTAACATTCTCTATGTTGGTCCTTCTACCTGTAAGGCAGACTAGTGTTAGACTTCATTGTAAGATAGTGTAAACACTAGAGAAGTGAAAACATAGATGGTCATTCTCTAAACAATGAATGCATATCCCTTTGAGGTATGTATTGGATAGTTGTATGTCAGCTTGACATAAGTTAAGGCCATCTGAGAGGAGAGAACCTCAATTAAGAAAATGATTCCATAAACAGGTCTTTAGTGCTTTTAAAATTAGTGATTTATGGGGGAGGGCCCTGCCCATGGTGGGCGGTGCCATGCCTGGGCTTGTGGTCCTGGCTTCTTTAAGAAAGCAGGCTGAGCACCCATCCTGACCAATTCAATAAGCAGCCCACCTTCATGGTCTGGTCTCTACATCAGCTCCTGCCTCTAGGGTCCTGAAGTGTTTGAGTTCCTGCCTTGACTTCTTTTGATGAAGAACAATAATATAGAAGTGTAATCCAAGTAAACTCTTTCCTTTCCAAGTTCCTTTTAGGTCATGGTGTTTCACCACAGCAATAGAAACCCTAACTGAGATAGGGTATTACATGGGTTTGAACAGTGCAGTAATGGATGGTAGAATTTTGGATCATAAATCAACAATCTTTAATTTCCCTCAAATTTAAAAATGATGCATTTTTGAAAGTGTGATATTTTAAAAAATAGAATATACACACCGTGAAAGTTAAAAACAATTTGTAGACTTGCATTTAATGTGGGAAGAAGTATAGATGCACTGACTCT
The DNA here is from genome assembly GCA_907164525.1 of Lophiomys imhausi. NCBI lineage: Eukaryota > Metazoa > Chordata > Mammalia > Rodentia > Muridae > Lophiomys > Lophiomys imhausi. Next base: position 2,733,688 of record CAJQZJ010000237.1, on the reverse strand, counting down.
ACTATAATTTTAAAAATGTATTGGCATAGCCAGACCTGGTGGCACACGCCTTTGATCACAACACTCTGTAGGGAGAGGCAAGCAGATCTCTCTGTGATCGATGCCAGCCTGGTCTACAAAGCCCAGTATATCTAGGAATACACACAGAAACCCTGTCTCGAAAAACCAGCCGACTAAGTAAACAAAATATTTCATTGGCAAAAGCCAAGATTTTGAAAATCTTGTACTAAAACCTTTATGAAGGCATGTTTCTGGAATGTTGTAATCTTGTTTCACAGTCTCTAACTTGTCTATGGTTCTTTCTGCATAGTCACTATGCTGTTCTGCATGAGCAATTGCACCTAAACATAAACATAATCCCAGAAGTTCTTTAGTTTTGAATTGGGAAGCACATAAGAATAGGAGCATAAAGGTGAACATTTTCCATGCAGGTAATAATATTCTAAATGTAGATTAAACTTTCTTGCCTTAGGGCTTCTATTGCTGTGATGAAGCACTATAAACAAAAGGAACATAGAATTTAAACTGTTAATTTTGCTCATGCTCCGGTATCACTGTTTTTCACCCCAAAAAAGCCAGGGAAGGAACTCAAACATAGCAGGAACCTGGAGGCAGGAGCTGATGCAGAGGCCATGGATGGATGCTGCTTACTGGCTTGTTAATCATGGTTTGCTCCACCTGCTTTCTTATAGAACCCAGGACCTCCAGCCAGAGAATGGCATCACTCACAATGGTTTGGGTCCTCCCTCATTAATCTTTGTTTAACATACTGCCCTACAGGCATGCCCACAGTCTGATCTTTTGGAGTCATTTTCCCAATTGAGGCTCCCTCTTCTCTAGTGACTTTAGCTTCTATCTAGTTGAGGTAAAAACTAGCTACACAACTCTGATGATTACCTTTACAGAAAAAAAGGTTTAGATTTTTAAGTCTTATTTAAAATTCTAAATAAAAAGTCTTTATCCATGTTTATGTAAGCAACATTATTTTTTAATTTGAAAGAGTAGAAGAAACCCTTATTGAAAGTTGTAAATGTTTTGACTCTAGTGCCTCTGAAAACCAAAAGTACAAATAAAGATAATAGTGCTAATCAATCATTTTAATAAAAAGTAAAGTATATGAGGTAGTGATAGAGCATATTAAAAGTGCCTTATTCAATCCCCAATACTCAAATGGTAAAATACAGTAATTGTTCAGGTTCAGTATCAAAATACTGTGCACTCTCAAAGCCCCTAGGAAATCAAGTGACTGCTTCACAAGTCTTACTAAACTATCTGTGTACGTCACCAGAGATCTGAATAAAACCTATATATCTCTAGTCTCTACTTGGTTTTAACACATGTAAAATGAATTGAAGCCCTTGGAGTTGAGGTAGGACTAAAGGTTGACTTTTTCAGTGAGGTCATCAGCTTCCAGAGAACTACACCATCCATCTCTCAACTTTCCTTCATTCATGGGTCTCCTACTGAATATTAATAAATCAGGTATTAGTGTCAGTCAAACATACACCAATACAATTTATATACAAATTGAAAAATTTTATTCTATGTTTTTCATTATTATTCCTGCACATAGATCCAAGAATTTGAGAGTCTCTTGAGATATTGCTGGTGCATGTCAGACTGTTTACTACTATGATAACTACTCTGAAGTCCTGTGCCCCTCACCACACCTTGACAGTTTGGAGATTCTAGGGAAGAGTTTAAGAAGAAACTTAACAATGGTATGATACCAGAGCTAAACCACTGTCTTTACACTTAGAGAAAAAAAAGATTGATAGACAAAAGACAGACCTATGAGACTCTAGTGTTGTTGAATGTGGCAGTAACTTTCATTATGTTCTCTCTCCCTCATTAGTGGTTTAGTGAGTTGACAAGGACAACACTATCTTTGGAGGCCTTTTCATTGTCCCCCATCACCCTCTGAGACACATGAGTCACATCACTGCTGAAACTGTTACCCTCCTTTCCACTTCACTCCAACCTACAGTGCTCTGTCTTAACCTCTCATGCATGGACTTAAGAGATCTGCAGGTCACTTGATCATCTATGGCATCTATAAAGCTCTTAAGAAACATCAAGAACTCTTTCCTGGTCAACTATTAGTAATGTTAGTTGTTCCTCATGAACTTGTTTCCTTACTTTGCCTCAGCAGGCAACTCTGCTCAGACTTTCTCAATCCACTTCCGATGTGACTGATACCACACTGCAGGGGTAGATAGATCCTTTCAACTTCTGTGTTATCATGATTATTGAATACTACAGTGAGAGGAATCTTGCACAATGATGGTATTAAATCAATTAAATAAAGGGCTTTTATCACAAAAATGTTACTTTCTGCCTAACAATGCCACTTCAAAGAATTATTCCTGAGGAGATCATCTAGCAATTGGTGAATGGTATATGTGCAAGGGTAGGAAGAAACTTATATTACAAAATGAAAATCTACATGCTCAGCAATAACATCTTCGCTAAGGAAACTATTGCTTATTCAATCATTATGAAAATTATTCTGCCATTAAAATTCTTAAATAAGTATATGTTAGTTGTTATGCAAATTTAAGCCTCCCCCCCAAATATCCTATTTTGACTAGCTAACAACTGTATAAAACATACCTGAATTGCAGATAATTTAAGGTTCGATAAAATATTTTAATATCACTTTAGAAAATACTTCAACAAAACCATAGAAATACAGTCCCATGATAACATCAGTCCCTTCATTTATAAAATCTGATAATGCCTGCTGGCCACAATCACTGAATTCTCCAAGAAACTTTCCTTTCTCTATACATAAGTGACCATATGTAACTTCAGTTGTTTCCTAACTCCAGTGGGCACCTTTCCTGGCTTTCCCATTTGAGATACCCTGGAATTCTGAAGATGATCTACTCTGCTTTTCTTGTTAAGTAGCCCTGGAGTAGCACATCCATCATATTTCTCTGGTGATCTTCAAAAGGGAAGTCAATAAAGTTGCTGTGTGATTAACTTTTACTGAATTTTAAAAGTAATTCATGCAGTGTTGTTTGTGTGGTAGTGTTTTTGTTTACTTTATTATTTTGAAAAATCTGTAATTTATAATTTTATGTAATATATCTAACATATTAAAAAAGAGATCAAGTTTTTAAAAAATTAAATGATAACTAACGACCCCGACAAGTAAAGTAAACATTCCTCGTACCTTCCAACTTTTGTCGACTCCTTGAATATTTCCATCATAGTCCTCATTTTCTCATTCTAAATCTGTCATGCTTTGGCTTAGATTCTCAACTTAGTACATAATTTATATATTCTTCTAAAAATACTTCTGGCACATGTATATGACTAATATATATTATAAATTCAACTCAGATCCTTAGCCATCATCTCCTTCACTATTCTTTATCTGTCAAGAGAGATGTTGTAACCTGTCCCAGAGTGATCATCATCCTGTAACTTACTCCTGTATTTCTTTGTAAAGAACTTTTGTTCATTCATCTTAATTATATAAAATTATTGTTTCCTTTAGGATGTTTCAGACATACATGTCAGGTACATGATCATATTCATACCTTGACTTATTTTTTTTCATACCCTGACTCCCTTCCTCTTCCTGAGTAATGCCCCTTCCCCTTCTATATTAATGTTATTTTATATAACTATTAAAATATCACCTATGAAAGAAAACATTTTGTCCTACTTACTGTTCTATTGCTGTGAAGAGACACCACAAACAAGGAAATTTATAAAAGGAAGTATTTAATTGGGACTTGCTTGTACTTTCAGAGGGAGAGTCCAAGACCATGATGTTGAGTAGAATGGCATCAGGTGGGCAGGCATGGTGCTGGAGCAGTAGCTCAGAGTTTACGTCTGATGTTCAAGCAGGAAGCAGAGAGCCAGACTGTGCCTTGCTCAAAGCCCACCCCAAGTGAAACATCTCTTCCAAAAATCCACACTTCCTAATCCTTCCTAAACATTCCATCAACTAGGCACCAAACATATAAGTCTAAGAAGGACATTCTCAGATCAAACCACCACATGTGTAATATTTGTCTTCTAACCTTAGATTATTTTGTTTTACATGCAATATGATTTTGTTGATTGTTATTCTTGTGTACTTCATACAATGTATTTTTATTTCCTTCCCTCCAATTCTTTCCCTTAATCTCTTCCAGATACACCCCCACCTCAGTTCCTTCTGAACTTGTCTTTTAAAAAAAAAAAAAATATATATATATATATATATATATATATGATCCATTGACTCCAGTATATGTTGTTCATATACTTCTGGCTAGCCAGGTGGAAGGAGGAGCTGTGGAGCACAGCTGACCTGTTATTACCCATATCCATAACTAAAGCTAACTATCTCCCTCCTACAGAAGCCATTAACTGTCAAAAGCTCCTTAGGTACTGCTGCTGGGGGATAGTGAGACCATCTCCCCTCTCAATACTAAAGTGTTGATTGGCTTGATCTTGTATAAGTCTTATGTGGGCAACCATAACTCCTGTGAGTATTGCTGAACCTTTAGATTTCATATTTAATATAAGTATTCATAGAATCCAGGAAACTAGAAAGGAAGCATTTGTGGAAAATTAAAGAAAGATCTTAAGGGAGAGAAAAAACACAGGTGACATGAAAGGAAAGGGGGAATAATAGGGAGAAAAATTTAAGAAGGTGATACATGGCATATTTAGTTCTTTTTATATCAAGTGAAATCCATTGTTTTTTATTTATTCATTTACCCATTAATGATAACTTTAGGTAGGCTGATGCCGCAACTTAACTATTGTGAAGAATGTCAAAATAAACATGAATATACTGGTTTCTCAGGGGTAAGCTGACTTTGATCTTTGAGGGGGGTGTACTCAGAAATGCATATAGTTGGATAACATGGAATTTCTCAGCTTAATTTTTTGATTCTGATTTCCATAAAGACTGATTTAAATCGACAAGTACACCAATATTCCGCTTGAGTACTGTCTTTTGGTTCACTTGTACACTTACTGATCTAATGACTTATTTTCTTGATGTTTGTTTTAATTCTCAGGTAAACAGCTGGCATCAATTTCAGCCTGTCCTTTCCTCTGTTGATTGTATAATTTGCTATGCAAATTCTCAATTTTTCACCTTCCCATTTTTCAGTAGCTCATGTTCCTGAGCTATTGGATTCCTGTAAATTTGGTGTTTATTACTATATCTTGAAGTGTTGTCTTATGTTTTTCTCTTGTATTTTCTCTAATACTTTCAAAGTATCAGGTGTTTGGTGCATTTTGAATTGATTTTTTGTACAGGGTAAGAGGTGTGGGTCTTATTTAATTTTCTACATTGGACACCCTGTTTTCCAATCACCATTTGGTGATGAGGCTGTATTTTCTCTTGTGCATGTGTTTGGCAGTTTTGTAGAATGTGATGGATGTAGCCATTTTGATTTATTTCTTGGTTCTGTATTCAATTATCTTGGACTTTATTTATGGTACTTCAGTTCCACACTGGTTTTGATAACATGACAATCATAGGAAATATAATTGAATTGAATCAATACATTACTTTATGATATTATGGCATGTGAGCAATATTAATTCTTTTGGCTGATGAACAGGAGATATCTTTCCATCTGATAGTGTTATCTTCAGTTTCTTTCTTCATTATCTTATAGTTATATTATAGAAGTATTAAACCTCCATGTTCAGGTTTATACATGGGTATGAATTAATTTAATCATAGAGATGAAAATTTCTCAGACTCTTTGCTATTGGTGACTCACAAAACTACTGATTATTGTAAGTTGATTTTTGTACTGCTATTTTATGCTGCTATTTTCTATGTGTGGTCTAGTGGAGCCTTTGGTGGCTTTAGTTAGTTACATAGAGAAGTCTGCATAGTTAGTTACAGAGAGAAGATAATCTGACTTCTTTCCTTTAGGTATCTGTCTTGTTTATTTCTCTTTATTTATTGTTGAATAATTTTTAACACTATATTGAGTAAAGGGGAAGAGGTTTTTTAAAAAATTTTTCCCAATTAGTATAATGCTGGCTCTATATTGACAGCAGATCAAATATAATCCACAGAACTTTTCTATTTGGATATTTTTACTCAATTTGTGGAGATTTGTGACTAATTTATAAATGAATATACAACTCTTTCAAAAACAGAAATACATTTTTTAATTTTTTATAAAGATTTTTGCCTTTAATGTAAATTATATGATTTTTACATTATCATCTTTAAAAGTAAAATACATACTCAGTTATGTGTTTATGCTTCAAATTCTAATTTATTGAACTAAATTAAACAGTCCTGCTTTTTGCAATCAAATCCTTCAAATGTTTAATGCTGTCACTCTGATTTGGATTTTTTTGTTGATGTTCAGTATAGAAAAAAACTATTTTGGGTTTGCAGTCATGGTCAATGTGTTTAGTCTTCCTTGATCAACCAACATCCACAAAAGCTGCATCATATGTTTTCACCTTAAATACTAGATCCATATTAGAATAATGCAGGCCACTTCTTGAAAACCACAAAGGCCCATGTTTGACATCCACAGCTTCTGAATTTATTATCTATTATTGGATTAGAATGAGTGAAGTGTTGAAAGTATAGAACCACTAATTTAATGATTCCTAAACACGAAAAAGTTTTCCATGATCAAACTGAAAGCTTTGTAGTGTCTCATGTTCTCCTGGCTAAAACATCAAGGTTTATGACAGCTTTCAAAGCAACACAGCAGAAAGAACAGAATTATGTCAAACAGAAGCCAGCACTTCCTGAGTGTTCCTTATGAGTCAGTGTGTCTGTTAATTTATGAGAATGATTACACATATCACTAATAAAATTTCTATGGAGTGGATGCTATCATTACTTGTAATTTTGATTGGAAATAACATTATTAGAGAGGAAACAGAAGCTGAGGCTCATCACCAAACATTAGATGGAACTCAGGGGATTTTGCGGAAGAATGGGGGGAAGGATAGAAAGATCCAGAGGAGATAAGAACTCTACAAGAAGACCAACAGAGTAAACTAATGTAGGTCCTTATGGCCTCACAGAGTTTGAACCATCATTCAAAGGGCATGCATGAACTGGACATACACCCCCCTACACATATGCAAATGATGGGCTGGTTGGTCATCATGTGGGCCCCTATCAAGTAGAGCCAGGATTGTCTCTGGCAGCGATTATGAGGCCTGCTTTTTGATCACTTCCCTACAACTGGACAGTGATGCCTGGCTTCAATAGAAGAGAAAGCACTCAGAGTTGATGCAACTCCATATGCTGAGATGGGCAGTTAGGAGGAAGTAGAAGATCCCCTTTTCTGTGGAGAAGGGGAGGGGAGTGCAAGAAGGGGGCAGAAGGGCAGGACCCAGAGGATGAGAGGAGGGGACTATTACTGGAATGCAAAATGAAAAATTAAGTTAAATTTTAAAAAAGAAGTATACCCACATGCCTTCCACAGATAATGAGTTGAACTAGAATATGAATTCAACAGTGACCCCAAAACATGCTTTAATAACACTCATGCTTCTAAAATATAAAAAGGCACAAGTTGCTAGTACAAATTTTCCTCTTATGATACTAGAAGTCTGATCTATCAAGTCTCTTCTTGCAGTCTCCTTATTATTTCTCTTCCATCTAAACTGAAGCTTCTGAGAAACAAAATCCTTATATGTCTAGGTTCTACTAAATCTCCCACTTTTAGTATAATTGCTGGTCTATACAAAGTGCTGGAATGATTTGTTGAAGACAGGCAGGCAATAATGTAGGAAAGAAGAGGGAAATATAAAGTGCTACATCTATTAGTTTTGGAAGAAGTCTATAGAGACTAAGTTCTTTGCTATTATACCCAAATCTGAAAGAAACTGTGTGACTAAGTTCAATTATTGGCCAGACTATCACATGGAAATATAAAGGTATAAACATCCTGTCATGTTGAAGAAATTGTTACAGAATAGTCACTGGGTCTGACTATAGTTTAAGATATCTAAAGAACTAAAACAAGTAATATTAAACACACAATGAAATTCATCTTTTAATAATTCTTTTATTGAGCTGGAGAGATGGCACAGAGGTTAAGAGCACTGTCTGCTCTTCCAGAGGTCCTGAGTTCAATTCCCAGTACCCACATGGTGGCTCATAACCATCTATAATGATATCTTTTGCCATCTTCTGGCCTGCAAGCATGCATACAGACAGGACACTGTATATATAATAAATAAATAAAATCTTTAGAAAAAGAATTCTTTTATTTGAGTGCATAGGCATGTCTTACAAATGGTACATATAACATTCCATAGGGTAAGCTTTTTGTCACATGTCTCAGATAACTGTACAATTTGGTCTGCTGAGACCATGACAGGACAGTTAGCATAGATCAATTTGAGAAGCCTTAGACATACAGAAGGACAGAATTGAGTATATTTATGATAAATGTATTATTTCTATTCTTACATTTCATTCTTGTCATTCAAATTAATAAGAAAGATAAAATCAAGGAAAATTCCATAAATTTGAGAAATTAAAACACTTCTAATTAATGTAGTTCTACATAAAAGAGAGTGACTAAATAAAAAGCTGACTATGTATTACTGGTTGAAACAGATAAATCACGAAAAGCATTAAAATCAGAGTTAAGAAATAAGCAGTGCTAAGAAAAATAATTACATTTCACATATACAATTTTATAAATATAGCATTAAGTTAATATGATTTTGTTTATATATTTAAACGTTTGTATTTCCTGTTGAATTAGATAAAATTAAGGACAATACTTAGAGGAAAAAGGCCTAATCAATGATAAAATTGACCCAAGAAGAATAAAATATCCTAATATGATATCTGCTAAATTAGCCTATACCATCAACTCATAAACTTGTTAATGCAGGAATGTGAAAGACAAGAGCTAAGAGGAAGAAACAGCAACATTACAGAAGGAGTTGGGCATTTGAGGGATACAAACAAGAAATTATGAGATGCTAAATTTGTCCATGAACAACTGTGATCCCAGCACTTGCTAGGTTACTCCTTTTGTAACAATTATGTTCAATCATGCTACTAAATATAAATCTAAGTTGTACATCTTAACTAATATTAAATTTCCATAATTATGTAACTTGAGTTTTCTGATCAATATTTTTTAAAAGGTAAGTGAAACATGATATATACTATATATTTTTAAAGCACATAAGTCAGATTTCTACTTTAGCAAATCATGAAACTTATTCAATATCCATAGAAACAAATTATAAATATTCCATTTCAGGGTTTTGGTGAAAATTGGAAATTTTGGGTGAATTAGTAGAATAGGGAAGGGGTATAGATTTACATTAATTGTATCTATAATGTTTTATTTTTTATTTAATATGTGTGTGTGTGTGCGTGCACACAGGTGTGTCTCCACATGTGTGCAAATGCGTGTGAAAGCATGATGGTAACTACATGTGCTGTGTGTCAGGCAATAATCACCTTGTCTTGGACTCTCATTGGCCTGGAAATCATCAAGTAGATTCCAGATCGGTCAGTGAGCCGAGACTTCTCCTTGTTTCTGCTTTTTGAACACTGGGCTTAAGAAGGCTCACCAACACATTGGCTTCTTTTATTTTGATTCAAAGGCTCAATTTCTGATCCCTGTTTTTTGTGAAGTAAGTACTTTCCAGGCAGAACTATCACCCCGGACTTTGTGCTGTTTCTTACAACAGAAAATAAGATTCCAGTTGAGATTTGAAGAAAATAATGTGTTGGATCTTGGCAACAGGAAAAGGACACAATTCTCTGTTTAATTATAACCATAAAGCATTCTCCTGGAACTTCTCTTATGCCCATTTGTGTATTTCATTAAGCAAAAACTTATTCTGCATTAGTTGACCAAGAACAGTCACTGCAAACCCTTAAAACATTTATCTCCCTTTAACTGTACAGACCTGACCTGTCTTTTTTAAATTTATTATTTTTTTTATTTACCTTACATCTTGACCACAGTTTCCCTTCCCTGGTCTTCTCCCAGTCTTCCATCTTCCCTACCTCCCCCAATCCACTCCTCATCTCTTTCTTTTCAGAAAAGGGGAAGCCTCCCATGCATATCAACCCATCTTGGTACATCATTTGCAGTAATACTGGGTGCATCTTCTACTATTGAAACTAGAAGAGGCAGTCCAGTAGGGGGAAAGCGGTTCAAAGGCAGGCAGCAGAGTCAGAGACAGCCCCTGCTCCCACTGTTGAGAGTTCTACATGAAGACCAAGATGCACTAAAGTTACATATGTGCAGAAGGCCTAGGTCAATCTCTAGGTCAATCTGTTTCATCAGTAGCTGGATGAAGCTTCTCTGATGACAATTATGCTAGGCTCCTGTCCATAAGTATAGCAGAATATCATGAACAGTGTCACGGGTGGGCTTCCTCTCATGGCATGGGTCTCAAACTGGACCATACATTGGTCAGAAAGGTTGAACATTCCCTCAATTTCTGCTCCATCTTTGTCCATGCATATTTTGTAGGCAGGACAAATTATAAGTTGAAGATCTTGTGGTTGAGTTGGTGTCCAACTCTCTCCATTGGATGTCTTGTCTGGTTACAGGAAATGGCAGTTTCATGTTCCATATCCCACGTTGCTAGGAATCTTAGCTAGTAGGGTCACCCTTTTAGATTTCTGAGAGTTTCCATAACCATAGGTTTCTATCTCGTCCCAGAGGTGCCACCCTCATTCCAGTTGTCTCTCCCAGTACTATCTCCCTCCATCTTCCCACCACCTGATATCTCCTATTCCCATCCTTACTCCCACCTCTATCCACCCAAGATGTTAATGTACTTCCCTTTCTCACTGAGATTCACATATTCTCATGTCCCCCATTGGGTACCTAACCTGTGTTTAGAGGGGATCCTGCTATGTTAACTTATTAGTTATGTTCCTTACTGCTCTAATATTTCATAGGTGCCAGTATGGCGCATAAAAGTTGGAACAAAGAAGTTCAGATATTTTTCATATAGAGAAAGAGAGAGAGAGAGAGAGAGAGAGAGAGAGAGAGAGAGAGAGAGATTGAGACCACTGTGGTATACAGTACGGCTTCAGAACTCCCTGATCTAGCACAACAGAAACCTGATGGCCAATGAAAAAATAGCTCTTTATTATTGTACCTTCAAGTTCTTCAAGTTCCTGGAAACTAGCAAAGAATTCTCTGTTCTTGTGAATTTGAATGTTATAGATACCTCATAGAAATGAAATTTTTCATTATATTTAACTATAGGATTTTGATACTTTTTATAATAGATGCTCCAACAAGATCTTAGAGCCAAGTAGTTTCTGGAGCCTCTGCTTTTGGCATCATCCTAGTTTTTCCTTATAAGTGATTTCCTAGAAACTGTTGGAACAGCAGGAATCAGGACTGCTTATTTAGCCTCTTCTTAGACAGCAAATGCCAATTACTAATTATTTCCTCAATTTTCTTTTAATGCCATTGTATAATTAGAACTTTAACTTAGTCATCCAAACCAAATATATCCTCTCTGGCTGTATATTAATCATGGCCAAAGACTTTTTGTTTCTGTAAATATAGCTGTTCAAAGTTATTGCAAAATATTTAGTGGAAATTTCTAATTTGTTCAATTGATAATGTCATGGTGGTAGGTACTTAACATTAGTGTTAAGTGTTATCATGTCAATCTATCATAATATAAATTATATCAATACAAGTGATATGCATATCTATGTTAAACACTTAACTCTGAATTGTCATGGGTATTTACTATTTAACCTCACTTATTCAGTACATTGTACAAAAGTCCAATATACTCAACATCCTCCTAGATAAATGCAAAACTAGAGACATTTACCTTTTTCCATTTGTGAGACTATAAGTAGAAGGAATGAAGTTTTCATTCATTTAATAATTTCATTAACAAATATTAAATATGTATTTAATACTAGTAAAACTTTAGCAGTTTAGGTGAAGAGTGAACTGAGAAGGAAGGAAAAGCACATGTTTTGTGTGATCAGATAGAAGTTAACAATAAGCTAATGTATGGATGATAAAAAAGTCTATAAAAACAGAAATTCTGTTACAGAAGGAAAATCATAACAAATATACAATAAAGCATAGCACGTGACAGAGTCATGGTGAATGCAAGTGGAGAATGAAGGGAGAGCTGTATCATATATAACCTTCTGGAGCTAGGTAATACTGACATTCTTTTACAAGAATAATAGAATATCATCCAAGGGTTTTGCACAGGTAATGATGATGAGGTACACTGAAAAAAAAATACAAAACAAGCAAACAAAAACCTTCTAGCTTAGTTTCTGCACACTAAAAGAATGAGAAGCCCTGTAAAACAACCATGAAGAGATTAAGAACTTAAAAATTATAAAAACTCCACTAAGGACTAATAGTCATACTCACAACAGATAAATTTGTAAGAGAATAAGTCAACAAATGAAAAGTCAAGAGAAAATATCCATGTGGAAACAAAGATACAAAAGATAAAAATTTAAAAGAAAGAATATGTCAGATATAAAATGATGCTGAGGTATAAGGGTTGCAATTTCAAGACTGTAGAAAAAGTTTAAAGTCACCCTGGGTGATTTAGCCAGACCCTACCTCTAGCAAATGAACTAACTGTATAAATAAAGATTCTTGTAAAAAGAAAATACAAGATGGCTGTAGGGATATAGTTTAATGGTAGACTATTGCTTGTTGCCACCCCCAACACAGTGGTCACCACACAAGGGAGTTCTCAGGGAAAAGTGAGTATGATGTCTGTGGGCTCTATCAGCCTCCCCTTAATCAGAGGAGACAATCAGACAAGACAGTGGTTATAAATAAGCATTTCTCATTTTAATGTTTCATTCTCTGGCTTATATACAGAACAAAATATACAGAACAAAATGGGGGATTTACACATGGGCCAATCACATTAAAGGTCACCCCATCACAACAGGTAGCACAAGCCTGGTAACATGGTGATCATGCACTGATCACAAGTGCAGAAGTCTTGCTCACCCAATCAGCTACACCCATGATCAGCTTCAACTCCACCCTGGCATCTTCTGGATGGCACCATCTTAGATATCTCCCACTAATTAGCATTTATTTTCTCAGAAACAAGGCATTTCTCATAAGCCTCCATTTCCCAGGTCCCCACACTTACCTAACATGCACAAGACTCTATGCTCAATCCCCAGTACCAAAAATAAAGGGGAATTTAACACGTATAAAATATGCTTTGGAAAAAGAAAGAGTTCATAATAGACGTATGCAATAGTGAAATCCTGTAATCTTAGTATCTTGAAGGTTGAGGCAGGAGGAATATAAGTTCCAAGTTAGTATATACTACACAGCAAACCCAACACTCAATATAAAAAGAAAATAAAGAAATCCAATTATCTAGGAATGGTATCATATGACTGTAGTCCCAAAAATCAAGAGACTGATGTGACAGGATGGTAATATTTTTTATTTAAAAATATCTTCTTATACCATAATGATTTAAACAGATACTTTATAATTGTTATATGCTATACACAAATGGTTCATAGTCTCTGAAAAACTTCTTTATACAGAAGGACTAAAATTCTTATCTACAAAAATGTGTTGGTATAGAAGTGAACCAGATAGATTTTCCAGGCTGTGCTTCCAATTTAAATTGGGACATGTACTTTGGAAATTTTTGTATCTGTTGAAGAAAAGAATCAATATTACTTTGACCTCCATATTCTTGCTTCTTGTCATTTATTAACATAAGCAAGGGACATATGTATGAAATACTTGTGTACAATGTTTAAAACAGCATTGTTATAGACCCAAGTTCAACAATCCAAATGACTGTCAACAATAAGAGAAAATTGCTTTTGGGAGCATTTCCAAGAAGCTCATAATGTTTTGTTCTATTGGGCTTTGATTATTAATTTTATGTGTTTATTTTGCTGTTTTCTAGCACATATTTTGGAATGAATTATTATACATATAAATATTTATATAAATTTGAAAGCAGTATGGTTCAATAGTTGCTATTTTCAGACAAATGGTTATTTTTCAGCTTTAAATTGTACTAAGGTTTGGTGCTACTTATGAAATACCTGGGTTTTCATTTTAATACCTTTTATATTTTATTCTAACATCTCTTGGAGAGCAGGGAACAAAATCTAATTAGAGAAGCTTCCCTTTTAGCCCTTCACACTAGAACTCACCATGACTGTTCCAGATATTTTGTAGAAAATCAAAGAAAATTCAAATCAGTTTTAACATCCACAGTTACTGGTTTAAACAGGCTCTGGCATGGCCCTAATTTAAATTTGTATAACTTCAAGTATAAAAATAAAGAAGGTAAAGTTACTCATGTTGTCTCTCAATGAACATGACTCAGATGTAATAATTAAAATTTTGGGATCTGAGGCTGTGTAACTCACATGTTAGCAATATTCGCTCACTTTAACACGGTGCTCATACTTGTTGGATATTCTCACTTCACTTCAGTTGTAGCAAAATACTCTGATAAAAAGCAACTTTGTAGAGAAAAAAGTTTGTTTGGCTTACAATTTTAGGCTATAGCCCATCTTTGAGAAAAAGAAAGAAAGAAACCCAAGGAGCTGGTCACATTCACATTCTAAAGCAAAGAGAAATCCATAGACCCATGCTTCCTGTTTTCTTACCCAGCTAGCTTTCTTCATCTTCAACAGTTGGAGCCTGGTCTAGGGAATGATGCTACCCACAATGGGTTGAGTCTCTCTAAACCAATAAACAATCAAGACAGCCTTCAACAGAAATTTCCATAGGACAACCTGATCTAGAAGATTCAGCAACTGAAACTCTTCCTAGATTGACAGTCAAATTAATAGTCAAAACTAACAATTATATAAGGGACTACTCTTTGTTGATCATATTAAAAAAGACATTTTCTTTCCTTTACTTTCCCAGAACTTCTATCAACTCAAGATAGATTTTAGTACTGTGTTCTGCTAGAACCCTTATCCACTCAAGATATATATTCTAGCACCATGATTTTAAATCCATCATAAGGGCCGCAATGGTGGAAGAAAAAGATGGAGCTTCAAAATAGTGAATTCCACAGTGTGTTCTGCATTGGAGTCTCACAAGGCAATGACTCAGACATTCTAACAAGCTATTGAAATATTTAGGTAGTGATGCTACTCTGTATAGAATTAGACAATCAACTGAGAACAGTAAACATATCAGTATTTAATACATTCAAACTCATATTTGGAGAAAGAAGTTCATTTTATTCTCAGAAATTCTAGAATGTACTGAGAAAATGTTTATTCTCTGCATTTCTAGACTATTAACATCTCTAGAAATTAAAGGAATAATTTTATAGACATAGCACTTCAGTATAAAATTGATATCTTCTGAACTTTTGGCAGAAGGAATACTACTCTCTCAACATATTGGGAGCACTTGTGATTTTAAAGATATTATTAAGAAGCATTGAAATAACATTGATTCAATGGACAAGTATTGACACTAGTTATTCTATAATTTTAAGAAATTCATATTATGTGCTTAAATTTTTATGTATTTTGGTTATTATGACAACATTTAAACATTAGCATTTTACCTTTAAAATTTTTCATTATTTATGTGAATTTATGTGCTTTTATTCTTGGAAAAGTTAATTTCACCTCACTGTGAATTCAGGAAGAATATTTTCAATCCTTTCTTGAGTCTGGCGCCTTAGACCACTCGGCCATCCTGACACACTTGCAATCCTTTCTTAAACAATAGTAGAGTGTAAAACAAGAATGTTTACTTAATTTCCTTTTCAAATATGACTGTCCTAGAGATTTTGAAAAACATAAGGAGACATAAAAAATATTCTGGAGTAAGAGTCATAATTGTCTTTAGGTTGCACAGAAACTGGCTGTTCCTGAAGGCCCTATGTGCAAGGAAGGCTATAAACCACCACCATCAAGAGATTGTTTCTGTGTTATTTTAGCAGGAGCATATTTGTTATGAAGATCTGCCAGGGAATGATCTACATAGTCTTCTATAGCAAGTAGAAGTCATTGATTCGCTATTGCAAACAACACAGTAAAAACAGAAAAGATTAAGATGAACATAAACTGAATACAAGTTTATTTCATAAATACTTTGGTTGATATTTTCAAATTATGGTTGATACTTCAATATGTAGTAAAAATTTGAAAATAATTGAACAATTATCAATCAATTTGGGTATAGGGTATTAACCAAAAATATAAAAATAAAATATTTGTTACTTTTTGTTAAGAATTTACTGTAAAGTATATACATTTACGGAATTAAACGATCATTTTTTTTAAATTACAAAATGTGGGTATAATTATTTGAAACATTTATACAATGTGTAAGTTAACATTTCTAATTCCTTGTACAGTTTTGTTTTGGATGTTGATTAACAGCATGACTTGTGTATATGTATACAGTATTATCTGATTTTAATGCATAGGATAGTTAATATTTTTATTTTCTTTCTTTTTTATAAACTTTTGTCATATATATACATTATAGAATTACTAAATAGAATTAATTAACTTCACTTAGTTATCTTCTTTTTGCCTGTATGAGAAGAACATTTAGGAAACAAAACTGTTCTCAGGAATTTTCAGTAAGGGATTATACAGTCAAACATAGAAACTTACAATAACTGTGAAAATTGCAATGTGTTAACATTAATTTGTAGTTTATTTAGATTAAAGTGTTGTTTAAAGGTATTCAATTTCTTGATAATTGCATGTAGGATTCAGTTCTGTTTTGACATTACTGTGAACATTGGAAATCTTTGGCTAGGATTCAACTTCCAGTCTAAACTGAAGTACGACAAGGTACCTATAATGTAAGAATACACAAAGTAAAGTGTTTTCCTTTGTTATGACAATTAACTCAAACTTCTGTAAGAAATGAATAGAATGCCCCTTTTAACAGCAGAATCTGAGGATCAGTCTAATGAAATGCCTACACAATGGTATTGCAAGGTCAGAGAAAGGATGGGAATAACATTTTCTGATTCACAGCTCACTGGTTTTCAATGATAAGTAAAATATATTCTGATAAAACACTGATAAATATATATGTATATTTTATTATTTGTATAATATATATATATATATATAGTGCAAATTTTGTAGAAATTTTCTTCTTTAGTATTTCCTGGTTGGTTGAACTGTAAGGAGTGAGCATAGTAATAGTACTACCAAATCAGAAGTAGCAAGTTAAATTTCCATAAATGTCTCAAATAACAAATAAAATTCTAAAATAATAAATGTAATTTTTCTAGCTCCATTTTTCAATTTCAAATTATAGAACTTTAAGGAATAAAATGTAAATTATTTAATATTTTATTTCTTTTCATTATTAGCAAAATACAACTAAAATTACTAAATTAGATTTCCTATAGTGTTTTCATATTGTTGTATTCCTGAACACTCTATTTAATACATTTGACCACTTGTCGATTGGCTGTAACTAAATTTCCAGGAATTAAATTGATAAATAAAAAGTTCTTACACTTACTTGTCTTCTTGGAAAACATACAGAATTATACATCATGAAGGTCAGCAAAGTACACCTGCTATGGACTGGATATCATGTCAAAGACACCAGAGATAAGGCACATTGTACCTACCTATAGTCTGGCTGGAGAACTGTAACCCCAGCATGCCCACATCAAGATGAGAGGCAGAAATTAACTATTCCTTGGAAAGTTAGCCTAACATATACAGCAGAAAATAATAAGAGACTCCTTTTCAAGCAAGATAGAAGGCAAGGACAGATATCTGAGCTGTCCTATGACTTCCGCACATGTAATGTTCACCTGTGACACATACACGTCTTCATGCACATAGACCCCATCTCTCTCTCTCTCTCTCTCTCTCTCTCTCTCACACACACACACACACACACACACACACACACACGGTTACACACACGGACAAAGGTATAAAAAAGACAAAATGCATAACAAGTCCTCTCAAATAAGCACAATGTGAAGTTTGATAAACTAAGAACCATGGATATGGGGACCAACTCTTCATGAATGTGTGTTAAGGACTCTTAAAGCCAGTTAAAAACTGGTAAAGGTGTGGTTGGTATTGGTGAAATGCATTCTTTCTGACATTCATTTTCTTGTAAAAAGGAAAGACATTGCCAGTGGGTAATTTGATTCCCTGATTAGCAGCTATATTACTCTCCCTTGTTGGTTAAGCAAAAAGTTCATCAGTCATAATGCCTGCAGGACTTCACATATACCAGCAACAGTTATGTTGAACCCTTCACAGATGCCCTACCACAATTTTGCAAATATTACAACTGATTGATCCTGAAGATGCAGCTTCAGCCAGGGATGTTTGGAATAGTTCATATCAGGCTTTTTGCTGTCCAAGTATTAATGAACTCTAAATGACCTGGAAGCCAACTCATTGGTCTATCTAAGCAGTCTTCTCAGTCTCACTCAAAGGGTTTCATGGAAAACATTCCCTTGTCCTGTTGCCCTGGTGTGAGGCATTGAATAAAAGGATTCTATTTAGAGTCTTTTATTTTCTACTTTTAGGAGTGCCATGTAAGGCTGTAATATAAGAAAGAAGTAGGAAAAAAAACCCTGAGACTTTAGTGGGTTTCCAATAGCAGAGAAGGCAAACAGCAGCAGCAACTGAGCATTGGGCAGGCCAAACACAAAAGGGAAATTGCAGTCCACTACTTAAAAACTGAAGACCCAAACTGGCAGTGATATTCTGAGCCATTTCTGAGTGACACTGACATTAGCCCTGTGCATTTAGTACTTATTTCATGAGGCCATGTGTGCTAAGAGTTTTTGTTTAAAAAAAAAAAAGTGATGTTATGAGAACGTTTTTGTTTTGATCCCAGTTGAGGGATATAGAGCTGCTTCAATTTGTCCACAGCTGTTAACTATAATTGTCTCCATGGTCTACAATGTGCATGGTTTAGCCAGCTAAATAAAGAGTTTAATTCTGAGGACTCTGGAGTGGGGATAAATGCCAGACCCCAGAGAGGGAAGGAGGTGTTGCTCTGAAGAAGAAAGAGGCTGCTGCTCTCCCTGCTGGTGCTCCCATGTGCTATTCTGCTGCTGTGTTTGCTGTTGCTGGTTTGCTGGACTGCTGGATATTCTGATGACTGAGATTGGTATTGCCCTAAAGAATCCAACCCTATTCATCAGGAAGTAGGTCAAAGAGAACTATGTCCCTTTCCCTTCTACCTTTCTTTTTCTCCTACCTAGTGTTGACACCTTAGAAGGAATAAGGGTTGGAAGGGAGATAGAGATTTAAGAACCGTAAACTAAAATACCATGGATAAAACAAAATAAAAGCTGCCTACTATAGCTGACCTCCAGAGGGGGGATGCAACATAATGATAAATTTGGTTTCTAATGCCGTAGGGTAAATGGAAGGATATAAAGGAAAGAACAATATGTTTCAGGACATCAGCAAAAGGTTAATTATGACTGCTGCTGCTGGTTTCTCTCCCTGCTTTACTCCCAGAGGGGATTTTGTATGTTTTCTTCTTCATCTTCCTCCTATATGATGTTTCAAAAAAGATTAGTAGAATGGTTAACCAATTTGAAAGGTTTTGAGTGGGTATAAAGGCTCTGAGAAACAAAAAACTGATGATGAAATTATTGCAGAAATGGTTGTGCACTAGAGGGTTTGTGAATAGAGGTTGAAATGATTAGAAAGCAAAGAGTACCAAGTAGAGGAATAATGAGGGAGGGAGGGAGGGAAGAAGGGAGGGAAGGATGGAAGAGCCAGAAGTGGAGGAGGGAAGAAACTATGTTCTAGAAGTAACTTGAGAAAAAATTAATTATTTAAAAAAGAGTAAAAAAAGCTTAAAAATATAATAAAAATAAAATATAAAATTTTCAAATTATAATTTACCAAAGGCATACTTGCACTACTGGCATGAAAGGAAAAAATGGTCTTAATTTCAGGTTAGAATGTTAGACTACAGGTTGTCACATTGCTCACACACACTTGGATATCAGCTTAAAGGGTTTTTTTGTTTTGTTTTGTTTTGTTTTTTGTTTTGTATATATAAAGGGTACTTTAGTTGTTTGGCATTAATAAAGCAGTTAAGTGGTTTAAAATTCTGTAAATAAATTAAGGATTACTACAGTTCAACCTGGTTTTCTAATCCTCTAAGAGTTGAAGTAATTTGGAACTAAAGTAAAATATTTGAGAAGGGCAGTGTTAGCCCATGCCTTTAACTCCAGCAGACACAGGAGAATCACTATAGAGTTAGTTGTCTTGTAAATTTTAGAGTTACAGTGAGCAGAGTGATGATGGTGCACACCCTTAATCCTATCACTTGAGAAGTATACACCCTTAATCCCAACATACTGGAGACAGAAACATGTAGATCTCTAAATTCAAGGCCAGCCTGACACAAAGCAAGCTCCAAATAGAGAAAAACTTAGATCAAGGAGTGGTGGTGCACATCTTACAATCTTACCATCAGTCGGTAATACCAATACTTAGAATGCAGAGGCAGACACGTAGGATTTGGAATTATTTAAGTTTGAAAGCTACTCACAAAAGGCATGCTGAAATTCAAAGTGAATTGTCCGTTGAGATATCAAAATATATACACTTAAAGGTATGTTTAGATCCAAAATATCAAAATAATTTCTCTTTTAATTTCAATTGAAAGATAATACTTTTTATATTGTCAAAAAACTCAATTTGCTCCAGGAAAAATATTACCTGCCAAAATAAAAATAAAAAATAAAATAGTAGTGTTCCAGAGTTAGGATTAGGCCAGGGCTCTGTTCTTATCTTTCCAGGAGATTAAAAGCATCCATCTAAGGTGTCCAGGGACAACTGGACTACTGAAACCTCAGAAATAAACAGATCAGACACCAAAGAAGACAAGTAGCCCAGATGATCCAGCCTGTAAAACTTCCTCAATAGCTGTTTCCTCAAAAATCTAGAACCAAAACAACTCAAAATCGCTAAGACTGTTCAGCCCCACAGATTGTTCCAGCCAGAACTTCAGTAAAGCCCTGAAGTTCAGTTTATGCCTACAAATTTCTTAGGACGTTTAAATAGCTGAGCACAAAAGAACTGAATATCAAATGATTCTATTAATGTGCTTAACTATTTTTCCATTCTTATTTGGGCCCCAAACAGGTTTACTATATCCCAAATCAGCAGGAAGTAATTTTAAGAGAAGGTGGGGTGGGTGATCCCCCACCACGCTTTTGGTTATTTGATGGGTTAGAGATACTTGTTATTTAGGGGGAGAGGTTAAAAGTTGTTAAATGGTCTTGTTAAATAGGTTTAGGAGGTTAGACCCAAGAATTTTTCTCTTATTCTTTTATATATCCTTCTTTCTCTCCTATGTAGGAGTGAAAAGACTTGAAAAAAAATGGGATATAGACATAATATAGGAATGATAAAGAAAAAGTGAGAGATTATTGAATATGCTCTTATATCTTTGTATATTGATAGAAAATTATATTATATTTGGCTACATTGGTATTAACTTTGTATATTGATACAAAATTAAGATTATATTTGACTACATTGGTACTGATATTTGTATATTGATACAAAATCAAGGTTAACACTTTTTAAGGTATTGTACCTAGGTAATGCTTAAATGAAATGTGAAGTTTTGGTCTTTTGTTAGCAACTGTCATAACTGTATAGGATAATTAAGAAATGCAAAATAATAGTCATTCAAGAATGTCATTTTGTTAGTACTAGGGTAGTCTATCACAGTTATTTTCTAAGTTAATCAGAAATCAACCTGCTAAGAGACAAGCAACATATTCTTATCCAAATATAGAGAGATAGATAGATGGTCTTCAAAAGTCTCAGGAGATCTGTAGAATATGGCATTCAAAGATGTTTTCTTAAGATTTTTTTATATTGACACATGTCAGCTCCTGACAGCACCCCGTGTTCTACTCCAAGTAGATGATGAGCATCGAAGAATCTCCAATTGGAGATGGTTGCATTAAAAGCAAGCCTGTCATTTGGCAAGAAAAATTCCTTGCTTCAACTGTAGACAGCCTGCTGTCCAAAAGAGACAAACTTGGAAGTAAGTCCACAGCCTAGCTTTGCCAATACAGGGTAGGTAAGTGCATCATAATTCCTGCTTTACAATTAATGTCTGTCATAGAAACAGGGCCAAAGGTTGATGCTCTAATGTATGGAGAGAAATTGGGAAACAGGCAGCCAGTTATATGTCATTTCTTAGGTTTGGAAGTTGATGGCCCTGTACTTCAAGTATAGTCATATATTTATCCTTCTCAGGTCTCTGATGTGGTTGAAGATTTCCTAGTTATATTCTCATAGTTAAATTTTGGGTTTTTTTTAGTAATTAAGAGAGTGTTCTGGATATAAGAAGATGTTTTTAAAATGGTTATTACATTAGGATGGAAGCTAAGTTGGATATAGAACTCTAAACTCATGGAAATGGATGCACAGTAGAATGTTAAAATCAGTTGCCAAATACATATGGACTGGACATGGGGAATGTATGCTAAGCCTTATAATTTTCATAATTGTGACCTAAATATTTTTGTTGTTTTGTATTGTATTTGTTTTATAAGACAAAGAGCTATTTGTTGGACTGAAAGGGGCAGCTATTGGAGGGGGGGTAAGACACACCTTAAACTTAAAAGAAATAGGACATGGATGGGGGTTGTGAGGGGGAAGAGGGTGGGAGAGTGGGAGCCGAGGGGGGAATAGGGAGGGTATTGTGATTGAGATGTAACTTAAAGAAATAAAAAATAAAGCAAAAGAGAGAGAACAAATGGATACAGATTTGATGACAGAGACTGGAAACTTGCAGCAGGATGAAAACAGAAGCAGACTGGGCCAGAAGGCAGACTTCCACCTCACCCTGCTCCACACACTTTTGGTGTCAGGTCCTCGATGCTCTGTATAAGGTAAGGGGCTGGGAAAAGAAGGAGGTAGTATTAACAAAGAGGTTAAATTGAAGCCAAGTACACCTCCAGAAGAATTGCCTGGGATTATGAAGTCACCATCAATTTTTCCAATAATTGTGCAGCACATGCCTGGTAATGGTGTTGATTAGGAATATGATGAGAAATATGGCATCCAGTAGAAATGATAAATTTGAGGCAGAGTCTATTATTTCCTATGAAATGCATTCCCCTTTCTTTAAACAAATATTAAATAACTGCTCTACCCAAAACAGAATTATTCCACAAGATTGGAAGATATTGGTGACACTTGTACTAGAAGCTAGTCAGCAGTTTTAGTGGATGTCGTCATGGAGAGAGGAAGCTATGGATATAGAACAATGCAATAGGGCAAGGGGAATAAACATTGTCAAGGAGAAATGATTGGGGGTAAAGACACCACTCTGACCTACAAGAACAAATTCGATATGATGATATCATAATAGAACAGTGTCACTTAGCAGCCTTAAGAACTTGGGATAAGGTGGAAGAGCCCGGAGAAAACTCCCCCTCATTTACTAAAGTAATACAAGGTGCTGGAGAAGCTTTCATAGACTCTTTACAGAGATTAGTTTCAGATGTAAACAAGTTGTATGAGACTCTGATGCTAGAAAGTTGTTGATAAAGACCTTACTTTTCAAGAATGTGAATACTGAATGTAAGAGAATAATTAGACCATTTTACTTTCAACTCATTCTCCTACTTGGCTCATTATACAAAGTGAAGATAGTATTATGAAATGGATTTCCTTAGCACATAAACAAAGTAAAAAATTAAAAACGTACATAGAAATGGTTCCCAAATTAATCATAAAAGGTAGAACAAGACTATGACAATTGTCAGGAACAGACCCAGACAAAAGTGTAGTGCCTCTTACTAATGCTGAGATATGCCATTTTGGGTAATCAATGAAGATTAGTAAAGAGCATGTAGTAACTATTTGGGAGAAATTAATTACAAATATCCTAAGGAAACATTTACAGTTTATTTTTTTTTAAAAAAGGCTAATTATATTCTACCATATACTGTAAAGAGAACACCAAGTTCTGAAGCACATACATTCTTTATTGATAAAAATAAGTTGTTAATAGCAAACTATAATTCAGACAAAATAAGGAAGATGATCCAAAGCCCATACACTTCAGTTAAAAAATCAAAGTTGTATACAATCCTTATGTTATTATTAGATTTTTCTGAATCTCTTAATACAGTGACTCTCAATACACAGAGTTGTTTTGCATAAAGAAACTCCTAAGTTTATTACTCATAATTCAGAATTAACTTTGTTATTTATGCAACTGCAACAGGCAATCAGAAATAAAAACTGTCCATTATATATTATTCATATTCAGTCTCATACAGATTTACCAGGTCCATTGGCACAAAGAAATGAAGAAATTGACCAATTTCTAATAGGAAATCGACCAATTTCTAATAGGAAATGTGTTAGAAGCCACAATATTTCATGAACAAGACCATGTAACCAGTAAAGTTCTAAAGAAAAAAATTCTATCATTTGGCAAAAAGCCAAGGAAATTATAAGAAAATGTCCTGCTTGTTCTCTATATAACCAAACTCCATTGCTGGAAGCAACCCTAGGGGTACCAAAAGAAATGAAATCTGGCAGATGGATGTGTTTCATTTTGCAGAATTTGGAAAATTAAAGTATTTACACCATACCACTGATACATATTTGGGGTTTCTATTGGCAACTGCTTTGAGTTCTGAAAATGCTGATTAAGTAATTATAAATTTAATAAAAATAATGGAATTGTTTATTATAATTTATATATATTAAAATATAATTATAATAATTTAATAAAAATAAAAGCAATTATGGAGATACCTGCACAAATTAAGACTAATAATGCCCCCACCTATGTATCAAATAAGATGAAGCAGTTCTTCACATGTTATAATATAATGAATATTACAGGTATACCACACAACCCTACAGGACAAGCAGTTGTAGAAAGATCTAATCATACTTTAAAATAAATGCTTATGAAGCAAAAAGGAGTAGTTAAGACCCCAGAGAAAATAGAATAGTGTTTTGTTAAACTTAACTTTTCTTAATGCTAATGGAAAAAGAACAACAACAGCTGAGAGACAACGTGTTATTAAAGAAAACAACAACAGTGGAAATAGATCAACTTGTATACTATAAGGATGTGCTAATATCAGAATTCAAACCTGGAACGGTTTTGAGATGGGGATGTGGTTTTGCGTATTTATCTACAGGAAATGAAAAAAATATGGTCACTAGCAAAACTTATAAAGCTTAGTTTTGTCCAGGAAAGACCTCCTTGTAGCTGAAACATGAATGTCACTGCATAGTCAATGAACCTTTTTGACTGCCTGATCTTCATGAATTTTTATATGCCATCCTTTCATATAGTATGGATGAAGATTATATTACAAGATGCCTTAGGTGATTTGTGCACACTCCTTATCTCATGTATGTGTCAATGCAGAAATGTACCATTAAAAGCTTACATATTTCCAGAACAAAAGGACCAGATACCAAAGACACAAGACAAATAGTTTAGAAGATTCAACCTCACAGTCTGCCTCAATAACTGTTTCCAAAAAATCTGAATTCAGAATAATTTTAAAACGTCTAGTTAAGATGGTCCAGCATGTCAGACTGTTCCAGTCAGAACATCAGTTAAGCCCTGCTTTTTTCTATCCCATAGATGTTGGACAACAAAAGATACAGCTAGCGCTCTCAGGACTTGCCCAATATCCAAATTTTCTTGGGGTCCCCCAGAAGATGCCTTCACCCCCAACATCAGGACATGACACCATATTCCCAAAAGGAGGAGGGATGGTTTTTTGATCATTTGGGGAGTTATTGATGTTTGTTGTCATTTAGGGGGATTGTTTCCAAGTTGTTAAAGGTCTTGATCAGGGAAAGAAACAAAGTATAGGAGGTTAGACTCAGTGATTTCTATCTTTATCCTTTCTCTATCTTTTTCTTCTTAAGTAAGGGGGAAAGGGTTGGAAAGAAAAAAGGGGGGATATAGGAATAACAGGGGTATAAGGGTAGATTATTGAACTTACTCTTAAATCAGAAAGTATTAACAAGCCAAAAATCTTACATTGGTATATACTGATACAAAATTTAAGGTTATTTTTATTACAACATACTGCATACTACTTTTCAACTCTTGTATAAAGTATTGGACCTATTCTTTTCATGTTGAAAGTTACTATTGAAAACTCTATAGGATAATTAGGATAATTTTTTGTTTGTTTGGGTTTTTTTTTTGAGACAGGGTTTCTCTGTGTAACAGCTCTGGCTGTCCTGGACACACTTTGTAGACCAGGCTGGCCTCAAACTCACAGAGATCTGCCTGCCTCTGCTTCCCAAGTGCTGGGTTTAAAGTTGTGCGCAACCACACCCAGCAGGATAATTTTAAAACGCAAATTAATAGTCAATCAAAGTTATATTCTTGTTAGATGCTAGTTTAATTAATTACAGAAATAAGCTGTATTTACTCTACTGTATATGTTTTTGAAGATAAGCAGTTAGTAGATAGCTAGAAACAAGCCATGTTTGTCTATTGAAATATACTGAGATAGATAGATGGTCTTCAAAAACCTCAGAGACCTACAGAACATAGCTTTTAAGATGTTTTAATAATAAAAGATTTTCTACAAAGAAACACTTCTCTTCCTGGCAGCATGCCCAATCTACTTAATAAAAGATGATGGGCAGCAAACTGGACAAATCCTGTTCTTATCTCACCTGCTAATAGCAGCCTCTCTCCAATCTGTGACTGAGATTGGTATTGCCCCAAAGAACCCAAAGACCCTATTCAGCAGGAAGTAGGTCAAAGAGACTTATGTCCCTTTTCCCTCTAACCTCCTTCTTTCTCTCCTACTTAGTGTTGGGGGGGGGTGAAAGAAATAAGGGTTGGAAGGGAAGTAGAGGTTTAAGAACCTTAAACTAAAATACAGTGGATAGAGCAAAATAAAGGGCACTTAATACATATATGGAGTTCTCCGGTCTCTGAGCAACTATCCGGAAGGGACCCAGGTGTCCCAGTCTGCAAGACACCCTAAACAATCCTGGTAGAGGCAAGTGCTTCAAGTAGTCACAGTAATCACAAAGTTGCAGAAAGAGCTAGGCGGAGCTGCCTGATCATTAAAGACACAGCTCAAGTTCCCTAGAAGCTAGGGAGGTGAGGGAGAAGGCATCAGATCTTGGAGACTAAGAAGGAGGCAGATCTTGCCATGTCAGTTCCCAGATTCTAGGCTTCCACATCTAGAATCATCATTTTGGTTCTCTTATTTCAGGACTAAGCTTCTATTATGTGTTTATTTGAGGTTTCTCATTTTCTATTATCATTAAATACATTTGTAATACAAATTTTAAATATATTTTTCTATTAATTCTAACTTTATTTTTCTATTAATTCTTTTGACATACAAGGCATTTTGCATTTTTGATAATTTTGTATTATATCCTAGGTATAATTTTATTCAGTAGACAATCTTGTTTATTGCTTATTTTTAGTATTTGAATTTTATTTTTGACTTATAATTCATTTACTCACATCATAAGCTAGATGATAGCTTTTCTCTAGCTGAATGGAATTGATGGACAGGTAAGAAGCTTGTCAAGTGCCCATCTGACATTTTCTTGCTCTGGTAGATTGGTGACAATAAGCAGTCACATAAGCTTGTGAAAACACTGCAATATGATGTCTCCTTAGTGACTGACTCTTCATGTAGGCCTCGGGTACAAGCTTGGTAACCCTTGGTAGGCAGATGATATTATAGTTCTCAGATCAGCATCTCAGTTTCTTGGTCCAGGGCACATGACAACTCTGAGGAACTTTTCTTGTGATGTCTTGTAGCCTTTAACCCTTCTCAGTCTCTTTCTTTCTCTCTCCCTCTCTTTCTGTCATACCATACACATGCACACACAAACACACTCACTCACATATACACTCACTCACACACACACATACTCACACACACACAAAATAAAACAGTTCTTCCTTTCATTCTTTCCTCTTTCAATAATCACTGCGTTTGAAATCTCAGACACGTTGATGATCCAGAAGATGGAATCCTCTTGAAGGATGAAATTTTCTTCAAAAAGATTTCAGTTTATTAGATTCATACTTCTGATAAAATTATGGTTTATTCAAAGTCATATTTAAAAAATATCTGTTTTCTAGCATACATTTCAAGTTACATCCCAATCAGAGCCCCATTCTATCTACCTTAGAGTGTTGCTTTAAAGCCCTTTCCCCCCACATTAAATTAATCCAAATAAAATTTCAAAAATATTGAAAAATGTATCTATTTTGGGTAAAATTTCTCCACTGAAATTTCTGATCAAAAACAAAAACAAAACAAAACCCAAAAGTATAAAATAATAATGTATAAAGTAAATCACAGTATATTCTTTATATATGTTCTACACTAATTCTATTACTCCTGTCCACTCTAAGCCATCTTTCCTGATGGCTCTGAGTCTCTAACACACTTGTGTACTCTACATTCTACCCAAACTATTCTGCTCCTTAGTAGTACCATTGAATTATCCCTTATCAATAAGAAAACAAAACCTGTTATAGTAGTCTTTCCTTTGTCATTTTTCCATTTTAAATATAGAATCAAGAAAATTCAGACTTAAACATGAGCAGTGGGGACTGAAGGACAAGGAAAGGAATTAGGAAAAAGTGGATCCCTCCTCAGAGAACTCAACAAGACAAACACAAGAATTATTTCTTCCTGTAAGCCTGATACAATTTTTGATTTACATAGTCTCTATTATACTAAATATGCCACTTTACATTTCTTGTTACGTGTGTAATGAGTTGAAGTCTCTTGTGCATGTTTTTGATCCTCCTCTGTTTTGTAGGCAGTGGGAGAGCAGGCATTTGGCTTCAGTATAATTATAGTATGTACCCATCAGTACTTCTCTTGCTACAACCTTGGAACAATTTCAAGGAATTTGGGAGCATTGGGGCAGACATGAATTAGATCTAAATATATAAATGAAAGAGTATTTGTTTTAATTTATTTGCTCATTTTACATCCCAATCACAGTCCCACTCCCTCCTCTCCTCCTAGCCTCAGCCTCCCACCCACTCCCCCTACCCCTACCCACTGTACCAAACTGACTGGCACATTAAGTTGCATAAGCAATAAGTGCCTCCTCTTCCACTGAGGCAAGAGAAGGCAGCTCAAGGCAGGATCTCTCTTTGTTTAAATTAATTTATTTATTCAAGTTACATCCCAATTGGAGCCCCATTCCAAAGTACCATAAGAATTTAAATTTCTTCAATAACTGTTATTTTTTGGATTAGAAGAAACTTTGAGAGGTTAAGAAGTTTGCTTTATTTTTTATTAAAAAATAAAAATATAAAAATAAAACTTTGGGAAAATATATACTATTAATTAATAGTATATATAGTTGCATGCCTTTAACCTTAACTACTGCACATGTCAATCATAGCATTCTCTAGTACCAAACAAAGTGGTCTTCAAGTAGTGATTTAAGAGAAATTTACTGAAATAGAAATGATGAAATTTAATGATTATGATAAAAATTCATATCATGGGTAAATTATGGTAAATTTGTAAATAAAACAGCATGTATCCCAGAATAATCTCAAATTATTCATATATTTATATAATCTAAACAGTAATCCTTTGTTAGATGATTGGTTCTCTGTCAAAGGAAGGCAACCTTGACACATAGGGTTAACCATGAGATGGGGCACAGCATCAGCGTTTTGAACCCTCTCACTGATGGTGGCTGACATTTCTCTCTCTTGCTATAGGATTTAACTCTAATCTCTCAGCCTCATAGCCTTGTTATGTATTTTAACTCTAAATCTGCCAGGCTAATAGCCTTATTACTTACTTTTTGGCTCTTAGGGGATGGAAGCTGCTAGTTTCTAGCATTCTGCTGTATGCTTCAGTTCCAGACTGATAACTGGCTATTTGGGGGCCTCAGAAACAGGCAGTTTTTCTGACTAATGCCTCCCACTGGGCAGCAGCAGGCCATAAATGACTTAGGCTGGGAAGGAAAATTCTTGACTCTTTTACTTCTGAGATAAGCAGTAGATGGCAGCTGAATGGCTCCTGGCTTGGAACTTGTTAACCATCTGTGAACCAATGGAAAAAAGGAAGAAGAAAATTCTCTTTCATTCACATATACACATTCATTCAACCAAAAAGATAAGGAGGCCTCCATCAAACACACACACACATTCACTCAAGTATGTATATAAAAATACATATATGCATACATATAGATAATATTTACAGTTAAACAAACAGACAAACACATATTCATGTTTTAAAATTATTGGTGAAGTTAGTTCTAGCTGGTTGTGACCAATGTTATGATCTTTCCCGTGGTTTAAATACCAAGACAAAGTCCTCTACATCAGAAGAGTAATTATCTCATGGATAAAAAGCATTTATCACAAGAGCAGACAAAACTGTTTCAATCGAACCAAACTTAGAAATCATATGTTTTGGTACTAAGCTAAACATTTTTATCTACTTTTACATACTAGGATACAAAGTAAATTTAAAATGACAGCATTTCATGCCATAAACTGACAAGGTATAAGTAATTACAAAGAAACTGTACCTTTTTGCCATTATGATCTGTAATTAATTCAGACATTTCTTGGTAGTCTCATTATTTTCTAGGTTCTTGGGGAGTGCAGACTAACCTGACTATCTTTATGATGCATACTGACTCTCTTTATTATGCATACCAGGATTAGTGGTGCTATTTCTAGACTGAAAACTTATCTGGGGCCATAAATCTATCTGAAACCTACCTCTTAGTGAGATCTATGTGCTTGGCTTAACATTTGCTACTGCTGTAAACTTTCTATTAACTATCTTCTTAACTTCTAAAATTGTTTGAATCAAATCAGGCAGTCTGTAAAACCTTTATCAGGAATAATAAAATTGACTCTATAAGATTCTATAGGAAATCGTCCCAAACAAAGAAGAAAGCAATCATGAGAGATTTATCTATTTCATGTCAGATATTTGGGACAAGCATGGGAAAGTAAAGCAGCAATAAGAAGTCGAGGCAAAATCCCTGAGGTCTTGCCTAAACCAGTGATGTACCCATTCACCAACCAGGCAAAAATGAGTGGACTGTCTTCATCAAACTCATTTGCTTGCTTCAAGTTTTCTCTGCATTCTTGCCACTGGCCTCTACCACTAATAATTAATGAAGGTATAAATTATCAGTGGGCAGATAGTATAGCAGGTTTACAGTTTGAAGATGAAATCATTAATTCATTTCAGCAGCAGTGCATCTCCATAAGGATCCTGTAGGAGGCCTGCTCAACCAGAGTATGTAAATTTGCATGCCAGATTTTTGAGAGAACCAGCCTCATTGAGAAGAATATCAGAGGCTGAAAGCACTTCTGGTACATAGTTTCCTGAGGATCTCAGAAATTTTTCAGTATAGACCTTGAGAAATACTGAATTGGTTTCTATAAAGCTTTCAT
Source organism: Lophiomys imhausi (assembly GCA_907164525.1). Lineage (NCBI taxonomy): Eukaryota > Metazoa > Chordata > Mammalia > Rodentia > Muridae > Lophiomys > Lophiomys imhausi. The sequence goes on along the minus strand of CAJQZJ010000237.1, from coordinate 2,702,276 downwards.
GCCAACTGAGTTCCTCTCTCAAGATGGTCTTTGGTAGTTCTCAAATATTTTCTCTTAGTGGCTTAACTTTTCACTCTTTTCCATGAACTCTCAAAAGGTAAAATTATTTTTTCCTCTTTTATCAAAATGTCCTTATTTTTTGTTTGAACAATTTCATATGCATATATATACACATATATGTGTGTGTGTAAATTATGAATATATATTATTTTGTACACATATATAGAATACATATGTTGCATTCTGATTACCTTCACCCTTATCCTTTCTCATTTCTATCTCACTTCAATTATCAACCCCCTCATACAAAAAGTCCCTTCCCACCTACATTCATGTCTTTTTGTTTTGTGACCTATAGAGTTTAACCATAAGTGTACTGCTACTTATTGGAGCATAGTGATCTTATCATAGAATAGGGTACAAAACTTAAACTATTGTCTCTTCCTCCCCAAGAATCCATTAGTATCTCCTCATAGTTTAGTGTAGAGAGGTAGAGCCACATATTACATATATCCCCCCCTTTCACTCATGCAAACACACACACACACACACACACATACACAGGCACATGTACATACTGCTACTTTAAGTGTTCTGTACTGCAGCTGTGAGATCATGGTTGTGTTGGTGTTGTCTACAAGGTAGAGTCTCATAGTTCTTCTCCCTAGCTTCAGACACAGCACTTAGATTCTTCTTTCCTTTATTCCACCTGTTCCTAGAGCCTTAGAGTACAGGGTTTGAATGTTCTGTTGAGGGTTGAGCAGGGACCTTCAACTTTTCTCAACATCTTGAGCAGCCATGTGTCTCTATTTCTCTGTGTTTCTGCTCAAAGTAAAGTTTCTTAATTGAAACTCACTGCTGTTGTGTTTATCTGCCTATGACCTTCTGAAGATGAGATCATCATCAGAGATCATCCAGGTTTTGTCATGGAGTGGGAGGAACCTATGAGCTCCACCCCTCAGGGACCAACTGCTAGCAATTAACAATTAACACTTGTTGTGAGAGGGTATTTAATTGTCCCAGTGGTGTTGTCACAGATAAGCTTCCCATGATCCACTAAATAACCTCTCAACAAATTCCCATCCTATGTTAATGTCTTTTTGTGTGTATGACCCTACCTTAGTTAGGGTTTCTATTGCTGTGAAGAAACACTGTGATTTGTTGAACATAGAAATCTGGTTTGCCCTAATATGCTCACACCCAAACCTTTATTTACCATTTTGTTACAAATGTTTACATTACGGGTATATAAGGTTGTGTATTTGCCAATGTCTGTCATCTTAAACCTTCTGAAAAAAAAGTTTCAATTCAGGTGGTGAAATTTGTGGGTGTACAAGTGATTCTGGGGTTCTGCAATGCAGTTTACTTAAAAGGATTATTTTATGATTTGTTCCCTTCTTAGCTCAGCTTTACAGAAATTGGTGTGTGATGATAACAGTTCATAATTCCTCAGAATCTTCTTCATGCAGTTTGTATGTTCTTAAGATTTTATTTTGCTATTTTTTTTCAAGCAGAGGAGTAAAGGAGTCCAGAGCAGAGAATGAAGTAGAGGGTACATGACTGGCAGACTAGACACGGCTAGTGTTTATTGTAAGAAAGGAGAAAAATAGCAGAGATTAAAAAATAGATAGAGCACATTGAGAAAGCAAAAACCTAGAGCCTAGTGAGAATAGTAGGACCAGGAGCCTGAGCATAGAGAAAGCTTAGTGACTTAAGGAGGGTTTAAGGAGGGTAAGTAGCTGGAAGGATGGAAGGCCAGCACACTGGTATGGAGGCTTTGAGATGTATAACAAGTATCTGTGAGTAGGAATGAGGGAGTGTAGCATGGTCTTGACATGTTAATAGTCATAATATGTTAATTAGAGAGCCATTATATCCCTTTTGCAAGAGGTAAAGGAAATAAAAGTGAATTGGCTTCCAGGTTCCAAAGGGATGCTTGCTTTTATCTAATCACTAGAAATCCTCCAATACTCCAGGTTGAGCTCTTTTCTCTGTATTTGAACTACTTTTGGGGGTTTGGAAAACTAGCATTTCCTTTGGGCCTATCTTAGGCTTTTGTCACTAATAAATAATAAGAAAATTTTCTGAAAGCTTCCACCCTGGGAAAGGGGTGGTTGTCAGGGCTCAGGAAGGCTGGGATTCTACCCAAAGGTCAAGAGAGGGCTGGGATTCAGGTAATGGCAGGGTATTCAGACACCTCTGGCTTGTTGATGCAGCCTGGAAAGAAATGTAGTATTAACACACAGTGACTTCCTTGGTTTACATTGGCTTTCAGTAACTCCAGGTCTACTTGGTTCTTCAGGACCACCTGGGGCTGGTGTGCTGTAGGTTGATTTAGAGTAGTTTTTGGGCTGTATGTGATCCCTAAAAGATGTCTGGCAGCTGAGTAGAAATCTTCTGGGAAAGACGGAGACTAGCGACATAAGAGAAAGGTGATGAGTTTACAGAAAACTTTTATCTTAGATATACACTTGTGACTTCTGAGCCTATGGTCCTGGTGGCTGGCAGGATGGAAATGAGTTCCAAAACTGAGAGAATGAAAGAGCCCATCCTCAGGGATAGTCAAGGCGGTAGATGGGAAAGTTTAAACCGTTGACTGACAGGAGTACTCACCAGGCAAGGAATCCCAGAATCCGGTTGACCTACCTGTGACAGGTAAATCCAAGCCAAGACTCTTGAAGCATGTATGATTTTTTAAAACTTTATAAGAACAGATAAATTTTTAGCTATATTATCATCACCACTGTATTTCAATCTGTATTGAAATCCTCATATTAGAATAAAACAGTTAACAAATGTCTCTAAACAACTGGAATACACTCATGTCTTTGAGCCACAACAAAATAAAACCTAAAAAATTATCAGTATGATAGAAGCATATCTGAATATCTATAAATTGAATAGAGGTGTTTTCTGCACAATGAGAAGCACTCTTAAGTCTATGTTTAAAAAGCAACCAAAGAAAATTTAAAAAAAGTTAAGCCTGTGACTATGATAATAGTCATTCTCTACAGGAGACCTAGTAGCTCTTCCAAAAGTAAGTTTAATGAAAATAGCTAGAGTTTTAAGGGAGGTGAACTGTTGGGGTAACCTGAAAGCTTCTTGTATGTTGTTGCTAATTTCTGGTCCCAGAATCTGGTTGCAACCCTTTGTTGTATGATCCTTGATCTACCTAATTTGTAGTTGATTGATTGAATAAATGCTGCACCCTAGATTGAGGAGAAGATAGGTAGGAGGGCCTAGATTGGGGTAGAGAGGAAGGATCATGGGAAAAAGAAGCCTGGAGGACAAAGGAGGAGACATGCCATGGGTTAGATAGAAGAGCAATATCTCCCATGGCCTGGATCATCAGCATAACATGTAATGACAGCTCAAGGGGATGTATGTATATATTGGGTATTTATTTGGGAAATAGAATTATACTCTAATTTAGATGGGCTAAGATTGCTTGATCCAGGTTAATGTTTGTTAAAATCCATCAGATTTCTATGTGTGATTATTTAAAATGTCAGCTTGAGATTACTACCACTGGCCAATTAACTATAATATAAATATTGGTTATAATTTAATATTTATTTCTACAATGAGTAACTGGGGAAATTGGAGGGCCAAGAGACTGACATGGAGGCTTTGAGATATATAACAAGTATTTGTGAGTGGGAGTGAGGGAGCCAAGAGGCTAGCATGGAACTTGATATGCTGATAGGTACCACAGGTATATGTAAATTGGAGAGTCATATATTCCTTTTGCTGGAGGTAAGGGAAATAGAAATGAACTGGGTTCACAAGTTCCTGGGAAATACTTGCTTTATCTAAGCACTACAAATCCTCCTATAGTTCATGCTGAGATATTTGACTGCTTTTTGGAGTTTGGGAAATTGGAGTTTCCTTTGAAGCTGATTCTCTCTCTCTCTCTCTCTCTCTCTCTCTCTCTCTCTCTCTCTCCCTTTCTGCTTTTCATCAGTTTCTAACATTCTGCTGATTACTATAATCTTTCATTGCCGTTCTGTGTTTCTCATCTCTTTGTGAAGTCACAAATCATTTTTTCCTCTAATTCGTAAGAATGTAGAAGAGAATTTCTTATCCCTGCTTCATTGTCTCTCAGTATCTTTCAAAGTCTTAGATCTTATCACATTAATCATTTTCATGATGACCGTCTTTAAATCTGAATATAATTCTCTAAGGCACTGAATGTATTTCTTCAGAGGTGATTGTAGATGCACCATCCAAATCACAAACCATTTTATGGTCCCTCCAAGTATTACTAACCAACATAGGGTTCTGGTTATGAGCTACAATCATATCACACTAATTTTCATAATAACATTATGATGCCAATAATGTTTTACCTGATTTTAAAAACAACATATTGGAGACTCCAAGAGATTAATTTACCCAATATTAAATTGATGTTCTGTACATGTTAGACATTCTCATATATGCAGAAATAATAAAGTTCAATGGCCAAGCAAATATTTGTTCTGTTTATTATACTTTTGTTTCTACTATGTTGAAGTCAAAGATATTTTATCCAGTATAGCTTCTAATATGATGCCTTCTATATACTCAAAAAGTGATCAGTTGATTTGTGGTGAATAAATATGGAAACCTTGTGTTCATTATGAGCATAAATTTAAAAATGCTATTTAGAATAAATTAAGGTAGAGTTCCAAGATGACAGTGACCAGCATGCATGGTATCTGAGTATCAGGAAGTTAAACTCAGTACTGTGGAATGACTGTGAGGCTATTTTACTGACTGAATTGTAGCTGCATCTGTCTCCCCAGCAAACTCAAATACTAGCTACCTCCCCAAACAGGGCACTTGGGCTCTAGGATGAGCAAGCGTCAGGCCTGCCAACTCTACCCTCTGTCCCAAGGAAAGCTAGCATAGCTCTAGCTCGTGGCCCCAGCCTTCTATCAATGTCCCTACCAGACTTTATGATTTCCAGTTTCCACAAAGAGCTACCCACCTCCCTACGACAACAAGCTAGAGAATAAGAATGCCCATGTCATTAAGAATTTCTTTTTTTTTGTATTTTTGAAAATTATATTTATTTATTTCTTCAAGTTACTTATCAATCATAGTCTCCTCCCTTCTCCCCCTCCCAGTCCCACATTCCTACCCTCTTCCCCCCACACCCTCCTATCTGCTTTTCTTTTCAGCATTCATTTTTTTTCTTTTTTGTAATTTATATTTTATTTCTTCAAGGTACATCTCATCTCAATCACAATTCCCTCCCTACTCCCCCCTCCAGTCCCACCCTCCCACACTTTTCCCCCTCAACCCCCATCCTCTTCCCTTTTTTTAAAGTTTAAGGTCTATCTTTTTCCCCCCAACAGCTCCCACTTTCAGTCCAACAAATGGTTCTTTCTCTTATAAAAACAAATACAATACAAAACAACAGAAATAAATAGTCCACAATTATGAGAGTTATATGGCTTAGTATACATTCCCAATGTCCAGTCCATATGTATTTGACATCTGACTTTAACATTCTACTACCTAACCATCTCCATGAGCTTAAACGTCTATATCTAACTCAGCTTTTATACTAACTTGCATCACAATTTTAAAAACATCTTCTTAGATCCAGAACACCCTCTTGATTCCGACACAACTCAGAATTTAGCTATGAGACTCTAGCTATCTATTCTTCAACCACCTCAGAGACCTGAGAGGAATAAATATATTTGATTATATAGGAAGTGCGGGACCCACAGCTTCCAAAACTAAGAAATGACCTACCAGTGTCTACCTGGACAGTTCCCATTTACTCTTCATACATTACAGCATCAATCTTCAGCCGGTTGGCCCTGTTTCTCTGACACACATTGATTGTAGAGCAGGAATTATGAAGGACTTGCCTACCCTGTCTTGGCAGAGATAGGCTGTCGACTTACCTGCTTCCAGATTTTGTCCTTTTTTGGACAGCATTCTGCCTACAGTTGAAGCAAGGGATTTTTTCTTGCCAAGAGATAGGTTTGCCACTAATTCAACCATCTTCCACTGAAGATTCTTCGATGTTCATCTTCTACTTGGAGTAGAATAGGGGGTGCTGTCAGGAGGTGACATGTCTCGATATCAAAAAAATTTAATTTAAGAAAACATCTTTGAATGCCATATTCTGCAGATCTCTTAAGGTTTTTGAAGATGCCCTATATATCTCTTATATTTAGATAAGCAAATATTGCTTGTCTCTTAGCAACTTGATTTCTGATTAGCTTAGAAAATAACTGTAATAGACTGCCATAGTACCTAAAAAAATGACAAGATTGAATGACTATCACTTTGCATTTCTTAATTATCTTAAACAGTTTATGACAGTTGGTAGCAAAAGAACAAACTTCACATTTCATTTTTAAGCATTACTAGGTACAATACCTTTAAAAAGCTTTACCCTTAATTTTGTATCAATATACAAAGATCAATGCCAATGTGCAAAATATAATCTTAATTTTGTATCAATATAGAAAGATCAATACCTATGTAGCCCAATACAATCTTAATTTTGCATTACTATACAAAGTTCAATACCAATTTAGCCAAATATAATATTAATTTTGTATCAGTATACAAAGGTATAAGGGAATATTCAATAATCTGCCCTTTTTTCTTATCTTTCCTATATTATATCTATGTCCTTCCAAATCCTATGTGCCTGTCTCTGCATTCTAAGTATTGGGATCAAAGACATGTGGTTCCCAACTGATGGGATTAAAGATGTGCTCCACCACCCCTGGGTGAATTTTTTTTCTATTTAGAGCTTGCTTTGTGTCAGTCTGACCTTGAACTCTGAGATCTGCTGGTTTCTGTCTCTAGTGTGTTGGGATTAAGGGTGTATGCTTTTCAAATGATGAGATTAAGTGTGTGCACCATCACCACCCTGTTCCTTGTAACTCTAGAATTTATAAGACAAATAACTCTATAGTGATCCTCCTGTCTCTGCTGGAGTTAAAGGCATTGGCTAACACCATGCATTTCATTTATTTTACCTTAGCTCCAAGTTTTTTCAACTCTTGGAGGTTTAGAAAACCACGCTGAACAGCAGTAACCTTTAATTTATTTACAGTATTTTAAACTTGTTACCTGAGTTTTTTAATGCCAAACCATGAAAATATCCTATACATCTAGAAAAAACCAACCAACCAAACAAACAAACAAAAAAAAAAACCTTTTAAGCTGCTATCAAATCTGTGTAATCTATGTGGCCACCTGCAGTCTAACATTCTAATCTGAAATTAAGGCCATGTTCCTTTCATGCCAGTAAGGCAAGTATACCTTTGGTAAATTATAGTTTGAAACTTTTATATTGTATTTTTATTATATTTTCTAAGCTTACTAACTCTTTTCTTAAAATGGTATTATTTTGTTTTCTCAAGTGACCTCTAGAACATAGTTTCCTCCCTCCTCCCCTCCTGGCCCCTCCCTTCCTCTTTCCTTTCCTCCCTCCCTCTTTCCCTCCCTCCCTACCTACCCACCTCCTTGTTCTCCTACTTGGTACTCTGCTTCTCCTCAGATGAGGTGAGCCCTTACATATCATACTCCCTCAGATCTTGCGTCATGTGAGGGCCAAGAGCTTCCACTTGTACTAGGGCTTGATATGTCACACCATCTAGGGTATGGTGTTCCACTAACCTGCAGCAGATTCCATGACTCACTCACTGGTGGGTAAAATTTTTCCTAGGATAGATATGCAAGGTTCCTATCTGTTTGGGAGTGATAGTTATCCTGTGGTGTATGGTTAATATCCATTTTTAAGGGAATACACACCATGTTTATCATTCTGGGAATGTGCCACTTAGGATGACCTTTTCTAGCTCCATCCATTTGGCTTTGAATTGCATGATTTCCTCATTTCTGATAGCTATGTAGTATTCCATTGTGTAAATGTACCACATATTTTTTATCCATTCTTCAGTTGAAGGACATATGGGTTACTTCCAGTTTCTGGCTATTATAAATGAAGCTTCTATGAACATTGTTGAGGAAATGTCCTTGTGGTTTTGTTTAGAATTTTTGGATATATGCCCAAGAGGGGTATGGCTGGGTCTTGAGGTAGAACTATTCTCAATTTTCTAGGATATCTCCAGATTTATTTCCAAAGTGGTTGAACAACTTTGCAGTCCCACCGGCAATGGGGGAGTGTTCCTCTTTCTCCACATCCTCGCTAGCATGTGCTATCATTTGAGTTTTTGATCTTAGCCATTCTGACAGGTGTGAGATGGAATCTCAGAGTTATTTTAAGTTGCATTTCCCTGATGACCAAAGATGTTGAACATTTCTTTAAATGCCTCTCAGCCTTTAGAGATTCCTCTTCTGTGAATTCTCGGTTTAGCTCCGTACCCCATTTATCGATGAGGTTATTTGATTTTTTGGTGTTTAATTTCTTCAGTTCTTAATATATTTTGGATATTAGCCCTCTGTCGGATGTTGGGCTGCTGAAGATCCTTTCCCAGTTGGTAGGCTGCCGTTTTGTTCTAAGGACAGTGTCTTTTGCCTTACAGCTTCTGTAAGGCAATTTTATAAGGTCCCATTTAGTAATTGTTTGTTTTGGTGCCTGAGCTATTGGTATTCTATCCAGGAAGTTGCTACCAGTGCCAATGAGTTCAAGGCTTTTCCCACTTTCTCTTCTATTAATGTTAGTGTGTCTGGATTTATGTTGAGGTTCCTGATCCACTTAGACTTAAGCTTTGTACAGGGTGATAAGTATGGATCTATTTGCATTCTTCTACATGTTGACATCCAGTTATAACAGCACCATTTATTGAAGATGGTTTCCTTTTTCCATTGTCTGTTTTTGGCTTCTTTGTCAAAAATTAAGTGACCATCAGTGTGTGGGTTTATTTCTGGGTCTTCAATTCGATTCCATTGGTCAACTGGTCTGTTTCTATACCAGTACCATGCTGTTTTTATTACTATGCCCTGTAATACAACTTGAAATGCGGGATGGTGATACCTCCAGATGTTCTATTATTGTACATGATTGATTTAGCTATTCTTGGTCTTTTGTTATTCCATATGAAGTTGAGAATTGTTTTTTCCAGATCTGTAAAAAACTGAGTTGGTATTTGGATAGGAATCACATTGAATCTGTATATTGCTTTTGGTAAGATGGCCATTTTTATTATGTTGATCTTACCTATCCATGAGTAAGGGAGATTTTTTCCATCTTCTGATATCTTCTTCAATTTTTTTCTTCAGGGACTTGAAGTTCTTACCATACAGGTCTTTCACTTGTTTGGTTAGAGTTACCCCCAGGTATTTTGTATTATTTGTGGCTATTGTGAAGGGTATTGATTCCCTTATTTCTTTCTCAGCCCATTTATCTTTTGTGTAAAGAAGGGCTACTGATTTTTTGAATTGATTTTGTATCCAGCCACCTTGCTGAAGAAGTTTATCAGCTGTAGGAGTTCTCTGGTGGAATTTTGGGGGTCACTTATGTATACTATCATATCATCTGCAAATAGGGATACTTTGACTTTTTCCTTTCCAATTTGTATCCTCTTGATCTCCTTTAGTTGTCTTATTGTTCTAGCTAAAACTTCAAGTACTATGTTGAAGAGATATGGAGAGAGTGGGCAGGCATCCTTGCCTTGTCCCTGATTTTAAAGGAAATGCTTTAAGTTTCTCTCCATTTAGTTTGATGTTGGCTATTCTATTGGCTTGTTGTAAATAGCCTTTATTATATTTAAGTATGGTCCTTGTATGCCTGATCTTTCTAAGACTTTTAACATGAAGGGGTGCTGTATTTTGTCAAAAGCTTTTTCAGCGTCCAATGAGATGATTATGTGCTTCTTTTCTTTCAGCTTGTTTATGTGGTGGATTACACTGACAGATTTTCTAATGTTGAAACATCCCTGCATCCCTGGGATGAAACCTATTTGATCATGGTGTATGATACTTTTGATGTGATCTTGGATCTGGTTTGCAAGTATTTTATTAAGTATCTTTGCATCCATGTTCATAAGGGAAATTGGTCTGAAATTTTCTTTCTCCGTTGGGTCTTTGTGAGGTTTAGGTATCAGGGTGACTGTGGCCTCATAGAATGTGTTTGTCAGTATTCCTTCTGTTTCTCTATTGTGGAAGAGTTTGAAGAATATTGGTGTTAGCTCTTCTTTGAATGTCTGGTAGAATTTTGTGCTGAAACCATCTGGGCTTTTTTTTTGGTTGGAAGACTTCTAATGACTTCTCTTTCCTTTAAGGGTTATAGTACACTTTAATTATTTGTTTACCTGTTCTTGATTTAACCTTGGTAGGTGGAATCCATCAAGAAAATTATCCATTTCATTTATATTTTCCAATTTTGTGGAGTACAAGTTTTTTTTTTTTTTTGGGGGGAGGATGGATTTATTTATTTATTTGTTTGTTTATTTGTTTATTTATTTATTTATGAAGAGTGAGCAAACATTTTTAGATAACTAATAAACAACCAATATACAGACAGAGAGCTTCTGTAATTCTTCAGAAGTTCTCTGATTTGTTTCTCAGCTCACAGTTTTCTCCAAACTGTGTGAAATAGATGTATGCCATTGGATGCCTGAGAGAAGGGCTGGGGGAAGACTGAGACAGGAATAACAGGAACAAAGCAGGCAGACTGAGTCCTCAGTCCTCCCTGATAGGTCCCTTTGTAGCTCCTTCTTCAGGGTGAAGCTGGCAGTGGCTGGCCTGAGGTTAGGGTCCCAGGACAGAGAGGTGGACAGTAATTGCTAGAACCCTCCCCTCCATTGATTCTGAGCCTTTGCTGAGGCAGAACCTCCTAATGGCAGAAGCACGAGACAGAGACTGCTCACCTTATGGATGTCAGGAAACAGAAAGAGAAGGGTGAAGATACAGCCCACAAAGGTCACAATCAGTGACCCATTGTCTTCAGGTATCACCCTTCTCTCAACCAAACAGCATCACCAACTGGGGACCAGACTCATAACAGTGATTGTTTTTGTGGGCCACTTCATAGCCAAACCATGACTTGAAGAAAAGTTGGAGATACAAACCAAGAGGAGGCAGGAGGGGGTATCTCAGGGAGCAGAGGGTATGTGGTCCCTTAGCATGAGTGGGGAGCATGTGAAATTACACATGTGCCCAAGCATTTATGACCTGCATTTATTACCCCTCTGTATGACATATCCAAACTAACATATTTAGTTTCTAGACAAACATTATCAGGCCTAGATGTAACGGGGTGAATTCTGCCTAGTGCAAAGGTACAGATAATTGTTTGCGAACATGAATTGTATATCATAAAGGGATGGAAAGACACAAAAACCATCTTAAAAGTTTAATGTACCCCAAAGACAAAACAAAAAAAAGCATAAGCAGTCTCCCATCAAATAGGATACAAAAATCCTAAAGGGTATTGGGCAGTTAAATCCAACAATGTGATGCAAAGTGACAGGTCATGACCCATAACCCAAAATGTATCAAACTTCAGTGAAAACTGAAACAGAATTTTAAGCATATCCTCCAAAAATGATTGTACACTTAATCCAGTAGAATAAATGCAGGCACGTTTGTTGTTGTTGTTTTGTTTTGTAGTTAGAACAATGTTAAGTAGGAACCTCCTTACAATCAGGAATCAGGCCTGGTAACTAATTGGTTAATTATTTTCTTGAGCTGGGTCAAAGACGCTAGACAGACATATCTCTGAGAGATGTGAACTTTTGGGCGTCCCCTCTTTTGCTCAAATCTTTTTTTTTAAATTTGATGTTAAGATATTTAATAAATTCACAAATACAAATTATGTGTAGTCTCCGAAGGAAGGAGGTGGTACAATATTTTGTATACTGGCTACACAGTTGCCATCGCCTTTTCTTTCTTTCTTTCTTTTTTTTTTTTGTTGTTTTCATTTTTTTTTATTTTTATTTTTTTCCTTTATTTTTTATTTCTTCAAGTTACATCTCAATCGCAGTCCCCTCCCTATTCCCCCTCCAGTCCCACCCTCCCACCCTCAACCCCCCATCCTCTTCCCTTTTTTTTTTTAAGTTGAAGGTATAAGTTATTTCCCCCTACAGTTTCCCCTTTCAGTCCAACAAATGGCTATTTCTCTTATAATAATAAATGCAATACAAAACAACAGAGGTAATTAGGCCACAGTTATGAGGGTTATATGGCTTAGCATACATTCCCAATGTCCAGTCCATATGTATTCGGCACTTGACTTTAAAATTCTACTATCTAACCATTTCCATGAGTTTAAAGTTCTATATCTAACTCAACTTTCATACTAACTTGCAACACAATTTTAAAAGCATCTTCTTAGATCTATAACACTCTCTTGACTCCAAAACAACTCAAAATTTAATTATGAGACTGTAGCTATCTGTTCTTCAACCACCTCAGAGACCTGAGAGGGATAAATATATCTGATTTTATAGGAAGTACAGGGCCTGCAGCTTCCCAAACTAAGAAATGACATACCAGTGGCTGCCTGGACAGTTCCCATTTTCTCTCCATACATTACAGCATCGATCTTCAGTCATTTGGCCCCGTTTCTCTGACAGACATTGATTGTAGAGCAGGGGTTATGAAGGACTTACCTACAGTGTCTTGGCAGAGCTAGGCTGTCGACTTACCTGCTTCCAGGTTTTGTCCTTTTTGGACAGCATTCTGTCTACAGTTGGAGCAAGGGGCTTTTCCTACCAAGAGATAGGCTTGCGACTAATTCAATCATCTCCCACTGGAGATTCTTCGATGGTCATCTTCTATTGGGGTAGAATAGGGGGTGCTGTCAGGAGCTGATATGTCTTGATATAAAAACATCTAAAGTTATGAAAACATCTTTGAATGCCATATTCTGCAGATCTCTTGAAGTTTTTGAAGAGGCCCTATCTAACACTTATATTAGGGTAAATAGATGTTGCTTGTCTCTTAGCAGGTTTATTTCTGATAAGCTTAGAAAATAACTATAATAGGCTGTCATAGTACCTAACAAAATGACTGGCTTGCATAACTATTAGTTTGCATTTCTTACTTATCATAAACAGTTTATGACAATTAGTAGTAAAAGACCAAAACATCACATTTCATTTTTTTTCTTTACCTCCTAACCCTTCCATCCCATTACTTTGGGGGGGGTGTCCTTATATAACAGTCCCTCATCTCAGTTGAGAGGTCATATGAGGGCCAAGAGCCTCCTCATTCACCAGGGTTCTACGAGGCAGGACCATCAATGAAAAGTGTCCCATTGCCCGGGAGAGAGAATTAAAAAAAAAAAACAAATAAATAAGCAGACAAATAAATAAAAAAGACTACAAAATAAAAAGTCTATGTCCAAGTATCCTTTGGTGTGTTATATGTAGTATCGATACCTTCTACTATATAGCAAAAATCCTACTATAAGTGAATAGATGCCATATGCATCCTTCTGAGTCTGGGTTAGCTCACTCAGGATGAGCTTTTCTATTTCCATCCATTTGGCTGCAAATTGCATAATTTCATTGTTCCTGGTAGCTGAATAATATTCCACTGTGTAGATGTACCACAGTTTTTTAACCCTTTCTTCGGTTGAGGGACATCTGGGTTTTTTCCAGTTTCTAGCTATTACAAATAAGACTGCTATAAACATAGATGAGGAAACTTCCTTATGACTCCGTGAAGAGGCATTTGGGTGTATACCCATAAGTGGTATGGCTGGGTCCTGAGGCAAAGCTATTCCAAGTTTTCTAAGATATCACCAAACTGACCTCCATAGTGGTTGCACAAGCCTGCACTCCCACCAGCAATGGAGTAGGGTACCACTTTCTCCACACCCTCGCCAGCATGTGCTGTCATTTGAGCTTTTGATCTTAGCCATTCTGACATGTGTGAGATGGAATCTCAGAGTCGTCTTGAGTTGCATTTCTCTGATGATTAAGGATGTTGATCATTTCTTCAAGTGTCTCTCAGCCATTAGGGATTCCTCTTTGTGAATTCTCTATTTAGCTCTGTCCCCCATTTTTGGATTGGATTATTTGGTTTCTTGGCATTTAATTTCTTGTGTTCTTTGTAGATTTTGGATATTAGCCCTCTGTCAGATGTGGGGTTGGTGAAGATTTTCTCCCAGTCTGTAGGCTGCCGTTTTGTTCGAATGACAGTGTCTTTTGCCTTACAGAAGCATTTCAGTTTCATGAGGTCCCATTTATTGATTGTTGATCTCAGGTCCTGAGCTGTTGGTGTTCTATATAGAAAGTTGTCACCTGTGCCAATGAGTTCGATGGTTTCTCCAACTTTTTCTTCTAGTAGATTTAGTGTGGCCGGCCTTATGTTAAGGTCTTTGATCCACTTGGACTTAAGTTTTACAAGGTGATAAGTATGGGTCTAATTTCATTATTTTACATGTGGACATCCAGTTGGAACAGCACCATTTGTTGAAGATGCTGTCCTTCCATTGTGCCATTTTGGCTTATTTTTCAAAAATTAGGTGGCCATAAGTGTGTGGGTCTATTTCTGGATCTTCAATTCGATTCCATTGATCTACAGGTCTGTTTCTATACAAATACCATGCTGTTTTTACAACTATTTCTCTGTAGTACAGCTTGATATCTGGGATGCTGGTACCTCCAGATGTTTTTTTTTTTTTATTGTACAGGATTGATTTAGCTATTCTAGGCTTTTTGTTGTTCCATATGAAATTGAGAATTGCTCTTTCTATGTCTATAAAAAATTGTGCTCTACTGGTCTGTTTCTATACCAATACCATGCTGTTTTTACAACTATTGCTCTGTAGTACAGCTTGAAATCTGGGATGGTAATACCTCCAGATGTTTTTTTATTGTACAGGATTGATTTAGCTATTCTGGGCTTTTTGTTGTTCCATATGAAATTGAGAATTGCTCTTTCCAAGTCTATAAAAATTGTGCTGGTATTTTGATAGGAATTGCATTGAATCTATATATTGCTTTGGTAGGATGGCCATTTTTATTATGTTGATCCTACCTATCAATGAGCATGGGAGGTCTTTCCATTTTCTAAAGGCCTCTTCCATTTCTTTCTTCAAGGGCTTGAAGTTCATGTTGTACAGGTCCTTTACTTGCTGGGTTAGAGTTTCACCCAGGTATTTTATGTTGTTTGTTGCTATTGTGAAGGGGGTTGTTTCTCTTATTTCTTTCTCAGCACGTTTGTTTGCTGTATAAAGAAGGTCTTCTGATTTTTTTGAATTAAATTTGTATCTAGGCACTTTGCTGAAGGTGTTTATCAGCTGTAAGAGTTCTCTGGTGGAATTTTTGGGGTTGCTTATGTATACTATCATATCATCTGCAAATAGGGATAATTTGACTTCTTCGTTTCCAATGTTTATCCCCTTGATGTCCTTTAGTTGTCTTATTGCTGTAGCAAGAACTTCAAGTACTATATTGAAGAGATATGGTGAAAGTGGACATCCTTGTCTTGTCCCTGAGTTTAGAGGAAATGCTTCAAGTTTCTCTCCATTTAATTTGATGTTGGCCACTGGCCTGCTGTATATTGCCTTTATTATTTCTAGGTATGGTCCTTGTATTTCCGTTCTCTCCAGAACTTTTAGCATGAAGGGGTGTTGGATTTTGTCAAATGCTTTTTTTCTGCATCTAGCGAGATTTTCATGTGTTTTTTTTCTTTCATCTTGTTTTTATGGTGAATGACGTTGATAGACTTTCATATGTTAAACCATCCCTGCATTCCTGAGATGTAGCATACTTGATCATGGTGTATGATACTTTTGATGTGTTCTTGAATTCGGTTTGCTCATATTTTATTAATATTTTTGCATCTATGCTCATGAGGGAGATTGGTCTGAAATTCTTTCTTTGATGGATTTTTGTGTGGTTTAGCAATCAGGGTGACTGTGGCCTCATAGAATGAGTTTGGCAATTTTCTTTCAGATTCTATTTTGTGAAAGAATTTGAAAAGTATTGGTGTTAGCTCCCCTTTGAAGGTCCGGTAGAATTCCGTGCTAAAGCCATCTGGCCCTGGGCTTTTTTTGGTTGGGAGATTTTTAATGACTGTTTCTATTTCCTTAGGGGTTATAGGGCTGTTTAATCTGTTTATCTGATCATGATTTAGCTTTGGTAGGTGGAATCTATCGAGAAATTTGTCCATTTCACTTAAGTTTTCAAATTTTGTGAAGCATAGATTTTTAAAGTAGGATCCAAATATTTTCTGGATTTCCTCAATGTCTGTTGTTATTTCACCCTTTTCATTTCTGATTTTGTTGATGTGTGTTTTCTCTCTCTGTCTTTTAGTTAATTTGGCTAAGGGTCTGTCTATTTTGTTGATTTTCTCGCAGAACCAACTCTTGGTTTAATTGATTCTTTGTATAGTTCTTTTTGTTTCTAAATTGTTGATTTCAGCCCTAAATTTGATGATCTCCTGCCTTCTTCTCCTCTTGGGAGTGTTTGCTTCTTTTTTTTCCAATTCAACCAGTTTAGCTGTTAATTCGCTAATATGAGCTGTCACAATTTTCTTTTTGAAGCACTTAGTGCTATGAACTTTCCTTGTAGCACTGCTTTCATTGTGTCCCATAGGTTTGGGTATGTTGTGTCTTCATTTTTGTTGGATTTTAAGCAGTCTTTGACTTCCCTCTTTATTTCTTCCATGACCCAGTGGTCCTCTAGTAAAGAGTTGTTCAATTTCCATATGAGTGTAGACTTTCTTTTGATTCTTTTGCTATTGACGTCCATCTTTATTCCATGGTGGTCTGATAAGATACAAGGGTTTATTTCAATTTTCTTGTATCTGTTGAGGCTATCTTTGTGTACAACTATATGGTCGATTTTGGAGGTTCCATGAGGTGCTGAGAAGAAGGTGTATTCTTTTGTGTTTGGATGAAACGTTCTGTAGATATCTATTAGGTCCATTTGGTTCATGATCTCTGTTAGACTCATTATTTCTCTGTTTGGTTTCTGTCTTGATGATCTATCCATAGTTGTGAGTGGGGTGTTGATGTCTCCCAATATTAAAGTGTTTGGATCGATGTGCGATTTAAGTTTTAGAAGCGTTTCTTTTATAAATGTAGGTGCCTTTGTATTTGGGGCATAGATGTTCAATATTGAGATGACCTCTTGGTGGATATTTCCTTTAATGAGTATGTAACGCCCTTCTTTGTCTTTTTTTATTATCTTCAATTGGAAGTCTATTTTGTTTGATATTAGGGTGGCTACTCCAGCTTGTTTCCTTGGTCCATTTGCTTGGAAAATCTTTTCGCAGCCCTTTACTCTGAGATAGTGTTTATCTTCAATAGTGAGATGTGTTTCTTGTATACAACAAAAAGATGGGTCTTGTTTACGGATCCAGTCTGTAAGTCTGTGTCTTTTTATTGGCGAGTTGAGTCGATTGATGTTGATGGATATTAGTGACCAGGGATTGTTATTTCCCATTATTTTGGTATACCTGGTCATCTTGTGAATCTTTTTGTTTAGTTGCTGTGGAGGTTTCCTCTGTTTTCTTGGTGTAGTTATCTTCTCTGTGTTGGAATTTTCCTTCTAGGATCTTCTGTAGGGCTGGGTTTGTAGGAAGATATTGTTTGAATTTGATTTTGTCATGGAATATCTTGTTTTCTCCATCTATGTTGATAGAGAGTTTTGCTGATTATAGTAGTCTGGCTGGGCACCTATGTTCTCTCAGGGCTTGTAGGACATCTGTCCAGGCCCTTCTATCTTTTAAAGTTTCTCAGGAGAAGTCAGGTGTGATTCTGATGGGTCTGCCATTGTATGTGACTTGGCCTTTTTCTCTTATAGCTTTTAATATCCTTTCTTTGTTCTCTACATTTGGAGTTTCTATTATTATGTGGCATGAGGAGTTTCTTTTCTGATCTAATCTGTTCGGTGTTCTGTAAGCCTCTTGGATTTTTACTGGCATCTCTTTCTTTAGGTTTGGGAATTTTTCTTCTATGATTTTCTTGAAGATATTTCCTGGACCATGGAGTTGGGAGTCTTCTCTTTCCTCTATGCCTATAATTCTTAGGTTCTGTCTTTTCATTGAGTCCTTGATTTCTTGGCTGTTGTGGGTGAGAGATTCTTTAGCTTTCGCATTTTCTTTGATTTTCTTTGGATGTTGTACTGATTTCTTCCATCGAATCTTCCATGCCTGAGATCCTGTCTTCCATCTCTTGCATCCTATTTTTGATACTCACATCCGTAGTTCCTCTTCTCTTCCCTTGATTCTCCATTTCCTTTTTTAACTCTGTGTTTTCTTTATTGTTTCCATTTGTATTTTCATGTTTTGAATGGTATTGTTCGTTTTGTACATTTCCTTCTCCAGTTTGCTTGTTTTTGCCTGGAAATCTTTCACTGCTCTGTCCTTTTCCTGTTCAAGCTGAGTCACCTTGGCTTGGAGCTCTTTGATGATGTTATTCGTTGTTTTGACTTGTAAAATTGTGGCTTCTTTGAATTCCTTCATAGATTTAAGTTCTTCTTGAAGGGACTCTATCACTTTCCATAATGTAGAATTGTCATCGTTTTCATGTGTTTCAGCTGTGGTAAGGTGGTTCGGGCTGGATGGAATAGCGTTGCTTTCTTTTGCTGGAGTCATTTCGTTCTTTTTTTTTTTTCTGGTGCCTCTGGCCATGTGGAATTTTTTTAGCTGTCTTCTGGACTTGTGTCCAAAGGGGGCGCTTTGGTGTAGGAGTCAAGTTGCCTTACTCCACCCCTATAATGTGAGTCATTCAGCCCCGCCTCCTAGGTGGAGACCTAACTAGTCCAGTTGGTGGAACTGTGTACAAGTAAGCTCTGGTTCCCCACCGGAAGGGCCAGTACTAGTACAAAAGTCTGATATATGACAGTTTCAAATATCTTGCAGTTTGCCTGGGGTTGGTTCCTGTGGTGGGTAAATCTTCCCTTCACCCCCAATAGCCTTGCTGCTCCTGCGTCTTGGAACCTGGCCAGTGATGTCACAGCAGTGGGTTGCAATCTGCAGTCTGAAGGCACTTTGCAGCCCAGCTGTGCTCACTTCCAAGGGTCGCAAACTTTCTCCAGATAGCTGGATCTTCTGTGCGAGACCTGGGGTTGCCCAGCAGTAGGGGGATTATCTCTGCGTGTGATCTGAATCTGCCTGCTGGGTATTAGATTGGACCTAACCCGGCATCTCTCCTGGTGAGGGATGGGGGGATCCCGATTCCTGGGTCCAGTGGCTTCCTTGCATGTCCGAGAGTGGGAAGGAGTGTCCTGCCCTGGGTAGTTGGGTGAGATCTAGCGGGAGTCAAGCCATTTGTACAGCATCCTGCAACACTCGCCACACTGTGACTGTTAACCCTGAAATCAAAATATGTCCACACAGGCCACTGCCATCTTTGATCCCGGAGTACAAGTTTTTGAAGTAGGACCTAACGATTCATTTGATTTCTTCAATGTCTATTGTTATTTCCTCCTTTTCATTTCTGATATTGTTGATTTGGGTATTTTCCCTCTTCCTTTTAGTTAGTTTAGTTAAGGGCTTGTCTGTTTTGTTGATTTTCTCAAAGAACCAACTCTTGGTTTTGTCAATTCTTTGTATTGTTATTTTTGTTTCTAAGTTGTTGATTTCAGCCCTGAGTTAGATAATTGCCTCTCGTCTGCTCCTCTTGGGAATGTTTGCTTCTTTTTGCTGTAGCTCCTTCAGGTGTTCTTTTAGGTGGCTAGTATGGGAAGTCTCCAGTTTCTTTTTGAAGGCACTTAGTGCTATAAACTTTCCTCTTAGCACTGCTTTCAATGTGTCCCATAAGTTTGGGTATGTTGTGCCTTCATTTTCATTGAGTTCTAGGAAGACTTTAATTTCTTTTTTTATTTCTTCCCTGATCCAGGGTCATTGAGGAGAGAGTTGTTCAGTTTCCATGTTTTTTTCAGGCTCTCTGTTGTTTTTGTTATTGTTGAAGTCTAGCTTTATGCCATGATGGTCTGATAAGTTACAAGGGGTAATTTCAATTTTCCTGGATCTGTTGAGGCTTGCTTTGTGACTGACTATATAGTCAATTTTGGAGAAGGTTTTGTGAGGTGCCAAGAAGAAAGTGTATTCTTTTGTTTTGGGGTGAAATGTTCTGTAGATATCAATTAGGTCCATTTGTTAGTTGACCCTGGTGCTCAAGAAAACTCCCTGCCCCAGGGGTTGGCTGATCCTGAGATCCTGTTGTCTACCTCCAGATGGTGGGCAGGTTCCTGTAATAGACTGGCTCTCAGAGATTAGAGTGGCTGCTGCTCTCCTCAACTGGTTGTGACCCAATTGGATCAATATACAGGGGATTGGAGTCAGGAGGGGGCTATCCACTGAGGACCTGGGAGCTGGCAGGTCTCCTCAGAAAGGCAGGTAGAGTTGTGATTCGGCCTGTGATCTCCCCTCACTGACACAGTCATTCTGGCTCAGCAGCTAGGCTGATGGTGCAGGCAGGGAGCTCCACCACGTGAGGTGCTGGCCTCAGTGTGCCTGTTGCTGACTGCCTCAAATGCTTGGGTACTAGGATGAGGGACCCACCCCAGTATTTGTGGAGAACACACAGTCGAGGGCTCTGTTTGCAGTCAGTCTTGGCTCCTAGTTGCTTTGCTGTGACTGGGTTAGGTCTCTGCCACTCAGCTGCAGTGCACACTGTGCCGCCATGTTGGAAACTCCAGAAAAAAAAAATCTCACTTACCTTTGCTCTTGTGGTCCAGCTGTTTTTCCCTCTTGGATATATAGGTCCACACACATGCTTGATATCAGGCAGACAGGCAGAGCCACTCATCTGTGGCTGGAGCCGTGTGTTGAATCCACTCGTGGACTAGATTTGCTCTAGCCCATGTTCCTCTTCAGACTGGTAACCAAGCTGGCTGATCTCAGGGGGGTGTTCCAGGGAACTGCGTGAGCTGTTTTTCCCGGTGACCATTCTCAGTGTTTGCCGCGGGAATTCAGACACCATCTGTGTTTCACAGTCAGTTAGCAGACCTCACATTAACTCCACAGTGACTAATCTCATTCACCTACTACTCAGATACAATGCTCTATGGTCGGTGCCATCTTGGATCCCTCAAGAATTTCTTGCTAAGGATTTAAACATGGTTGCATCCAGCTTGTTCAGTATCTGAGAAGTGAGAGGTCAAGCTCAGTCATCTCAGAGAAATTGAGAGGCCTTGCTGATGACTGTGAAACAGACTGTGCCTGTGTTTCCCCAGAGAATGCTGAGACTGACCACCTACTAGACTCATCACTACAGGGCACCTGAGATCCAGGAACAATAAACCTCAGGCCTGCTGACTCTACCATCCTTCCCAAGAAGAGCTGCTATGCCTGAAGAACACAAGGCTCCAGTCTCCAATCCCAGCTTCCTGTCAACAGCCCTACCAGACTTCCTGAGTTCCAGCCTCCAAACAGACCTATCTACCTCTCAAGGAAGACAAGATGGATCACAAGATCATCCATCTTAGATACCCTATACCTATGCCCTGCCTGCAGGTCCAACTGGGACACAACTGGTAGAGTCAAGTTTTAGGCTATTTTCTGAGAACTAGACTCCAGCCTACCCACCATCCCGAGGAGGGCCACTGGTCCACGGGAATATCCAGATTCTGCTCAGCATCCTACCCCATTTCCAGAGAGGTTCACCAGGCCACAGGAACAACCAGCCAACACTAAGGACAACCAGATGTCCAGAAATCAGTATAAGAAAACAAGCAAAAAAACAGGACTATATGGCAACATCAGTACCCAGCTATCCTACCACAGCAAGACCTGGACACCCTACCACACCTAAAGTGCAAGAAAACGACCTTACTTCTGATGTTCTGAAAATGACAGAGACCTTAAAAGAGAAAAACATATCCCTCAAGGATACACAGAAAAATCCAATTAAACAGGTCATGGAAATGAATAAATCCATAAAGAAATACAGGAAATACAGTCAAGTAGGAGAAGGAAATGAATAAATATGTGCAACACCTGAAAATGGAAATAGTGGTAATTAAGAAAATATAATCTGAGACAATCATAGAGATGGAAAACCTAGAAAAAGAACAAGAACTACAGACACAAGTATCACCAATAAGAGATGGAAGAGAGTATCTCAGGTGTAGAAGATATGTTAGAAGAAATTGATACATTGGTCAAAGAAAATCCTACATCTAAAAAACTTTTAACACAAAATATCCAGGAAAATTGAGACACTATAGGACCAAACCTAAGAATAATAGAAATAGAAGAAGGAAAAGATTCCCAGCTCAAAGTCCCAGAAAATGTCTTCAGCGAAATATTAGATGAACTTTCCCTAACCTAAAGAAAGACATGCCTATAAATGTATAAGAATCTTACAGAATACCAACTAGACTAGGCAAAACAAAAACAAAAAATCAAAAAAAAAAAAACAAAACAAAAAAACCTTTCCACCACATAACAATCAAAATAAGTGTATAGACAAAGAAAGAATATTTTTAAAAACTATAAGAGAGAAAGGCCAAGAAACAAAGGCAGACCTAATAGAATTACACCAGATTTCTCAATAGACACTTTATAATCCAGAAGGGACTGGGCAGAAGTTTTGCAGATCCTAAGAGATCACAGATGCCAGAACACAATACTATACCCAACAAAAACTATCAATCACCATAGATGGAGAAAACAAGATATTCCATGACAAAACCAAATTTAAACAATATCTTAGTACAAATCTATCCCTATAGAAGATCCTCTAAAGAAAACTCCAACCCAAGGAGTTTAACTACACCCAATAAACATGGTAAATAAATGACTGCACCAAGATCAAAGGAAGAGAAGCACATACACATACCTACTACCACTATCAACATCACAACATCAGGAACTAAAAGTCATTGTTCATTAATATCTCTCAACATCAATGGAATCAATTTGGGAATGAAAAGACAAAGGCTAGCAGAATGGATGCATAAACAGGACCCATAATTATACTGCATACAAGAAACCCACCTCAGCAACAAAGATAGACATTATCTTAGAGTAAAGAGCTGGGAAAAGGCTTTCTAAGCAAATGGACCCGAAAGCAGAAATAGCCCTTCTAGTATCTAATAAAATAGATTTTCAACTTAAACTAATCAAAAGAGATGAGGAAGGTTGCTTCATACTCTTCAAAGGAATAATCCACCAAGATGACATCTTAGTTGAACACCTATGCCTAAATACAAGGGCACCCACATTTGTGAAAGAAACACTACTAAAGCTTCAATTACACACCGATCTCCATACATTAATAGTGGGAAATTTCAACAGCCCATTATCACCAATGGACTGGTCATTGAGACAGAAACTAAACAGATAAAACTAACAGATGTCATGAATCAAGTGGATCTAGTAGATGTCTACAGAACTTTTCACCCAAACACAAAAGAATATACCTTCTTCTCGGCACTTCATGGAGACTTCTCCAAAAATTGACTCTATAGTTGGAGAAACAACAAGTTTCAACCAATATGAGAAAATTGAAATAACCCTCTTGTATTTTATCAGATCTACATGGATTAAAACTGGATGTCAATAACAACAGAAAGCCTCCACATTCATGGAAACTGTAAAACTCTCTACACCATGACCAATGTGGGTCAAGGAAGAAATAAAAAAAAAAAGAAATTAAAGAATTCTTAAAATTCAATGAAAATGAAGGAACAACATAGCCAAAATTTATGGGACACAATGAAAGCAGTGCTAATAGGAAAGTTCATAGCACTAAGTGCCTTCAAAAAAATTAGTAAGTTCTCATACTAACAACTTAACAGTACATCTGAAAGGTAGAACAAAAGGAAGCAAACATGCCTAACAAGAATAGAAAGCAAGAAATAATCAATCTCAGTGCTGAAAACAATAAATTTGAAACAAAGAGAATAGTAGAAAGAACCACTGAAATCAAGAACTGTTTCTTTGAGAAAAACAACAAGAAAGACAAACCCTTAGCCAAACTAACTAAAAGGAAGAGAGACTTTATCCAAATTAAAAAAAAAAACTAGAAATGAAAAGGAGAACAACAACAGACTTTTAGGAAATCCGAAAAATCATTAAGTCTTACTTAAAAAGCCTATGCTCCACAAAACTGGAAAATCTAAAGCAAATGGATGAGATTATTGATAGATTCCACTTACTGAAGTTAAATTAGTGTCAGGTAAACAACTTAAATTACCCTATCACCCCTAAGGTAATAGAAGAAGTTCTCAAAAGTCTCCCACACAAAACAAGCCCAGGGCCAGATGGTTTCAGCATAGAATTCTACCATACTTTCAAAGAAAGGCTAATATCAATCGTTCTCAATCTGTTGCAGAAAGCAGAAGCAGAAGGAACACTGCCAAACTCATTCTATGAAGCCTTAGTCACCCTAATACCTAAACCACACAAAAACACAACAGAGTAAGAGAATTTCAGACTAATTTCCCTTATAAACATTGATGCAGATATACTAAATAAAATACTTTCAAACTAAATCCAAGAACACAAAAATATCATTTACTATGATCAAATAGGCTTCATCCCAGGGATGTAGTGGTGATTCAATACATGAAAATACATCAATGTAATCCATATATGAACAAACTGAAGGAAAAAACCCATATGATCATCTCGTTAGATACTGAAAAAGTCTTTCACAAAAGTCCAACAGCCCTACATGATAAAAGTCTTGGAGAGATCCACGATGTGAGTCCATGCCTAAACATAATAATAAGAATATACAGCAAGCCTATGGCCAGCATTGAATTAAATGGGGAGAAGCTCAAAGCAATTCCATTAAAATCAGTACAAGACAAGACTGCCCACTTTCTCCATATATCTTCAATATAGTGTTGAAGTTCTAGCCAGAGCAATAAAAAAAAAATTTAAGGAGATCAAAGGTATATAAACTGGAAAGGAAGAATTAAAAATATCCCTATTTGCATACAATATGATAGTTTACATAAGAGACACTCAGAATTCTAGTAGAGAGCTCCTACAGCTGATAAATACCTTCAGCAAAATAGGTGGATACAAAATTAACTCAAAAAACAAAATCAGTGGCCCTTCTTTATATAAAAGATACACAGGTGGAGAAGAAAATTGGGGAGACAATACCCTTCACAGTAGCCACAAATAATATTAGAATAAGTCTAACCAAACAAGTGAAAGAACTGTATGAGAACTTCAACTCTCTGAAGAAAGAAATTGAAGAAGACGATATCAGAGCATGGAAAGATCTCCCATGCTCATGGATAGTAGAATCACCATAATTAAAATAGCCATCCTACCAAAAGCAATATACAGATTCAATCAATTCTTATCAAAATACCAACACAATTGTTTACAGATCTCAAAAGAACAATTCTCAACATTATATGGAAAAACAAAAAACCCAGAATAGCTAAAATAATCCTGTACAATAAAAGAACCTCTGGAGGTGTCACCATCCCTGACTTCAAGCTGTGCTACAGAGCAATACTAGTAAAATCTTCATGGTACTGCCATAGAAACAGACTGGTTGATCAATATAATTGCATGAAAGATCCAAAAATAAACTCAAACACCAATGGACACTTGATTTTTGACAAAGAAGCTAAAACCATAGAATGGAAAAAGGAAAATATCTTCAATAAATGGTGCTAGTCTAACTGAATGTCTATATTTTAAAAAATGGAATTAAACCCATAATTATCACCCTGCACAAAGCTCAAGTCCAAGTGAATCAAAGACCTTAACATAAAACCCAATATACTAAATCTAATAGAAGAGAAAGTGGGGAAAACCCTTGAACTCATTGGTACAAGAGACAACATCCTGAACAGAACAACACAGACACTAAGATCAATAGTTAATAAATGAGACCTCATGACACTGAAAAGCTTCTGTAAGGAAAAGGACACCGTGAATAGAACAAAATGGCAGCCCACAGATTGGGAAAAGATCTTCACTAACCCTACATCAGACAGAGGGCTAATATCCAAAATACATAAAGAACTCAATTAAAGACTAATGAACCAAATAATCCAATCAAAAATGGGGTACAGAACTAAACCAAGAATTCACAATAGAAAAAAAACTCTAATGTCCAAAAATCACTTAAAGAAATGGTAAACATCCTTAGTCATCAGAGAAATGCAAATCAAAACAACTCTGAGATTTCTTCTTACACTCATTAGAATGATTAAGAACAAAATCTCAAGTGAACACACATGCTGGTAAAGATGTCAAGAAAGGGGAACACTCCTCCATTCTGGGTGAGATTGCAAATTTGTACAACCACTTTGGAAATCAATCTGTTGGTATCTCAGAAAACTGGAAATACTTCTACCTCATGACCCAAATAAAACACTCCTGGACATATTCCCAAAACAAGCTCCACCAAACCACAAGGACATTTGCTCTACTATGTTCATAGCAGCTTTATTCTTAATAGTCAGAAGCTGAAACCAACCCAGATTTCCCTCAACTGAAGAACAGATAAGGAAACTGTGGTACATCTACACAATGCAATACTATTCAGCTATTAAAAGCAAGAAAATCATGCAATTCACTGGCAAATGGATGGAACTAGAAAAGATCATCCTGTGAGGAACCCAGACTATCATGACAGGAATCTAACAACTATCCTTTGATAGACTGCACCCAGCAGCAGATGGAAACAGATGATTAAATTCACAGCCAAACCATAAGTGGAGCTCAGGGAGTCTTGTAGAAGAGTGGGAGGAAGAATAAAGGGACCCACAGGGGACAAGAACTTTATAAGAAGACCAACAGAGTTAACTAAACTAGGCCCCTGGGGGCTTACAGAGACTGAAGCACCAACCAAAAATCAAATATGATCTGAAACTAGGTCTCCTAGACATATGTAACTGATAGGTAGCTTGGTCTTCATGTTGTTTACATAGCAAGTAGAGCAGAGAGAGTCCCTGACATAGACTCTATTAACTGTTTGAGCATCACTGTACCCTACATGGGTTGCCTTTTCTTCCCTCAGCAGAAGATGATGCTCTTCGTCTTGATGTGACATGAAGTGCCAGGGTTGGTTGATAGGCCAGGGACCCCTTTTCTAAGGAGAAGGGGAAGGGGAAAAAGAGCAGAGAGTGGGAGGTTTTGAACAGGTAGAGAGGAGGAAGGGAGCTATAATCGGGATATAAAATGAATAAATGAATAAAAAACCCTTATTGGGGGCATAATAACACAATGAATTTGTTGTAATGAAAAAAAAAGAAAAGAAAAAGAAGAAATGCCTCCATAAGACTGACCTGTAGGTAAGTTTGTGGACCATTTTGTTGTTGTTGTTGAAGGATTGATGTCAGAGGGCCTAGCCCACTGGAGTGGTGCTACCCCTGAGCAGGTGGTTCTGCTGTGTGTAAGAAACCGAAGTGAGCAAGCCACGCCAGGGGAAGAAAGTAAGCAGCATTCTTCTATGGCTTCTACTTCAGTTCCTGCCTCCAGGTTCTTGCCATGGCTTTTTCCAACGGACCTGGGATATGTAACCCAAATAAACCATTTCTTCCCTAAAAAAAATAAAAAATAATAAAAATATAAAATCAAGATGTATTATTCTTTTTTTTTGTTTTGTTTTGTTTTTTTTTGAGACAGGGTTTCTCTGTATAACAGCTCTGGCTATCCTACACTCGCTTTGTAGACCAGGCTGGCCTTGAACTCACAGAGATCCGCCTGCCTCTGTCTCCCAAGTGCTGGGATTAAAGGCGTGAGCCTCCACCGCCCAGCAGATATATTATTCTTATGGTTCACAAAGTTGAACAATAATAGTGTTATTATATATAACTGAAGAAATAGTCTACATAAAATTTTAACATTTTTATTACAATACAAACATTGTGATATCAAAAACTGGTTGTTTCTAAATATGCAAGTACAACCTGGTCAGTCTTTATAAGGTTACTTGCTATGTATGTATATGTATATGCCAATATTTAATGAAAAAAGAGGACATGAGATTGAAAAAGAGCAAGGAGGAATATATGGGAGGATTTGGAGAGAGAAAAGACAGAAATGATGCCATTATGTTATGATGTCACAAATGAAAAAAAAATCAAGTAGTGGGTATAAAGAAAATGCTTAGTTTTGAACTTAAAAAAAAAGAAAACCTGATTGTTCTGAGCATGTTGATGATTCATTTGTTTGTAAAGTATGGCCTAATAACTTTGAATGTTAATTCTGTAATACTTCACCTATTTGATAAAATTTTTTAATTTAAATATAGTATGCAGGATCAGGACTACAGTACTGTGGCTCCACATATTTTAATAGCTGGCATTGCTCAAAGTAATGTAGTGAAAATGAAATATCGATATACTTTTCTCTCTAAGAATCATTAAATAATGGTGCACTCATTAGATGCCCTGAAGTTCTTGAAGTTTTTAACACATTTTCTTGTGTGTGTGAGAATCTATAGAATGTTTTATGGAAAATGGTTATCCTAAAGGGTATTTTTGGCTATTTCCTTTTCTTAGGTGAAATACAAGTTTTATAGCTGTTTTTGGATATTTATTTCCTCTGTAATGCTATAAATAAACTTATAAGCCCCACTTTCCAAGGAACCAGGTAACTTCCTGGAATGCTGGGGATTGTAGTTCTGGGAAAATAACAAGCCTCAAGGTAAAGTACTGTGGAGAATAGGTTTGTCCTTATCAGCCCCTGCAACATGAGGCTTTAGGCCATTTTCGGGTGAGAAATTCTTAGAAGTGATCCTGACCAAAGTCCATCTCTTGGTCAGTATTTAATATTTAATAAAGCTTGTTTCAAATTTGGCCCCAAATGGTGGAGCTGTTTTTTTCTGGCAAATCTCGGGATTAACAACTCTCTTGAGAAACAGCAACAGTAGCACAACCTACTAATTCAGAATATCTCTTGGACCTGGAGCTGGAAATATGTAGCTTTAACAAACTCCCAAGCGGGAGCTTACTATATTGGGTAGAAAATGCTGCTCTGATTGTGGATCAGAGTTTATTTTCACTTACATTGAACCATCATGAGTAACCCGTGACTGTGTAACTCCATTTTATTCTGTTGGGGAGGCTTGAAATTTGAAATTGCTGCAAGTCTCTCTTATAAGCTCTCAATTGTAAATCAGTTTCATTTCCTTGTAGTCTTAGAGGCCATCCATATCTCTTTTAATTTAATCATTAAGCTTTTACTGAAAATATAGTCCCAAATCTCAACTCATTTCAGTGGTCTCTGAAAATCTGCAGTGTGCTTTTGTCTGGTTCTATTTTATATAAGAAAAATAAACTGATATATTATGTTCATATCTTGTGATTTTTATCTAATGTTTTATTAGTAGACACAGCATTAAACTTTAAGAGAATATAATTCTTTTAATAAGCTTTTATGCAGTGGTAAAGTAAAACAAATCTGAGATAATAAAGAAATAGACTATTTGTCACAATAATGTAGACACTGTCTTTTTTTAGCAGCAGATGCTTTTTTTTTCACCAGATAATTAATTTTAAATGCACCACTTTTAAAAATATAATTACATAACTTCCCTATTTCCTGCCTCCAGTGCCTCCCATATCTCTTTCCTCCAGTCCCTCTCATATTTACCCACACTCACATTGGTAGCTTCCTATTCTTTGATTATTATTGATATATATATATATATATGCACAGATATATAAATACAACCTGTTGAGATCTTTTTATATACTAATCACCTCTAGGTTGCTTTTACAATATAAATGCCATGAGATGGTTATACAATCCTCTTTGGGGAATAAGTACAAAGGAAAAAGTTTGTAAAGACTCACAGTAGTTGCAACTATTTTTAGAATCTTTTCAACCTGTGATTGGATGAATCCATAACATGTAGGATATAGATGATTAACTAACTGTACACAAAAATGAACTTAGAAACTTAACTCAGTGTTGATGTCTGTCAGTTATAAGAGAGTATACAGAAAGGGATAATTTATAAAGAATACTTATTTCTTACAGTTCTGGAATCAGGGAAACCCAAAGTCAGGATGATTTCAAGTTGGATTATCTAGCAAGGGCTACTTCTTTTGCCCAGATGAAATGCAATTATCAAATGGTACAAGTGAGTCAAATGCTCCATGAAGGTCTTCATGCATCCATGTGGGGCAACCTTTATACCCCATTCATTCCTTACAAGCCGTATTTGTTAACACTATCATATTAGCAGTGCTGTTTCAACACTTGAGGGTTTGGAGACACATTAAAGCTGTCATGATGACACAAAGTATCTTTGCAGCATCTCTGACCCTTAGACTCATTTTTTTTAATTTACTGTCATTAATGTCTTGATTTTTCTAATAATAACATGGTAATGAAGCTTGTGATCAGATTGCTCTATATTTTGCTAAGTTTTGCTTCCACACTATTAATACTAGTTTTAGGTGATTTTTAGATGTTGACATGCTGTTTTGGGAATTACTTGGATTACCCTGACCAACATTAGAAAGGAAGTACAGTCTGGAACAATTTTGTTAATTTATGGTTTGTATGTGGAGCATTGCCAGCCCAAGTGCCTTTCATTCCTTTAAGATTGTGTGTGTGTGTGTGTGTGTGTGTGTGTGTGTAACAATAATAAAGAAAAAGAGACAATCAATGATCAGAGAAACATGGGTGAGGCTAGAGAGAAGAAAAGGAGGGGGTTAGTGATATAATTATATTTCAATGAAAACCATATTCAAGCATATATTTTGCAATGTTATTTATATAAGCAGTATGTGCTGTATTTATTATACTTTGACAATATTATACACATAAACAGTGACTCTTGATTATACCTCCCAATTTCTGCCCTAGTTGTGCTGTAATTTAGAAGAGGGTTGTTTGTTTGTTTTGTTTATGTCTTGTTTTGTTTACCATGATCATTCTTTCCTCAGTTATACTTACATTCAAATGTTTAGAATGTTAAGCAGAAATACCTGCCAAAATTATACATATGTTTGACAACACTAGGTCTGGCAGACAGTGATAGCAGACTCTTTTCACTGGTAGACACATTACATTGGTGACTCTACAATATAAACAAATATGCACCTGACACCATTCACATATATCATTTCACATTTTAAACTGTAGGACATCATGTAACAATGGCACTCAGATATTTTCACTAAAAACCAAGGGAAGAAAAGCTATCTTCTAACAGTGCAAGATTTGGGGATAAGTTATTATAGATTTTACTTTTATTCACTTGAATATTTTTAGAACGATACTTATGGATACACATCTTTCTTAACTGTGAGTCCTCATTCCCTCCCAAATGGTTCCATCACAATAAGTGAAGCATCAATTTGCCACATAAAGTTTGCACCTATGAACTGTGATCATGATACTTTTCTATGTGTCCTTCACTTTTTTTTGTCTTTTTTCTTTAGAGATAAGTGTCAAGAACACTCTACTGAGAACATCAGCTAATTCAATAATTAAGGAAGGAGGAGCTAATCAGAGATATGAAAAGATTGATTAAAATATACTTAGGTTTAATGGAAGAAATAGAAACAAAAACTTTATAAAAAGAACTTAATTTAGTCTACCTTTGAATTTTAAAATCCTTTAAATACTAAAGTATATGCAAAGATAATACCATGATTATATTTATTTTCTTCCACTTAGAACTAGGAATTATTGTGCATTTCATAAAACTTCATAAAATTCTGAGACCACAACTATATACTTATACCCTACCCGGAGCCCTCTATGTATGAACATACTTCTGTAACGAGTCTTTCACATTACTGTGGTCTACAATACTGAGATGTCTTTTGCGGGCAGTTGGGCATCTGGAATAAGATCACTCATGGCATCACATCACTCAAGGACAATTACAAAAATCTTCCCAGCTAACCTTGTATATCTGTCTATCTAATATAATATTTGGTAAGTTTTTCTTATAACTGAGAATCAAAAAGAAATATAACTGTCAAGTTAGTAGACATTAAGTTTTGTTTAACTCTTGTAAAACAGCTTCAACTACAGCAGCTGGAAAAGTTGTGTATATGCTTAGATTTATGGTCTCCTATTTCTCATATAATGGTGGCTGATTCCCTTTTAGTTGCTTGTTGTCTTCACGGTTTGCTTTTTCTTTCTACCCCTACACTTTATGCACAAAATTCAAAGTAATAATTATTCCAACCTCTTTTATCCCAGACTATTAAATAATATGGAAAACAGGCTCAATATAAAGCAGTTACCACAATTGTTTGTGCTATGCAGAAGAAATGTAAACATTCTATTTTTTTATATTTTGTTTCTGTTAAAGATGAAACTCTTATATGGATCTATTAGCATTTATTTGCCAAAATAAATTAATGGAACTAGATATAAAAGGCTCATCAAAATTTCTGTTCAGAACTATCTTCTCTATGTGATAAGGGGTAGCTATTCACATGTATATTATCATAGGTATGTTAAATGCAAATATACATTATAAAGTACTCAAGTTAAGAAATCAGCAGTATTAACCATTTTATTTAAGATTATAAAATATCCCACTCAGATTAAAAAAATTATATTTTTGTTGTTTTCTGTGTTCTCTGCATTGACTTGATGTAATATAAATAAACTGCTTACCTCTATCTGTTATGTTTGGACAACTTTGTTTTACTAGTCAATACGTCAGCATTTGCAGTTCTATTTTCTCATTGTTCAAGCCAGTACTGACAGTGAATGTGATGTCTTTCTCCTGAATTAAGCTGACTGAGCATGTTTCCAGTAAGGAAGGTACAAACAAAGGGGAGATTTAGAAGTGTTTGTAAATTACACTGCCCTTTTCAGGCTGCATGGATGTGCAAAAGCAATGTCATAGAATTTGGAGAAGAGTTGCATTTCCTGGCCGCCAAGCTATTTATTTCATAACAAAAGCCATGTTGGTATGATATGTCTAAAAGAAAGCTGACTAGAAAAGATGAAAGTAAGAAAATGAACTTATTCTATAAATTCTAAAAATTAACGTATAGTTTAAATTTAGTTTGTTCTCAGTGTTTGAAATTACAAGCTTTAGGGACTGGGGAAATAACCCATTCAATCAAGTGTTTTCCAAACTTGCTTGAGGACCTGATTTTGGATTCTCAGAACTCAGACAAAAACCCAGGTACAGAAGCACATACATGCACTTTTAGTGCTTGGAAGACAGACAGGAGGTTGTCTGGGGCTTCCTGACATTATATTATGACCATATTGCTGAAACGAGGTTTAGTGAAAAACTTTGCCACAAAAAAATGAAGTGGAGAGTTATAGAAGAAAACATTCAGTGTGAACTGCTAGCCTCCACCCATGTTCACACACAGAGGAACACACACACACACACACACACACACACACACACACACACACACACAGACACACACACAGCAAAGAAAATTATGATATCTAAAGAACAAAAGAATAAATATCTTATTTAGCTAAAACCTAATAAATATAATCATTTGGTAATCAGATATAAATTTAGGAAAATTTAAGAGTTCAATAGTAGTAATTTGTATACATTTTGTGATTTTTGTCATGATATTCATTATTGAAAACTATGTTTCTATAATTAGGTGTTCTTAAATTTAAAACTCACTTATGAATCTTTGATATCATGAGTAATTTTAAGAACTCAAAGGGTGGAATGAAGATTCAGATTTTGCCACTCTAATCGTAAGTACTTTTCAGTAATGTTGGAATCCTGAAGTCTGTGACAATTCTGAGTATTATAAAAGGACACATAGACAAGCAGAAAGGATGTGTGCGTGTGCTTCAAGTATAGATGCTATTGAAGGGAATAAAAATTATTAAAAGACCCCCTAAGTCAGCAGTAGAGCCAGACCAGCCACCAGGTGATTCCCAGAACTTAGCTGACCATAAACAGGTTGAAACCAAGAATAAAGATCAATTGGGCCACAGGCCCCCAGGGCTTCAGGAACTGGCTGACTACAAAGTAGATAACAAAACAAGATTAGATTCATTCCTGAGACAAACAGATGTAGGATGTTTCCCGCTGATTAACTAATGGGCTGGGCTGGTACATTCCACCTGTATTTCTCCTCCCCCTTGGGTTGTGGTAAACGATGGGCTGGGCTGGTACTTCCCACCTGTAATTTCCCCCACCCCCTTAATCTGTGGTGCTCCCCTATTAAATATTCTATTCTCCCCCAAATCTTGGTCGCGGCTCCTACCCTTGCGTGGGATACGAGTGGCGCCCCTCAGTGCACTGAGCCCCCCCTTTTCCCCCTTTCCCCCCCAAAATAAACCTCTTGCGATTGCATCAAGATGGTCTCTTGCAAGTTTTGGGGCGGCCGTGATATCCTGAGTGTCGGATGAGGAACTTCCCTCCCCCGGGTCTTTCATTATGAATGGCAAATGAACGTAATATTTATTAGATCAAACCATAAATATATATTTATATATATTTTACATAATGTACATATATCAATTTTCAATTAATACTCCGATTAAATACATTTGTCCTATGAGTCTGTTTTAGATTGCGTTCAATCAATAGGCATTGCATTTCTCAAAGGGTGGGTTATGAAGTAAAAGATACTTTATGCTTAGTGTGAATAGAACAGTATAGATCTGTCCTGCTCCAAGTTCTCATACTGAGCAGAAGTTTTTGTTTCTCTCTGGCATTTGTTATATATGCTTAGTACAGCCCACTCAAATGCATTCTGAATAAGAATTAACACCAGAAACACCTATAGTTAATGTTCTTTGTGCATATTAATGTCTGCAAGGCTTGGAATAGACCCTGGCACTGGAAATTAGTGTTGTTCAACTGAAACTTCTATAGTGAAAGAGATGTCTTTTCCTATCCCATCCTATCCTAACAGGCACTAGCAACAAATAATTTCAAAAATGGCTAGGAACTATGAGCAATTGATCTTTTTATTTGCTTTAATTTTAATGTGTTTAAGTTGAAATTCTCACATGTTGTCATTGGCTACCATATTCTTCAAACATACTTATGAGCATAAGTATATGCTTATAGCATAAGCCTTCTGAAACCATGGAGAATTGTTTTTTTTTTTAACTGTTTTTCATGAGCTAAAAGTATATGATTTATACTTTTTTAAATTAATTTTTAATTGATTCTTTGTGAATTTCACATCCTACACCCCAATCCCATTCATCTCCCCCTCCCTCCATAATGGCCCTCTACCCATACATCTCCCCTCCCCAAAGAAAACAAAAAATAAGTATAGAAAACACAAACAACAACAACAAAATGAAAGGCATGCCACTGTGGAAGCTGCAGTGTGTTATGGTGTGTCTCCCAGTCTACCCTTTTGTTTACATTACTTTACTTGCAAGTGTTTATTGCCATGTGTCATTGGTCTGCTTTGAGGACTCTGGCTTCTGGTACTCTATTAATATTGAATTCTTATCTCAGATATCATATTGTTACCCATGTAATGGAGGTCCTCAAGCCCTTCACACACTCCAGCAGCTCATAGATGAGGTAGATATTAGGGAGGGCCAACTCAAACCCTGGATCTTGGCCTGGGTAATAGCTGAGTTGGTCAGCCTGTCAGCTCTCCTGCACATGTGGCACTGGGGGTAACTCTCCCACTTTGCCCAGACAAGAGGCACAGCCAGCTTTCCTATGCTCACACCATTTGGACCAGCTCTCCACACTCATGCCACCAGGGCCAGCTCTTACCAAGAACTACCCAGGTGAAGTGAAGGTCCTTCTCTCCCTAGTGCTGCAGCTGGTGATGGGCAAGGCCAACTCTTTCACATAAAGCCACCAGGGCCATCTCTAGTGTGCTCCCCAGATCTAGGTGGGGTCAGCTCCTCAAAGTGGCACTCGTCTGTCTGCACTCCTTGGTGGCTTTAGGTCCTCTGGATGTCTATAGCTTCCTCCCCTCCCCTACCATGTTCCCACTATCAATGTAGCACCAACATCAGCTAGAGGCTTTTCCACGGAGCTAAAGTTATATATTGATCTTTGTAGTGTCATATATTTAGTACCAAGTTTAGCATGATGAGTTCAATATAGTTAAAATTAATTAGACAAGCCAAAAGACAAACCCAGAGATATTTATTTTGAAATAAAATAGTGGAGTTTTAAATGTAATGCAGCATTATTTTGCAAAATAACTACCAATGTTCATCTGACCTCCAAAAAATCAGAAACTCAAACTTCAACAAGAATAATAAACTCTTGTTCTTATCAAGATAAAAGCAGTTTGAGCCCTTTGCAATCAAGCTGAGGGAAGGAAAATTCTTATATATAATAACAGGCACAACACCCCTCTCGGCTAGATACTTCTTGAACAACATGAAAATCAACAATATCTGGTAGTGCTGATATGGCAAATGCAAGAGTTCATTAGACTTGGGACACACACACACACACACACACACACACACACACACACAATAATCTCCACAAAATATTTGATTATTAAGCCATGTGATGAGTCATTGAGAACTAAGGTAAGGCCTGCTCAGTCAGAGGGAATTCATGTATGGGGAAGTAAACCTAGCCAACTACACATGGCTAGAGAGTCCATAGACTTTAAAAGAGAAACTTCTACCATCTTTTTTTCCCTAGCAACATAAATTTTAACTATATTCTTCATATTTAACTGGCAGATAAGTATAGCTACCTCCTCTCTTCGAAGAAGCTTCTTTTTGAAGTATACAGTTAGAAAGTTCACAGCTCACAGCAATTCAAATAATAAGGGACTATTGTCCCAGTTCCAACAGGTAAATCTACAATCAGTCCCCATACCTAAGGCTTAGGGAGTGGCCAACCAATAACTGGTCCAACATGAGACCCATGCAATGAGAGGGAACCCAAGCCTGACACTGCCTGGAGGGTCATGAACCAGAGGCCAGATAGCTCAGAGACTAAGAATGGAACAAAATATGTCTCCCCCCCCAAAAAAAGTCAATTATACTCTCTTATTCACATAAACCAGAGCTGAGAATAATCATCATCAGAAAGACTTCATCCAGCAACTATAGGGAGCAGATGCAGAGACCCACAGCCAAACACTAGACAAAACTTGGGGAATCCTTAGAAAAACAGGGAGGAAGGATTATAGGAGCCAGAGGTTTCAAAAACACAATAAGAAAATAGCCCACAGAATCAGCTAACCAGGGCTCATAGGGCTCACAGAGACTGAAGTCACAGTCAGGGAGCCTGTATGGAACCGACCTAGGTCCTCTGCATATATGTCATGGTTATGTAGCTTAGTGTTCTGGTGGGTCTCCTAACAGTGAGAGCAGGAGCTGTCTCTGACTCTTATGACTGTGTTTGGGACCCTTCTCCTCTTACTTGGTTGCCTTGTTAGCCTTAAGAGGAAGGGGTGTGCCTAGTCTTATTGTAACTTGCTGTGCCATGTTTGGTTGATATCCCTGAGAGGACTGCCTTTTTTGAAGGGAAATAGAGGAGTGGATCTGGAGGAGAGCAAAATTGGAAGGGGTGGGGACTGGGAGAAGAGGAGGGAACTGAAACTGCAGCTGGGATGTAATATATGAAAGAAGAATAAATAAAAAATAAAAGAAAAAAAGCATTTGAAATTATATATATAATTACATTACTTGACTCATTCAAAATTGATAATATTATGGCATCAAACATATTTTGTTACTTTGATTATCCCAGTGGTTCACTTTTAAAATTCAATTAAATGGAATATTCCCACTAAAATGAAATAATTGTTTTATGGCTAGCAAGATGACTTAGAAGATAACAGCCTTTGACTAGAAAATTGACACCGTGAGTATGAATCCCAGAACTCGCATGGTAGAAGTAGAGAACTAACTCCCAGAAGTTCTCCGACCTCCACATGCATCATGGCAGGCCACTACCACAAATTATCCAGTCAATCAACAAATCAATAATAAATTCATTTAATACTTTATTGTGAAAGTTTAAAACAAATTCAGAAAAAGCTCAAATTACAAAAAAACCATGTTGCTATTATTCCATTTCAAAAGTGATCAATCTTTATTTTTCTTGTCTTTTACCTCTATATGGTTTGTAATTGTTTATTCTTTGATATAGTGAAATTTAAGTCAAATTTCATTATAATTTTTATTTCACACATAGGTACCTCACCATATATCTCTAGCAAATGAACTTTTAAAACTTTTAATTACATTTTGATTTATTTATGAGAAGGGGGAACTAGGGTTACAGAGTGAGTGCACATCAGAAGACAATGGAAAGGAGTTGGTTCTCTCCTTGCTTCATTGGGCTTCAAGGGTTAAACCTATATCCTATGTCTTGTTTGTTTGTTTTTGTTTTGTGGTGTGTGTGTGTGTGTGTGTGTGTGTGTGTGTGTATGTGTGTGTGTGTATGTGTGTGTATGTGTGTGTATGTGTGTGTGTATGTGTGTGTGTGTATGTGTGTGTGTATGTGTGTGTGTGTGTATGTGTGTGTGTGTGTGTGTGTGTGTGTGTGTGTGTGTGTGTGTGTGT
>CAJQZJ010000237.1:2593435-2664016 GCA_907164525.1 Lophiomys imhausi | reverse complement strand
TGTGTGTGTGTGTGTGTGTGTGTGTGTGTGTGTGTGTGTGTGTGTGTGTAAGAATTGCCCTAAGGCTTCTTTAGCCACATACTGGCAGGCAGTCCTTATTCCCAGTTTCTAATCTTGTAGATCTGATTTGCTATTCATGAAATTGCCAGGACACAGTGATCTGAGACTACTTTGCGAATCCAAGCTACATTCCTCTAAAATAAGCTCTATAGTACATCTGAGTCAAGAAATTCAGTAGTGATCTATCTTCATTAGTTTTTACAACTGGACTTAACACAACCAGCTATAGCATAATATTAATTACAGCACAATAAAAAATACAAAACTAGGAGATGATATAATCTGATAAAATTGTTAAATCTTGACATTAGAAAGATTTGAATTTCCTACCTGATTGTTCTACAAAACAGCTGTGAAGCATTGTAGATGTTGATTATTTCTGACTCTATTGGCCTCCTATAAAATAGATAAGTGATAGTATTGATTGTAGGCCTACTGAAGAAATTAAGGAGATAAAGTATGAAAGACATTTTATAAATATTTTAGTACCTTAGCATCACGTGATAGGCTGATGCATGTTCTGACCTTGACAGCCCAAACTGAGTTTTAAGTGTCCTTTGACCTTGGTTGATTTCTAGACAGTAGCGAAGTACAAATTTTACTAATTCTTCAAAAATTATCACAGACATTTGCTTTTATAATTTGTTGTGAATGGATATAATGCAGGTTTGAAAAGAGTTTTAAAGACCTATGTGTGAGGAAAAACATAACTATGAAATCACTTAACCTTCCGTGGTGTGAGAGGGCAAAGAAGACTTATTAAAAAGTTCATATTAACTGAAGAGGAATTTTGCAGTGTCACAGAGTTGCTTTTGTCGCTTGTGTTCTCACAATCTGGTGCTGCAGACTCGGACCAATTGAGAGTCACCTTAGTATTTATGTTTTAAAATAACTCTAATTAGGGAAATTGACTTGAGTGACGTGGAAAATAATTGAATGGTTGCTAAGACCATATTGCATCCAAGTATTCTAGCATTTTGGCAGGCTCTGGGCATTTTCCTGTGTTGTCTTATATCATTAGGATGAAATAGGAAAGAATTTTGTGCTTTTTATGCATCTGAGTTTGTACTGCACTGCCCTCTGGAGGAGAGAACTTGCCATAGCATAAGTATTGTGATTTTAGGAAAAACGCTGTACAGAGACAAACTCCATGAATTTTATCATGATATGAGTACCACAATACAAAACAAAACTATTGCATGTGATCAAAATACTTAATTTACATTATTTATAATGACTTATTAGCATCCACACCAAATATTTTAGCTATAAATACATAGATATCTCTCTTGTTTGGCTTTTAAAATAAGTCTAAATATTTTATGTATCTTAAGATAATAGCGAAAAGTCTGAATTTTTAATATCTGCCTCACTGATGTTAAGTTTTGTCCTTTTATTTTGAATATACATTGGATTCTCTATTTAGGGAAGTCATTTTTTAATTCACTTGCTTTTTTTATACACGTTCAAACATTA
Source organism: Lophiomys imhausi (assembly GCA_907164525.1). Classification (NCBI taxonomy): domain Eukaryota; kingdom Metazoa; phylum Chordata; class Mammalia; order Rodentia; family Muridae; genus Lophiomys; species Lophiomys imhausi. The sequence goes on along the minus strand of CAJQZJ010000237.1, from coordinate 2,662,480 downwards.
ATCTTTTACCACACATATTACTCAAAGTACATAGTGTATATACATCCTTTACAATGAATACACATGTATTGGCTAGGTTATAAAAGTAAAGCTGTGAGAACATTTCTAAACTAAATACATGTATTGAATTTGACTGATAAAATGAAACCAGGAAAGAAACATGGAAGGCTGATGTATTTTAAACATATCTGATTATAATGTCCTTGTTACATATTGAGAGTTGATTTTTAATGATCATTACAGAAAATGGCTCTAATTGAACTTCATAACACAAAACTTATGAAAATGAGAATATTCATGGACCATCTCCTGGACAGCCCGTATTGTTTTGTTATGAGCACATTGCAACCAGGGAACTTATTTTGGTCCTTTTCTTATATAAATATATACACATTTCTAAACATAACCTGTTCAGTCGGCGTAATATTACTTGTATGTTTGTTTGTATGTTTTCAGGGTTGAGTGTGTGGCAATGGATAACCAATTGATGTGCTCTTCCCTGGGAAGTACCATCTCTTCTCCTAGTTTTGCTCAGTTGCCTTTAGCTCTTTTGATATAATTCAGGGCTCATGGGTTTTCCACATGCAGTTTGGCAAGTTCATTGGTGTCATCCTTGTTCAGCTCACGTTTGAGCAGTCATGTTGGTGAAACTTTATGGGTGTACCTTCTTATGTAACTAGGAAACACAATCTCACAGCAAACCCCCTGACCTCTGGCTCTTGCAATCTTTCAGCCACTTCTTCCTTAACACTAACAGAGATCATAGTTTTTATGCACTACTCACTCAAGGCTGTGCAACATAATCCATTGTCAAAGCCTAGAAGCAAACAGGTCACACAAACACAGAACACATAGCTAATTAGTAGAAACAAAGGAGAACATGAGGATGAATTTACAAATGACACCCTCTGTTGGACTTAAGTTATTAAAGAAAGCGAGGGAAGGCAGAAAAAGAAAGGCAGGCACACTGTCTTTAGTATTATGTATCTTACTGGAATAAGCAGATATAAAAACACATGTTAATTTTTAAATCAATAAACTGAAGTCTACAGAACAGTGTTACAAAAGAAGGTCCACAGGCTTGTTCATTTGATATGTATTAAATGAAGCTAGGTGTAAACAGTGGTCCTGTTTCCTTTGACTATAACGCTGAAATGGATAATGCCATGGTTTTAATTATGTGACATGTTTCTCAATACTTCTTTTTCTACTTCAACTTTCAGTATATACATAAAATGTGTATTTCAAAAGTCCAACAGAAATTGCCATCTTATATAAATCAGAAACAGTTGCAAAACTCTATTACCTTTCGATTTATTCTTACATGTCATAAAATTATTGGTTAGCAAACTCTCTGTCCACATTTATTGTATTTATTCTGGTTATGGGCCTTTCATAGTAAGTATTCACTCTACCAATCAGATTTAACCTAGTGCAATTATTGTTTGAGGAAGTCTTGGGGTCACTACTGTATTGTGTAATTTAACTTTTTCTAAGTACTTAAAATAAACTCTTAAGTACATTTTAGCCTTCTGAAAACACATTATTTTTAACTTAATATCAACTGCAAAATTACCTCAACCTATTCTGACTATTAAAATATAGAGTGATGATTATAATTTTAAAACTGATACTTATATTAATTACCATAACCTGAACTACATGTATAATTTATTTAATGCTACTTGTAAAAATGAGTTTTTAAAAAGTTTTAAAAACTTGTCTTTTGACAGTTGCATATAAGTGTAGCGTATACTGTCCACTGCTTACTCTTGCAGCCTACCATCTCTTGTCTCTTTCTCACCTGTCATTTCCTCCTCCTTAACACAAGTACCCATCCCACTTTCATGCCTTTATGTTTTGTTTCGCAGTCCACTGATATTAACCAGGGAAGTCTGTGTGGCCACTACTCTGGACCCATCTCTTAGAGATGGAAAAGCTCACTGTTTGGTATATAACTAATTTCAACAAATGTCCCTTCTCCAGAATTCCTCAGCTGCCAACAAATCAGCAGGATGTGTTAGGGCCTCCCATGTCCCTCATAAGTTCACCACTGACTTGCAGATCCAGTTTTGTGCAATACTACTGCGGGTAACTGCTATTGCTCTGAGATCATGTTTGCAATGGCCATGTCTGAATGACTCTGAAGATAGCATTTTGCAGCCCTTCTCCCTCTTTTCCAGGTCTTATGTTCCTTGTACATCCTTGTCAACAACATTCCCAGAGCCTTAAGGGAGGGCAGGGTCTATAAATATCCTTCATAGGGCTAAATCTTCAGTGATAACTTATTTTCATCTTCTTGGGCAGTGATGAGTCTGCATTCTTGGCTGCTTGTGATAAATAGAAGCTTTCCTGGATAAGGATAACCTTTGTCAATAGATGTAAACATAGATATTTAGACTGCTGTGTCAAGTTTGTTCTTTTTTAGCAAAAGTGCATTCCTCTCATAGAGTCTATGACCTCCCCAGCCGCAGGTTTTTGATCAGTTTACAAGCACCAGGCCTGCCTTTCCTCCCATCCTAACTCAGAGCAGTTGGTTACCCCCATGAAGGTCATGCTGCTATTGGATGTTTCTGTGAGCCTTGTCACTATAGTCTGCAGGGTTCACAGCTAGGTATTACCATTCATTTCTTATCTTCTCTAGGAGCCTGCACAGCATCTCCACCACCATGAAAGTCAACCAACAAGGAGAGCAGCTTACAGTTAACTTTCAGATTTTTTCTCTGTAGGTTGCAGCCACAGTGTGTGGCATCTTCGGGAGGAAGGTCTTATTATCTAGTTCTGGTGGACAACCAAGCAAATGACAATGGCTTCTAATATTATTTCTTGATCCAAGAGAAGTTATAGAATGTTTCAGAGTCTTATCTAGGTCCACACTATTTGTTTTGCTTAGAACTATATAGGTATAATTTTCATTTTGTAAGTTTAATTTAAAAAATTATTTCTAATGTATTTAAATTGAGTGTATGTATATGATTGTATGTATATGTGAATGCGGGTGCCCAGGGAGTACTGAAGAGGGTGTTGTATTCTTTGAATCTGGAGATACTCTAGTTGTGGGTCACCTGATTTGGTTGCTGGTAATCTAACCCAGGTCCCTTGGAAGAGCTATATGAGCTCTTAACTGCTGAGTCATGTTTCCACCCTCTAAGATTAACTTTTAAAATAGAATTTCAAAGGGAATCGCTACTGTTTGAGGCTGCCAAAACACCATTTTATTATGTAGCAATCTTAGTTTATGAACAGGTACATATGTGATAAAATTTATTTGCTCAGTTTTCTAGTACAATAGAATTCTAAACAACCATCCCTATATCAAATCCATTTTCTTTTTAAAATTAACATACTTCATGTTATTCTATGTTCATTGGTATGAGGGTGTCAGATTTCTTGGAAATGAAGTTAGAGACAGTTGTGAGTTGCCATGTGGGTGCAGAGAATTGAACCCAGGTCTTTTGGAAGGACAGACAGTGCTTTTAACCACTAAGCCATCTCTCCAGCCCCACAAATCCATTTCCATCCTGACATATGAAGAGTTTTGACACATGAGTTTTAATTCAAATAGCACTGATATAATTTTAAGTTATTTTTTATATTACATCATTTGTTTAAGTAAGGTGGATTAACTTTGTCCTATTTTTGACAACTGATCTTGTCATCTTATTGACGGGTTAGATACAGCCACATGTGTCTGCCTTTTTGTTCTCAAAACCTTTCATTAACTGAGTTCTTGTTTATCTTTTTATTTTAAAACAGAGATTCGCTATGTAGGGTGGTGTCTCATTTTAGGTTTCTATTGCTGCAAAGAAACACTGCCATCAAAAAACAACTTGGGGAGGAAAAGGTTTATCTGCATTACACTTCTAGACTTCCATTCATCATCAAAGGAAGTCAGGACATGACCTCAAGCAGGGCCGGAACCTGGAGACAGGAGCTGGACAGAGGCCATGGAGGAGTGCTGCTTACTGTCTTGCTCCACATGGTTTGCTCAGCCTGCTTTCTTATAGAATCCCAGACCACCAGCCCAGGGAATGACACGGAAGTAATGGGCTGAGCCCTCACCCAACAATTGCTAATTAAGCATTTTCCTAATTGAGGTTCCCTTCTTTCAGATAACTCTAGTTCCTTTCAACTTGACATAAAACAATCCAGCACAGTCAGTTAGCTTGAAACTTGCTATATAGCCCACATGGACTTGAAATCAGAATCCTCCTGCCTCAGCTTCTACAGTGTTTGCATTATAGGCGTTTGCCACATGTTAGTCCAGTTAGCCTGAAACTTGCTATATAGCCCACATGAACTTGAAATCAGAATCCTCCTGCCTCAGCTTCTACAGTGTTTGCATTATAGGTGTTTGCCATTACATTCAGGTATGATATTAATCGCTTAACCAATGGTTGCTAAGAAAATACAAATACAAGTAGATTGCACTAAAATTAAATTTAAATAGATCTGCATAGTAGCGTATTCAATACATATTTAAAAATCTAAGTTGCTGATATGAGATACATGATTTTTCTTCTATTCCTGTGCATATTGCTAGGCTCTCAGGCCACACCCTGAGCAAGACCAAAACATCACTCAACCTATAGTTGTTCATGAGTGAAAACAGCCACCAGGCATCAAATACCTTTCCTGCTTCAGCTTATTTCTGAATCGTCTAAAAGGCTACAAACACCTTACAGCAGGCTCTCGGGCTCTGGTTTCATTTAGCCTAATATCTTTCTATCTACACTTCCTCATCACCAACTCAGATTCACTACCTCATCTCACTCTTACAAATGACACTCTTTAGGCACCTATACCTTCTGCCCAGAGCATCCCCACTCCTAGTATTCACACAGTTCATACATAGTTCACATATTCACATAGTCTATCTACCTCAGTCTTTACCCATATGTCATTTTTATTGAAGCCAGCTTTACCTCCCCATGTTAAACAGTAACTCTACTGCATTTTCATCATAGCTCCTATTGCTTTCTAGCTTCTATTCAATTACATAATTCACTGCACAAAGAAATCATTTTACTTAATGTATCATAGTATCTCAACACTAAATATTGATAAAAGCCCACCAGGGCAGAGGTTTTACCTAAGTTGTTCATAGATTTGTCACAGATATCTACATAGTCTCCAGGTATAATATAACTATCTTATGCTTCTACACATTTAAAATATATATGTGGGAGCACAAATGGCTCAGAGGCTAAGAGCACTTGTTGCTCTTGCATAGGTCCTGTGCCTAATTTCCAGATCTCACATGGTGATTTACACCCATTTGTAAACCCAGCTTCTAAGGAATCTGGCACCCTTTCTGACCTCCATGGGCATGAGGCATGCCCATGTTCCATACATGCAGGCAAAATACTCATACACATAAAATAAGTAAATCTTTTATAAAACTAAATATATACATGAAATAAAAAGTGATCATTTTTAGAAAATTGATAATAAAGATAATAGATTTTGGGATTGAATTGAGGTAATTATCTGGCCTTTGACCTTCAATACACACTGCTGTTGAAGTTCACCTTTGAAAGAGATGATTAATGAAAACTCACCTTTTTTTTTTTTCACAATGATGTGTACTTTCCTCTGAAATTCCTCCTGGTAATCTCCTTTTCATTCACAGAATTTTCATCCACACAGATCCCCAGCCAGTGTACAGAGCACCAGGTCTCTGAGGCAACCTGATGTAACACCTAGAAAAAGGCAAGGGTTCCAAAAATTCTGATAAAGATCAGGATGAATCACATCAAATACCTTTCTTTTCAAACCTTAGCTATTCTCAAAGCTTTAATATGCTAATGGGCAATTTAATAATCCACAAAGTTGAAAATAAAGTATGTCGTGTTTTCTAAACTTAATTTTGACACGATTTTGCTTCACGGCCGGTTCTTAAAAGAAATAGCTAGCAACTTGCATAACTACCCCAAGGGTGTAGCATGGGTGGAAAGAGCAGCTTAGCATCAGCTACCTGTTCTTTATTTCCCAATTTTTTTAGTCCTTTGTGTCCCTGTCTGAACTTTCTCACTTGCTATTGGCAAAAAGACTCCTCAGGAGATCCTAATGGTCATTGCTGTTGTTCAGCGCTTTCCATGCAGTCTCTCAGTGCTGAATTTCTGACTCTGTTGTTCTGATATCCCAAGACTCCACACTTCTATTAATTACAACGCTCATATTCATTAGTATGAATTTCATTTCAGGTACCAGCCATACATTGCATTTACGTTTAGTGGGTCGCTACAAACGTCACGCTCCTCTTTGTTGACTCCACCCTTTCATTCAAACACTGGTGCTCATGGAATCCCATAACCTCCTCACCACTCAGTGAACACCCACCAGCATAAGGTCTTTCAAGTCTCCTCTAAAAAAAGGAAGTAATGGGTCTCCAGCTGTCACAGAAGTCACAGCTGCAGCTGCTTAGGGGCAAGACGGAGCAGTGCTCCTATATGACCCTCCCCCAAACTGTGTTCATGAAAGCCTTGGTGGGCAGGAAGAAATGGAGTTGTACATCTGAAACAGATTATAGGCACCAGAGCTAAAGAGTGTGTGCACACACCAGCATAGTACCAGCTGAGGTTTGTAAGTTGTGCTACTCAAAATTGGTAACATGCATTGATTTTTAATTTTATGAGATACGATGACCATCAAAATAAAATAATTGTATTAATATGACTAGAATACCAGGAGACTATACTTCTTCAGTATTTTGTCACTATCTCTTTTCTGAAAATACTGTCATTGTGTCTTCTGTCTACTGAACAGACATTTCCTTATCATATGCCAGACTTGGCAAATAAAAATATAGGTTAACTAGTAAAACTTAAATTTCCAGGAGATAAAATATATTATTTTGCAGCAAGTAAAGCCCACGAAACTACAATATTAGTCATTATTAATTAAAAATTAAAACTTATGCCAGTGTTGTTGTTTTACTTGGTAACCTTTTCCATATCTTCCAGTTCTGTCAGCTGATCCTATCTGGAACTTTTAAGAGGCTAATTATTGTCATAAATGGCCTTTGCTCTCTAACCTGCAATTAACCAGTATCCTCATCCTCCTGACTTTGATGCAGCCATATAGTAGGCATATATGTCCTGAGCTATGATTCCAAGAAAACTTTTGTTTCTTCTTACTACTGCAAATGAATATAGTACTCTGCTTTAAATGTGAGCTGAGCAAAAGAAAATAACATGGTGTGTACAACTGAAAATTTTTCTCATGATCTTTACTTGTGAGCTTTGCTTTGTTATTGGTCTTCTATAAAAGATCACAAAAATGCCAGGTTAAATCCCCTTCATTACTTCTAATCAGATTTAGATGAGATAATGTCATCAGATTTTAAAAGTCTCAGTCTGTCATTGTATGCTAAGTCAGCTCCTGAATTAGATATTTTGCCCTGTTAATTCTCAGATCCCTGTATAAGTTTAATTGTTTTTATGTATTTCCTCAAATACATTTGGAATTATGAAATGCAATTGAAATTATGGAACAATAGCACTGGAAATTTTGCTTTGAACTCAGTTCTTCATTTTATAGGACCTGGAAGACCAGAGTTGCTACTTGGCTTATCTATAATCAACTAGATAGTACAGCAGAAATTCAAGAACCTACATTCTTCAATGCAATATCACTTAATTAGATTATTATAGTATCCTTTTATAGTTTGTTTTAACTCTAAGTAAATAACTGACTTATAAATTCATATTTTACCATTGACTTGTATATCATCTGTCTGTCCATCTATCTATCTTTTGGGTCTCCTTTCAATGTATATTTAGTTACCTGCCTTGTAATTTACTTTTTATTTAAAAAGTTACAGATACTATTTTGATTTTTTTTGCCATACCCTAATTCTTCCAAGATCTTTGCTACCTGTCTTCCCATACAATTTCACATTCTCTTTCTGTGTGTTTCTCTGTCTTCCCCTTTCCATCTCTCTCTATTAAAAGTTGAAAATCAAAACAAAAAACATTTAACAAAAAACAACAAAATCACACACACACACACACACACACACACACACACAAATGGACACTGTTTTGTTTTAGTTAACCTTTCTAGGTTTTTAGTATATATTCTTATTAGTTCTTTGAGACTTCCCTACAATGTGTTTTGATTATTTTCTCACACCCCTCCCATGTTTCTGATGGACCACTTGGTTGATGAATTTGTCATTCTGCTTTTGGCAAATAAGCACCATGCCATCTAGTAGTCTATGACCTGAATTGCAGTCAGAAATCTATAGGCATACTGGCCGAATGGATGAACAATCTGTCTCAGACATATGAGTGGTGTATTTCCATCAAAAACAAAACAACAACAACAAAAAAAAAACAAAGGGAAAATGGAAAAAAAAGAAGAGAGAGATAGACCTTAACTTGCTCTTTTCTTTGTTTTAATCACACACCATTTACTTAATTTTCCAAACTAAATAGTAAATACTATTTCTTAGAAGCCAATAAAGAAAAGTTTTAAAGTATTGGAAGATTTCAAAATGCATTGTGCTGTTCTAGAATATCTTCAGCCCAGGCAGTAATATGAAATTGATTAGGAACACAGAGCCACTCATGAAGAGTTAGCTAGAAATTGGAAACAACCCAGATGTCCCTCAACTGAAGAATGGATTAAAAAACTGTGGTACATCTACACAATGGAATATTACTCAGCTATTAGAAACAATGAAATTATGAAATTTGCAACCAAATGGATGGAACTAGAGAAGCTCATCCTGAGTGAGCTAACCCAGATACAGAAGGATGCACATGGCATATATTCACTTAGAGAAGGATTTTACCTATATAGTACAGGATACTGTACTACAACCAACACACCAAAAGTAACATGGACATAGACTTTTTTTCTTTTTCCTTTCTTTTTTTGTTGTTGTTCTTTGTTTGTGTGGGTTTGTTTGTTTTTTGGTCTGTTTTTTAGTTTTCCCTCTGTAGCAAGGAGACACCTTTCACTGGCGGTCCGGCCTAGTAGGCCTCCGGTGTATGAAGAGGCTCTTGGCCCTCATATGACTCCTGAACCATGGCGAGGGATTGTTATGTAGGGACACTCCACCCCAGAGGAACAAGAGGGAAGGGTTAGGGGGTAGAAGATGGGAGGGTGGGGCTGGAAAGTGGAGAAAGAGAACAATATGATAGAGATGTAACCTGAAGCAACAAACAAATAAATTTATTAACTAAAAAAAGCAGGTAACAATAAAATAAAGGTTACAGCCATTCAACCGGGTTTTATAAACCTCCAAGAGTCTAAAAAACTTAGAGCTAAGGTAAAATACATGAAAAACATGGTGTTAACCCATGCCTTTAACTTCAGCAGAGACGGGAGGAGCACTATAGAGTTAATGGTCTTATAAATTCTAGAGTTACACGGAACAGGGTGGTGAGGGTACACACCCTTAATCCCATCATTCAAGAAGAGTACACCCTTAATCCCAACACACTAGAGACAGAAACAGGCAGATCTCAGAGCTCAAGGTCAGCCTGATACAAAACAAACTCTAAATAGAGAAAAACTTTGATCCAGGAGTGGTGGAACACATCTTTAATCCCTTCAGATGGGAACCACAGGTCTTTGATCCCAATAATTAGAATGCAGAGACAGACACATAGGATTTGGAAGGACCTAAGTTTAAAAGCTACTTACAAAAGGCCTACTTAATACAAACAAATTGTCCTTTGAGATCTCAAAATATATACACTAAAGCTTGTTTAGATCCAAAATAACAAAATAATTTCTTCTTTAACACAGATTGAAAGATAATACTTTATATATTGTCAAAAAACCAAATTTGCTTCAGGAGAAATATTACCTAACACCCCCACCCCCCAAAAAAAGGGTAATTGTCCCAGAGTTAGGATTAGGGCAGGGCTCTGTTCTTATCTTTCCAGGAGATTCAAAGCATCCATTCAAGGAACCCAGGGACAACTGGACAATGGAAACTTCAACAGAAAACAGAATCAGACACCAAAGAAGACGAGTGGCCCAGATGATTCAGCCTTACAGACTCCCTCAATAGCTGTTTCCATCAAAAGTCTACAACCACAACAACTCAATATCGCTAAGACCATTCATCTCCACACACTGCACCAGCCAGAACTTCAGTAAAGCCTGGAAGATCAGCTTCTGCCTACAAACTCCTTAGGACATCTAAACAGCTGAGCACAGAAGGACTGAACATAAAAGGATTGTACTAACATTTTTAACCATTTTTCCATGGTTGGGGCCCCAAACAGGTTTACTACGACCCAGATCAGCAGGAAGTCATTTTAAGAGAGTGAAGTCCCATGCCCAGAGGGTGGGGAGGGTGTTTCTCTGCCCCCCTTTTGGTTATTTGAAGGATAACTGAAAACTGTTATTTAGGGGAAGAGACTACAAGCTGTTAAATGGTCTTGTTAAATGGGTTTTGGAGGTTAGACCCAGGGACTTCCTTCTTTTCCTTTTCTGTTTCCTTCTTTCTCTCCTATGTAGGAGTGCATGGACTTGAGAAAAATGAGACATAGACATAGTATGGGAAGGACCAAGAAGAAGGGACAGATTATTGAATATGCCCTTATACCTTTGTATATTGATACAAAATTAGTATTATATTTGGCTAAAGTGGTATTGACTATTATATATTGTGCAAAATTAAGATTGGATTGGACTACATCGGTATTGATCTTTGTATATTGATACAAAATTAAGATTATAGTTGGCCACATTGGTATTGACCCTTGCATATTGATGTAATATTAAGATTGTATTGGGCTACATAGGCATTTATCTTTGTATATTGATACAAAATTAAGAGTATATTTAGCCACAATTGAATAGATCTTTGTATATTGATACAAAATTAAAGGTAACGCTTCCTAATGGTATTGTACCTAGAGATACATAACAATGAAATGTAAAGCTCTGGCCTCTTGATACCAATCGTCATAAACTGTTTAGGATAGTTAAGAAATGCAAACTCCTGGTCATGCAAGCATGTCACTTTGTTAGCTACTATGACAGTTTATCACAGATATTCTCTAAGCTACTCAGAAATCAAGTTGTTAAGAGACAAGCAACATTTGCTTATTTACATACAAGAGATAGACAGGGCATCTTCAAAAACCCCAAGAGATCTGCAGAATATGGCATTCAAAGATGTTGCCTTAAATTAAGATTTTTTTTGATATCAAGACATATCAGCTCCTGACAGCACCCCCTACTCCACTCCAAGTAGAAGATAAGCATAGAAGAATCTCCAGTGTGAGATGGTTGAATTAGTGGCAAGCCTATCTCTTGGCATGAAAAAACCCCTTGCTTCAATTGCTGACAGACTGCTGTCCAAAAAGGACAAAACTTGGTAGCAGGGAAGTCGACAGCCTAGCTCTGCCAAGACAGGGTAGGTTAGTCCTTCATAATCCCTGCTCTACAATAAATGTATGTCAGAGAAACAGGACCAAAAGCTGAAGATTGATGCTGGAATGTATGGAGAGAAAATGGGAACTGTCCAGGTAGTCACTGGTTTGTCATTTCTTAGTTTTGGAAGCTGCAGGCCCTGCACTTCCTATATAATCAGATATAATTATCCCTCTCAGGTCTCTGAGGTGGTTGAAGAATAGACAGCTAGAGTCTCATAGTTAAATTTTGAGTTGTTTAGGAATCAAGAGGGCATTCTGGATCTAAGAAGATGTTTTTAATAGTGATGCAAGTTAGTATGAAAGCTGGGTCAGATATAGAACTTTAAACTCATGGAGATGTTTAAATGGTAGAATGTTAAAGTCAGGGGCCAAATATGTATGAACTGGGCATTGGGAATGTATACTGGGACATTTAGCTCTCATAAATGTGGCATATTTATCTCTGTTGTTTTGTATAGTATTTACTGTTATAAGAGAAGGAACCATTTGCTGGACTGAAAGGGGAAGCTGTTGGGGGAAAGAGGGTGGAAGGGTGGGACAGGAAGAGGGAGTAGGGAAGGGATTGTGACTGAGATGTAACTTGAAGAAATAAAAAAATAAAGTATTAAAAAAAAAAAAAAGAGTTACCAAGACAGCTCTGGAGAATTACTCCTAATGTCCGGACATTAGCTGTCTCGATTTAGTTACTAGTTCCCTTCTGCTTAGCGTGCCATCATGAGTACTTAAGATGATTGAAAATCTAGTTACTCTTTGCCTTAAAAATGATTTCAATTGAATTGAAACAATGGCATATGCTTTCAGTTGGTTGATTTTTTCCAGTAACACTTGCATCCTCTTCTTTTCAGAATTAGAGTTATGATGTGCAGCTTCTCTCCTGGAGCAAAACTAGTCAAAAACAAATCCATCTGAAGATCTGTATTTATCAGTCCAATTACATTCCAATAATTATTCATATATATATACATATATATATTTATTTCTAGCACATTCTTTTGTTTACTATTTTTCATGGATATTTTACTTAATTGTCTACTGAAGACTTCTAACTTTAATTATCTTCTTCTAGTTTAGAAATAATTGCATTTATTGTTTTTAGCATTTATCTTTTTTGGTTTTTAATGTGTGTTCTTGTCATAACAGTCAAACATTAAATAATACCTGCCATAATAAAAATATAAGAATCATTTTTATAATTTCCTCTCCTCTCTTATGATAGTTACTAATATTTTAGAAGGAAGATATATAATTTTTAAGATTCTAGTTTACTTTTATCAAATATTTAAAAAAATTCTGTAGGGACAATTGCTTTCCACATCCTAATGGTGTGTTCAAAATATTCTTTTGTTTGCTTAATTGTATTGTTCAATATGTACTTCAGGAGAAAAAAATCACAGTTATCAGACTTTGAAAAATGATGTCATTTTCACATTTTTTTCTTTTCTAATTATTTACGTGAGTATAAAAGTCCATTTATTTGTTCATGTCTCTTGATTCTTTGAAAGCAACCTTTCATGGCTAAGGAGCAAATTACTTTTTTTCTTTGTTCCACTTTGCTATTGTGATAGGATGTAACTTTGCTGCTCAGGCTAGTCCTGAATTCATGAACCTGTGCCTCAGCCTCTAATGTACTAGAACTACCATTGTGGTCTTCCACCTTATGGTACACCACATCCACCTTATAGAAGTTCTTAGGAATATTCAATAGTAAGTTCTCAGTCTAATTGTCTTTCTTTAGAAAGAAATTTGACTTTTCTTTAAAAGGCTTAATTTTTTGAACTCTTTTGGTTTTATAGTATCTGACATGTATTTATTTTTTGTTTGGTTTTTTTTGTTTGTTTGTTTGGTTTTGTTTTGTTTTGTTTTTTCGGTTTTCAAGACAGAGTGTCTCTCTGTATCCCTGGCTATTCTAGACTCACTTTGTAGATCAGGATAGCCTCACAGAGATATGTCTGCCTCTGCCTCCTGAGTGCTGGTAAAAGGCTTGTGCCATCATGCCCAACTGTGTATTTAATTATATTTACTCACCTGGACAGGTATTATACCCAATATGAAATCTAATATTTTTCATTTGAGTCTGAGAAATTTGTGTTGACCCCATAATTTTGATCTATTTTCCATCACAGTAACTGACTATTTGGACACCCTGTCTGAATAATTGGTGTCGTCAGTCACTTAATTAGTGATCAAATTACCTAGTTGTTGAATACTTATGCTTCAATATACTTGTGAAACTGACTGGATGGATAAATGGGTGAGTAAGCACTTGTTGCATGGATACGTTTGATATAGTTATTCTATACATAGCTGCATATAAGTGGCTTCTGAGCAATAAGTAGATTTTTTAAAATATTCAGATATTTACATTAAAAATAACCAAGTTTATAGATATTGTTATAAAGGCTTATTTGTAGACCGCTTAAATTAATTTTTATTTTATAAAAATTACAGCTTAACTATTTTAATTTATCACAAGCACTAAGTATAGCTTTAATCGAAAGCATAATCTAACCATTACAAATTTAATGGTTGGTCAATTACAAGTGGTCAGTGTCTTCTCTTTTTCTTTCTTTTGTGTGTGTGTGTGTGTTTTGTGTTTTTTTTTTTTTTTACCTAGACTCATAAATAGTCATCTGGCATTAAATATTTGTGATCTAGGCCAGTAACCTTTTTCAATCTCACAGGACCTTTTTTAATTAAACTATATCTTTGTCCCATGTCTGTAATCGCTCACTGACATTTTATATACAAGACACCTTGCTGAAAAAGGTCAAGCAGTACAGTTATAAATGGAAAAGAGATTAAAAGAATTCTCAAGCCATGGGGTGATCTACCAGTGAGTTAAATATGGAGCAGTTCTTAGGAGGATAGGCAAGCTCAATAGCAAGGCAGAATCCTCTGGGTAGATTTTAATGATTGGGGAAACAAAGCAAATGAAAATTATTTTAATGGCAACACCGAAAATACAGCCCTTTCTTTTTTAAGAGGCCACAGCAATTATGAACAACCACCATGAGGCTGTCAAAGGCACAAAATGTGAAGGGAAGTAATGGGAAAACACATGGTGTTTGTCCAATTCTTGCCTACAAAGACACTTTTGTTGCTCCAGTAAACCTCACAAATGTCAGGTTAAGGTTAATTAACTATAAGTAAAAGAAACACATTGAAACTTATGTGCATCAATGAAGAGTAAGAAAGGAATTTGAAAACTGCATAAGAAAGAGAGAAGGAGAAATTACCAAATTCCTGGAAATTCTATTTTAGCACCTATATACTGAGTGCTAGTTGCACAACTCAGAAGGTAGATATCTTCACAGATGTGACTAAGATTATTTTCACCAGAACATTAAGCAGAAATTGAAAACGAATTTCTGCCCTTAATATTCTCCAGCTGGCATGTTATGACTAAAACTTGCTGAATCTGTGCCACACTGTGATGCATTTAATGGTGTACATGGGTACAACTAAACAACACATTACTTGTAATGTCTGAAATAACCCAACAAAGCATGGTGCTCCAGTATTGAAGTACACTGTCTGTTTCTCAGGGGTCATTTAGTTATACCCAAGAGGCCATTCTTTTCTGAAAAGCCTTTACTGCTAATTTCTTCCTGTCACTTTTATGTGGCTAGTCATAAAAGCGTCCCCTTTCATTCCTGTCTTCAGAATGCTGTTGCTTAGATTTTAATGCAGGTGGCAAAACAGTTGACTTGGAGTTTTAATCTTAGTATCTTTCATGGTTATTAATGCTTATAAACAATGTGCCTTGTGCAATCAGCTATATTTTAAATTTAGTAAAACACAATGTTTAATACATTTACATAAAACCAGACCTACAATGTGGACCCAAGTGTCACCCTTTCTGCTGTTTCCCAAGCTTTGGGTCTCAGGCAGTCTTTCTCAATGCTAAATGAAAAGGTTACTGTTTGAACCTTTTAGTTATTATAAGATTCCTGGCATTGATGATGATGGAGCTGTCAACATCCAACAGGCCATTCCTGGCCCTGAGTAACCTGATGCTGTACTGGAGACATGCGATAGTTGACAGGCTGACATTAAGCTTCCGACCCAGCCATGCCATAGGCCTCAAACCAGCTAGCAATCCAACTTCCCAAGAACTACTTCAGCATTAAAAGAGAAATTGATTGTTTATTTGTTTGTTTGTTTGTTTGTTTGTACATTTGCTTTGTGGGGAAATTTTCAACTGAATAAAGTTGTTTACATTTCTGAAACCAAAGCAACTCAAACACATCAAATTTATCTGGGAATTTTCACTATGTACTGTTGGAATTCTGCTTTTTTCTTCTAATATGGTTTGTTCCAGGTGTCATTGTCAACTACACAAGTTGAAATTTTAAAAATTCATTTAATAAAGTAGTTGCCTTTTTTGAATAGAAACTAATTTTCTGAAGTGACAGAAATGACTATTTTGTTATTGATTATGCTGCAATACTGCAATGAAAAAGTTTTTTTTTTTCAGAAATCAGATAAAAATGAACCAAGTCAATCTTCCCCAATTGGGCATTTTTAAAATACTATTTTTAGTTTATATTCTTAAAATGTTTACCTGTCAGATAGAAAGAAAACTACTGAGTGACAAATAGATAATGTAAAATTATTTATTGAATTATATTCTGAATTAACGTATTTTCTTAATGATCCTGTGCTGTTGTTGTCCTTGATGATATGTTGAGGCCCAGGAAACTTATATAATTTGCCTATAGTTATATTATATAGTAAGCTGACTTATCACCAAACTCATGTGTCTCTACATACACCACTCTCTTCCATTTAATAAGCTGTCTGCTTTGCCGTCAATAATAGTACTATAGAATAAGAAGTTACCAGGCCTGATGGCACGTTCCTGTGACTCTATCACTTAAGAGACATAGCAGAGAGAACACAAATTTGAGGTCAGCTTGAGTCACAAAGTAAAATTCTGTCTGAAAAGAAAAGCTAATTAAAAATTAATTTAAAAGTTGGTTTACTAATTTTCCATTTTATCACAATGCCTAGATATAAGACCCATGGCTATAAGTTAATTTTGTCCAAAACCCAATGAAGTAAAAGCAATTGATACATCAAATGCTAGTACACAATATTAAAATGCTACTCAAGGAGCTTTGTTAAAAGGAAAAACATGCAAATTTTCTGTTAATGCATAGGGATATAAAATAAGATGAATTGAATAAAATAAATATAGAATTACCTCTTATTAACTACTAGAGATTTTTCCCTGCTTTATAAATGGTAATTTTCCATGACTGAATAAATTCTGCAAAACATATTCACTACCAGATACAGAGCAAACTGTTTGTGTTGTAAATACACTAAGAATTTGCTAGATGGTGCTGCAACATACTTTTGAAACGCTCCTTTCAGTATGTTTTTTAATAGGAAATTTTCTTACAGATAAGAATATTTAGATCTGCCTTGATGTAAGAAGGAGAATTCTGATTTATGTATTATTTTTTTAAAAAAAGAAATTTTATCCTACATCCTTTGCCACTATCTAGATTTCAACTATGATTTCTTGATTTTGGACTATATTATTAAATATAAACTTTGTATCCTCCAGAAATGCAGACATTCAAAAACATTAATTAAATTAATTTTTAAAACATTCTAAAGAAAACATTGACAATCTAGTCATCATATGAAGAAATATCTAGCATCAGTAATCATTAAATAAATAAAAATCAAAAGCCACAGTTAAACTTCTCCAGTCCAAATGACTATCATCAAAAATACCAAAAGGAAACTTTGCTACTGAGATGTAGAAAACCGGAAATTATTACACACTATAGAAAATAGTACACCATTCTTTTAAAACTTAAGAACAAAACCACCATGTGAGCCAGAAATCTGACTAATAAATACATTTTTAAAACAATTGAAATCAGTGTATCAGAGATATTTGTACTCTAGCATATTTTATAACACTACGGTAAATAATGCAATGAAGTGAAAAATGATCATGTATTCATCAGCTGATCAATATATAAAGAAAATGTAATAGAGTATAATACTATCCAATCACCACAAGAATAATTATGACAATATGAATAAAGAGGAGATTGATAAATATCGTAGTGGTGTCACCCATTTGTAAACTCACAAACAGAAACTCATGTCACAGAATTTAAAATAGTAGTAATAACCAATAGCTAAGATAGTACAGGGATATATAAATGGGAAAAACTTGATCAATAGGTATTAATTTAGAGCTAGATATGAAAAAAAGATTTGATGTTCTTATTCATTCTAAGTTAGTCATATACATTTACAATATTCTATATGTTTTATTAAAGTAGGAGAAAAAATTTATTGATTCCAACACCAAGATTTGAAAAATAGAAAATAAATTAAAATCTTCTTTTAGTTTTAATAATAGTCAATATGACGTATAGAAGAAATGATTCTTGTATGTGATATTTTTACTTATTTGCCAGTTTTTGTAATAAAGTCTATAAATTAAAATTAAAAAGAAAAAAATGAAGTTTGAAGGTGATACACACTATAGAAAATAGTACATAAGGATTTTGAAAATTAAGAACAAAACCAACTTGTGATCCAGCTATCTGAAGTAAATATAATTTTGAAAACAATTGAAATCACTATATCAGAGATATCTGTACTATGTGTCAATATCTTCAGTTGACTGTTACCAAACACATTGTGAATTACACCATCACATTGTACCTAAAAATTGCATACATATATTAGAGCAAGTAAAATCTAATTAAAGGAAATAAAATCACTCTGATTGCATTTTTATGATTCTGGAGATCCAACACAAGGTGTGCAAATACTAACTATGTGATGACTGAATTTTAAACATGATAATTCAGCACCTTGTCAAATGACTTTAAGTGGTCAGCAACTTGAAACACAAAAATATTCATTATTTTTCAGTTTTCTTCCTTACCAGAACATGTTCCTTACTGTCTTAAAAGCCCAAATTTTCAGAACAGCAATAACATCTATGCCCCAACTATCAGTTTTACTCATGTGTTGTGATGTTCATCCTATATCTTAGACAATGTCTTACAAAGTTGCCTTTTCATAGAGAAAAAGATGCCATGTAGTGATAGTATATATTTGCTAACCCAAATTAATTGCAGATATCAAAATTATAACTTTTCAGATCTTCAAAGCACTTGGGATCTATATGACCTAAAAATAAGAAACTGTAGAATTCCTTCAGGCTCTTAGATTCATCACTCAGAAAACCTTCTAATATGGATAACCCCTATTGCTTGCTCTCTCTCTCTCTCTCTCTCTCTCTCTCTCTCTCTCTCTCTCTCTTTCTCTTTCTCTGTCTCTCTCTCCTTCTCTCTCTCTCTCTCTCAAATTCAGGCTTCATTTTCTATAAGTGCAAATCATTCAGTCTTTAAATACTATTTGGATGTATGTGATTTCATGACTGATCACTTCCCGGTCTCCTCTTCTGTGATGTTGTGAGTCTTAGGTGCAGGGTTGTGTCATGGAGGTACCAGCCTAGGTAAGGTACCTACAATCACCTTCTCATGCCTGATGCAGGGGTTTTTGTTGGATACTCTATGGTTCTTTCTTGAGGAGGGGATTATAAGCCAAGGTTGGAAAACTTCATTTAAACTACAAACACAGACACACACATTAGAAGAATGGAAAAACCTGAAAAAATAGAAGTGTACTCTATGTTCATTGACAGGGAAACTTACTATTTTAGAAATGTCAGTTTTAACAACGTGATCTCAAGACTTTGCATCATTCATATCAGGATTCTGCAGTGATTTTGTTGACATTTAAAAATGCATTCTGAAGGCTGTATTAACTTGAAAAGTCTTGGAACTGGCTCTGTTCAGTATGGAAGTGAAACATACTCAGGCTAATTACACAGCTATACCTCAAGACTTACTTCAGAGCTACGGTCTAGTCAGAGGTACAGGTGAAAGAGGAGATGAGTGAGTGGGTGAACGGACTAGAATAGCTAGCTAGAGCAGAAGTAGACAAACACAAACTCAGTCAAATAATTTTTGGTACAGGAATGATGGCAATACAAGGTCAAAAACAGTTTTTCAAGTATTGCTGGAAGTAGACGCTGGCATTCCTCAAAAAAAGAAAATACAGTCATGATTGTAATATAAGATATGAAAGACTGCAAAAACTGCAGAGACACAACAAACTTCTGTTGAATAGAGCTGTGTGTCTCCTCTGCATAGCCTTATACAGACTCACACAAGTAGTATGCAAAGACAATTTCAGAACCTTTCTGTCTGATAAATTTCTTGTGACTTTAGAAGTAAGACCTACTTTAAGTCTGTTTAGTCAGAATTGATGAGTATTCTGATGCAAGTTAAAGAGCTTCCATAACTCATTTCAAAGATTGGTAGCCCATGCTGTCTTCACTGTTCCCATTCTTTTTGTGTGTATGTGTGTTTATTTATTACTTCAGGTTACATCTCCATCACAGTGCCCTCTTTCCACTGTTTCAATTCTGACACCAAATGTGCAGCCTCTGTGGCGGATTAGGTTGAAGCTCATCGGCCTGTGCTGTGTACTAGGATGATGCAGTGAGACTTAGTGTGCAGAAGGAGAGAGTCTGAGAGAGGGCTGTTTTACAGCAGTGCTGTGCAAACCCAACTGAGCTGAGCAGTTTCTCCCTTTGCTAAAAACTTCTTCAACTATTACAGTTAAAATCCACCCATTCATTTCAAAGTTCCTGAAGAAGTGTTAAATCCATGGTTTGGACAGTAAGCTCAATTTTAAAGTAAGAACATGCAATTGTGGAGGTCTGTTTCTCTTTTACATGGTTATTCTGAAGCCAATATCATATTCCTCCTTGATCCCATTTTTAATTTTTTGTATTTAAAGCTTTTTCATATAATGTATAAATATATAATATACATAATACAATATATTCTGATCTTTTAAAAAATTTATTTTGATCTTATTCTTTCTTCTTTCTCCTAATTTATAACAGTCCCACTCCTAACTCCATACCCACCCAACTTCATGTTATTTGTCTTTCTTTCCTTCTTTCTTTCTTTCTTTCTTTCTTTCTTTCTTTCTTTCTTCCTTCCTTCATTCATTTCTTTCTTTCAAAAATGCAATAAAAATAAAACATCAAAATCAAAACCAAAGATTTAATAAGATAATAAAACAAAAAATACCAAAATGA
The DNA here is from genome assembly GCA_907164525.1 of Lophiomys imhausi. Taxonomy (NCBI): domain Eukaryota; kingdom Metazoa; phylum Chordata; class Mammalia; order Rodentia; family Muridae; genus Lophiomys; species Lophiomys imhausi. The sequence continues at coordinate 2,641,915 of CAJQZJ010000237.1, read as the reverse complement.
AACACACACACACACAACACAAAACAAAAATGGAGTCTGTTTTGTGTTGGTCAATTGCCCCTGGGCATAGGACCTGCCTTGAATGAAGTGTGGTTAATATACCCAGTAACAAGCCCACTGGCAAAAAACTGATCTTTTCTTTTCCATCAGGGATCAATTGCAAACAACTTAGGGCTGGGTCTCCATATCCACTGCCACATCTCATTGCTGAAATTTTGTCTTGTTTGAACCTGTGCAAGCTTTGTGCATGCTTTCACAGTCTCTCAAGTTCAAGTATGCTTCAGTACTATCGTGTCTGGAAGAAATTGATTCCTTAGTGATATTTACCACCTCTGGCTCTTACAATCTTTCCACCTTCTTTTCTTCAGATCTTACTGAGCCTTGAGAGGAGGGGTTTGGAGATGAGTTTCCCAAAGCCTGTAACCCTCTGCACATTTGCCGGTTGGGTTGTGAGTCTGTCTTAGTTACTTACATTCCTATTGCTGTGATGAGACACATGAGCAAGACAGCCCATAAAGGAGGCATTTAATTGGTTGCATGCTTACAGTTTTTAGGGATGAGCCTATGTCCATTGTGGCAGGGCACGTGGCACCAGGCAGGTAGGAAGCTGCTGGAACAGCAGCTGAGAACTTACATGCTAAGACAACAACTAGGAGGTAGAAAGAAAGAAAGAAAATGGAGTCAAAGAAATATACACACACACACAGTGAGTGAGAGTGAGAGAGAGAGAGGAGACCGACAGACAGAGACAGAACTAATTGGGAATGTCATGGGCTTTTTGAAACCTCAAAGCCCATCCATTTTGGAGGCGAGCCACCTCTTCTAATGAGACCATATTTCCTAACCCTTCCCAATCAGTTCAGCCAACTGGAACCAAGCAAGAATTCAAACATTTAAACCTATAGGGAGGCACATCCTCATTCAAACTACCACAGGGTCTTTGTTAATTGTCCTCTACAGCAACAAGAAGCTTTGTCAGGCTTGGTGGTAGGAGTGTTGACCCACCAAGCCCTCTTGTTAGCCCAATAACATCAAGATTTTCAAGTTTTTCTTCAAAGATTTAATTGTCTTGAATATAAATTAGTAACTGAAAACTGTATATTCTTATCATAATGTTGAAAGTTCTCAGAGACACTGGTTTGTGATCATTAAAAAGTTAATTCTGTGTATCATGTGCACTCATACATTACCACATATGAGGAAACTGAAATGATCTTCTTTCTTTGTACAAAGTTGTAAACAAAAGCCTAGAATCCTGCATTTCTGCCGCAATTCTTCAAGTGTTACACTAATGTGAATAAGAATCTTTCATTTTCCCCTTGTGCTTGCCATGTACATGTTTCATTGTTCAACTGAGCTTACAGAACAGATGAAGGCAAAGGACGCAACACTCAGGAGCATAGTTACTGATAAATAATTACAACAAGGGTATTATGATTATTTAATTAAAATCTGTGCATGGGGAGAGATTATGAGTCTTTCAAGTTGCTACCCCATTTAGATGATACTACTCATTAACCAGTTTAGATGGAGTCAGCACTGAACTGTCCACACGCTCCATTTTATCTTTCAAACCTGTGCAGTCAGCAGCAAGGCTGCACGCTCTGTATCCCACTACAAGTGAACACAGGCACATTCCCTAATAACTTTGGGAGACTCGAGGGTGTCTTAACTACCAACAACCCTCTCATAAACCTTGCGGGAACTGTGGAAGCTTTCCTGTGAAACATCATGTTCAGAGATTGTATTTGTATTTATTCGCATTATTAGACATAAACATATTTAATTGAGTTACACAGTAGTACACAATGTATATATGTCAAAATATCACCTGGAAGCCCATGCATATGGACAGTTGTAATGTTTTCACATTATTATTACAACAAATTTAAATTTAGAAAAACACCTAAAAACTCTGCTAAAAAGAAAAAAAATACCAATCAGAGGAATTATTTCTGTCAGAAAGTTTTTTTATCTGATGATTTTCAATTTGATATTTATGTCAGTTGTATTCCCACTGACCCCAAAGGCCACTCCATAGCAAAATGTCAGGAAACCACTGTTTAATCATTAATGTAAGTTAAGTAGTTCTCATATCTTCAAAGTTTTCCACTGAAGCACCTGCACAAATATATGCTTGTGTACATATGCATACACACACACATGCAGAGAAAGAGAGAGAGAATTAGATGCTTAGCACTCACTCCAAAGAGACTAGTAAATTGCGATACATGATTTTAATTTGTGACTTAGTCCATCTTTCCTTTTACTTTTTTGTCTTATTGATAATGCATTTTGTTTTATTCTACTCTGGCCTAATTTTCTAATTTACCTAGTTTCTAAAAATGTATGAAATTACTCTACTTCTAAAATCATCTTGAAATAGGACATAGATAAAATCCCATGAGCACAATACCTATGAAAAATAAGACAATTAGAGCTGTAGACAAATAAATATAATTTTAATAATAATTTTAAATCATAGTTCCTTGACCCTGATACACTTTCTTTTTATTTTGTAATTTGCTATGTAAATTTCCATTTTATTTTATTTTGACTGTTTTTTAATTTTGTTTATAGGCATAGTTTGATTATATAAGACAGTTGATTTCATTGTGACATTTTCATGCATGTATTATGCACATTGTCATCATTTAATTAACTTTACAGGCATCTAGGGATCTGGTGGATCCTTTTTGGGAATAATTTCTGTGCCACATTGCTTCATTCTTGCATTTTAATGTTTTAGTGTTTTATTAGCTTACATTAATGGCACTGATTAAAATGTTTCACAGTGATATTTCAAAAGAATTCCTATTCTGTGTAGTGAACAAATCTACCTCACCGGCCCCTCTACTCTGACCTTCTCATCCCATTGTTACTTTTCTTTAGTAAACACTTGTTTTCCTTCTGTTGTTTTGGTTGGAATAAGAAATAATCTCCCCCAGGCTTCTGTATTTAAACACTCAATCCCCAACTGGTCATATGGTTTGGGGAGCCCGTGGAACCTATAGGAGGTGGAGCCTCACTAAGCAGAGGAGGTGAACCCCTGGAGGAAAGCCTTGAGAAGTTTAGAGCTTGGCCGTACTTTATGTTCACTCTCTCCCTCCTGACTGTAGATACCACGTGACTAGCTACCCTCTGGCTCCTGTTGTATGCCTTCTCTTTATGATGACATGTCTTGTCCACCATGAAGAAATGATCCTTTCTTCATATATCCCAGAATTCAATTAAGGATTGAAATGAATAAGCAAATCAAGTAAGGATGGGTTTTAAACCATCCTTACGTGATTTGCTTCTTGTCAAGAATTTGATTACAGCAACAAAAAAAAGTAACCAGTAGAACTGTACCCCAGCATCCTCTGCTTTTTTCTTTTCTTGTCTTCATTTAGAAATTTGCCCTCCTGTTGTCTTCAACTTATTTTCATCATATATATATGCATACACTTATATTTATATAATATATATCTTATAAATAATATATACAATATATTATATAATACATAATATTAATATGTAAGTATAAGTTATATACAATTAATATAATTACATGCACACATATTATATGTAGTTGTATATGTATAATAATTAATATATATTATATAACATATTATATAAATGCAATTATATTTATACTCCATATTTAAGTGCAGATTTTGCATATAGGAGAAATCATATGGTTGTATTTCTGAATCTGACTTTTCTTTTAATACGATAGTATCCAGTCCCATACACTTTTTTGCCACTTCATAGTTTCATTCTTCTTTATACCTGAATAGAGTTCCATGTGTATATGCACTGAAGTTTCTGTATTCTGCTGCTCACAGGCATCAAGGCTGTTTCCATAACTTAGCTATAATATAGTACAGCAATGACCATGAATCTGAAAATGTCTCGGAAGTATGTTGACTTAGAATATTTTGTGTATATGTCCACGAGAATTGTGATAGTCCAATTATATGGCATTTTTATTTTTGGTCTTTTTGAAATCTGCATATTGGTTTCCATAGTTGCTATACCAATTCATATTGCCAAAAACAGACCATGAGCTTCTCTTTTCCCATATTCTGGCTAGCATTTGTTATTGTTTTCTTTATGATGGCCATCCTGGAGTGGAATTTGTTGACATCTCAATGCAGTTTCCATTTTTCAGTTCCCTGGTGCCTAAAGATGCTAAACACTTTTCTAAACATTCATCAGTCATTTGTATTCCTTCTGAAAAATGTTCATTTGCTCATTTACTGATTGGATTATTTGGCTCCTAATTTTATCAGCACTTTATAGAAAATGTCCTAATAAATGTGTCATAGGCAGGAACTGTCTCCCAATTGGTCGACTGACTTTTCACTCTGGTGGTGTTCCCTTTGTTGTGCCAAAGGTTTGTAATATCAACAATTCCTATTCATCACCACTTCTGATTGCTTCATGGCTACTGGAGTCCTTTTCATAAAACCCTGGTCTATGCCTACCTACATAATGAGGTGTTTTCTCTGTGTTTTCCTCTAATAGTTTTCTACTTTTTTGTGTGTGTTTACATTCAGATCATTTTCTGTACTTTGAATGGAATACTTCCTTGAAAGGATAGCTCTAGGCTGCCATCCATCCAGACTGGTGACTCATCTCTGAGAAATCTGAGGGTGAACACTCATTTTTATATTTTATGTAACTTGAAGGATTTATAAAAATTAAGATGAGTATTGAAGAGATGGCTCTGTAGTTAAGAGCACTTGCTGATCTTGAAGAGGACAAGGGTTGAATTCTCAGCACTCACGTGGCAGCTTGTATCTGTCTGTACTTCCAAATCCAGAGGATCTAACACCTTCTTCTGGTGTTCATAGGTGCTATGCATGCACATGATGCAGAGGCATACATCCAGCCAAAGTACCTTCACACATAAAAATAATAATACAGAATTGAAATATTTTTGTAATTTGAAAAGAAAATAAGAATAAGAAGCCTTTTCTCCCATAATAAAGTCATTTTCCTTAGAATTATGTCACTGGTAAGTTATTAATGTTCTAGGGGATAGTCCTACACCTCTGCCCATATTTTTAGTGCTAATTGGATTTAGTGTTGTTGTTTTTTATGAAGAGGACATGAAGTTGGGTGAAAAACATACGGCAGGCAATCTGGGGGAAACTGAAAGGGGGAAAATGGGTATGGATATGATTCTATTTCATTGTATACACACAGAAACATTTCAAAGAACATAACTTTGAAAACAGAAACTGAGCACAGGTTTTTCAGTTCCTTTCTAAAATTAAGATTTTATGAGTGCTGAAACATATAAATATTCTCTTAGGATATTTCTTTTGTCTAAATCCAAAACATCAAATAGGAAGATACTATTCTAGTTACATCTAGGAAATTACATATGGGATAATTAGAACATACATCTATTGGTAATATATCTTTAGTCTAATAATTATTTGTTGTTATATAATATCATTAGTCTTTTTCAATAAACTCAGTACTAATAAAGCCTTCTCTCTTCTTCTGTGACTAAATCTATTCTTCCTCCGGGGCTTTGTATATTTTTGAGGCAGTGGTTTGAAACTTTTACTTCTGTCATCTGAAATTCCCTCTGTTCACAAATCTCTGTATCTTAGCCCTCTGCAGTTTTAGCTCCTTATCTTTTACTAGCTTAAATGTCACAGAGAGGCTTTTCCTTACCTCACTTAAATTAAAACCTGTCTTTTATTCTCTATCATTACACATTGTTTGTCACTTGCATATTTCAATTACGTAGCTGCTTGTTGACTATTCGAGTGTTCGCTTTCCTTTTATAGAATTTAAGCTCCAGGACTAGAGAAACTATTTTGGTCATACTTACCACTAGAGTTCCAACATCTGGCAATGTGAGTAAACAAACAAATCCCAGTCAACCTGCTGGGATATTTAAAACGCTTCCCACATATGACTTGCTTCTCTAGTATTTTCCTTTTTTTAAAAGCATTTATTTATTAATTCAAGTTACATCTCCTTCACAGCCACCTCCCTCCTCCCCTCCCAGTCCCATCCTCCCACCTTTTGTCCCCTCTCCCACTTTCATACTCCTCCAGTGTGGGGTGCCCATACATACCAGCTCCCAAAAGCTTCTTTCTTTTGTAAGGCAAAGGACACTGTCATTAGAAGAAAAGGGCAGCCTAAAGATTAGGTAAAGATCTTGACAAACCCCACATCTGACAGAGGGCTAATATCCAAAATGTAGTATTTTCCTTTTTGTCGAGTTTGATAAAGTATTAAATGGGAAACAGTTAAACAAACTCGAAGAACTTGAAAGAATATCTATTATCTTAAGGGCGGGGTGTTATGATATGACTGTATTATTTTGCTTATGATTTCATCATTCTTGAGTAAGATACGGAAAGCAATTAATACATAACAACAAAGACAATTCTACAGCAAAATAGAAATAGGTACTTAATTATTCATTATTTGAATTTCTTACACAATTCTCTCTGGGCAGAGGTATTAATAATTGTGTTTGCATAAATGTTTTATTTTATACTTCTGAAATTTATTAAATGAAAACCAACAAACTCAGTAGGAAAGAGTAAAGCAAATAAAATATTGTTAGAGATCAAATATTATAATTTGATTATAGGTACGTCTACATTATCTTTGTCCCCTGCCTCTGAAAGTGGTGACTATCTTGAAAGAAGCAATTTTTCTCACTCATAATAACATCTTTTTTTTTACTTTATTTTTTATTTCTTCAAGTTACATCTCAATCGCAATCCCCTCCCTACTCCCCCCTCCAGCCCCACCCTCCCTCCGTCAACCCCCCATCCTCTTTTTTTAAGTTTAAAGTATATCTTATTCCCCCAACAGCTCCCCCTTTCAGTCAAACAAATGGCTCTTTCTCTTATAATAATAAATACAATACAAAACAACAGAAGTAATTAGGCCACAGTTATGAGGGTTATATGGCTTAGTGTACATTCCCAATGTCCAGTCCATATGTATTTGGCACCTGACTTTAACATTCTACTGTCTAATAATCTCCATGAGTTTAAAGTTCTATATCTAACTCAACTTTCATACTAACTTGCATCACAATTTTAAAAACATCTTCTTGCCGGGAAAAACCAAAAAAAAAAAAAATCTTCTTAGATCCATAACACTCTCTTGATTCCTAAACAACTCAAAATTTAATTATTCAACCAACTCAGAGACCTGAGAGGGTTAAATATAACTGATTATATAGGAAGTTCAGGGCCTGCAGCTTCCAAAACTAAGAAATGATATACCAGTGGCTGCCTGGACTGTTCCCATTTTCTCTCCATACATTACAGCATCGATCTTCAGTCGTTTGGCCCCGTTTTTCTGACAGACATTGATTGTAGAGCATGTATATGACCTTGTTGCTCACAATCACTTGCCTAGTAGTTGTTGAAATTAATTAAACCAAAATTTCCTACATTATGAATAGTGAACTTTATAAACAAATACAGTTGAACAGATTGAAATTTTAAAAGTGAATCTCACTAAAGCTCTTAATATTTGAAAATATGAAAATAAGTATATACATATGTATATGTAAATTTTGTTTGCTCATGTGCATACATTCTAACCTAATTGTATGATTAAAAAACAAACAAACAAACAAAAAACCAGGAGGCTTTTCTCTCAGGCCACACTACCAGAACCTGACCTAAACAGCACAACTCTGAAAATCTCTTAGACCCAATAACACACAAGATATTAAATAAGCTAGGAAGAGCCCAAACGCTCTTAAAACACTTTAAAACAAATGAGCAGAAGAAACAATGCAAAATGTAGCTAATAGCAAAGGAAATCTCTTATATAATGATCGGGCATCATAGTATCTGAAATGTCTCAGCTTTGGGTGGACTTTGTAAAAATGTAACCTCAAAATGGCATTACTACATCATCTTCCACATGCAAATATGCATAGAGCTGTTTAAAGACTTTTAAGTCTGATGTTCACTGACCTCTTGAACATTTGCTCTCACTGGTAGTTTCCAGTTTCTATTATTTCAAATGCTGACCTTAACCATCTATCTCAGGGATGCACCTACTAGAATAGAGCCAGCATGATGAATGACTCTTCTTTTAATCCCGGTTCATGGTTTGTACTTTTCAGACAATCAGTCGATATTTTAGCTTTTTCAGTATGCTTTTATTTAAGTTTTCTTCATAAATGATAATTTCATTTTAATTTTCATGCCTACTCACAGGAAAAGAAACATACAAATAATTTAATGAGCAAATGCAACTTTCATGATTCAATGCTATTGATAAGGCATCTTTGGTATTTTTCAAATTTAATTGAAGAAAACCACATGGGATTGTTTCTACTCTCATAATTTGAAATTTTATCATTGTACACATTGAGTACAGTTCAACCTTCCTAACCAATTTCCATCTTAGTTCCATTTATTTTTAAAATGATTTTATACTTAGGTGACTGAATCTTTCTCCTGACTTTGGCCACAAATTGACTTCCTCTGTTCATATTTACTTTCCTACTATCAGATACTAAGTATGAAACCATGATGTTGTTTTGCAGCATTCTGTCATCTAACTGACCTTGATTATATGTCAGGGCAGGCCAGGCTGTACAAATCTCATAGAATTAAAAAGACGGAGGATCATCCCTAAATTTTGGTGACACAAATTTCTTATATATCTAAATGATCATTTTTATTTACTAAGATTTTAGTAATTCTAACATTTGGTATTTGTTCTTGTAAAAGCCATCAATTGACTTCTATAAAGTTACATGTTTACCTAAAGACATTTGATATGCAGCTGGAAGATACTCCAATAAGAGTTTCTGTTGTTAATGAGGATTTATTTCGTGGACATTAAACATTTTTATTATTTGAACACTGAAAGGCTAAGCACTACAGTCCATATGTAAGCTAAGCTATTTTGAAAATTATTAATCTGTGTCTATTTATGTATCATCTTTAGAACATTTTAGTATCAAAAGAAACTAGGAATGTCAAGTGATTATTACATTTTATTAAATTAAAGTACAGTCTATGTGTCTAGTACTTACCTGAAAAATAGTTTCTTCCATGTGACAAACACTCATCTAAACAATTTGAAAAATAATGGAAAAAAATCTATTAAGCAATGTTTTCTCTTGTGAGGCGTGGTTAATAGCAATTTAGGGCAGGTGAGAGCTAAGCAATTTAAGAACTCCTTTGTGGATTACCTTGACCTACTATCTTAGAGATCTTGCAACATCCTCGATAAAAGTAACATTTACTAACAACTTCCAAATCGGCTCCATGTTGCTCTGAGTGTATACCTTCATCTCTTCTTAGTTATTTATTTTTATAATATTCCTGTCTCCTACAAAAGGAAAAACATTAGAGAAAGATGACACAGATAGGGATCTATAATTGTATATACACATTAGTTTGTATTTTAAATGACTTCATACAGAAATCATCAAACAGCTGGAGCTGAGACAGCTTAAAGGCATTTTGTTTGGATTACCTATTTGGAAAGATCTACATGCCTGATAATGAAACAGTATATTGTCTTTGTTTTAAAATGTATATCTATGGCTTTGTATTACCATTATGAGACACCTCCCAAGATTGAAGCCATCCTTTTTGTCTTCCCTACATTCTCTATTACCAGACGGGTAGAATATACTCATGTAAGTTAAATTTTATGCATATGAATTAAATATCTACTGTAAGTAGTTAACATAAGTTTAAGAACTTGATTTCCTTTAAAGTTTTCTGAATCCTTTGCTGCTCTAGACTTATGTTTGTAGATTTTCATGACTTACATCCAAAACTAAATAAATACAGTGCAGTAAATGTTGCTTCCAGCTGGAATCAGCCAACATAGAGTGTAATTTTAGCTCTACTATTACCTAACTGGGAATTTTTATAATCCCTAGAATTTACTGGATTTCAATTTACTTATCTCTATAAATGACAAGTGACTTTATTAGACAAGGTTATTAAAGAATGCTTCCCTGTCCCAGAAGCCCTAAGATTGAAAAATTCTCAGCTGACCTGAGAAAAATAGTTTGACATCAGTAAATTTCCATTCCCAGCTTTGCTCCTTCCTGGAGTTTCAGGGGAACTCATGCTACCCAAGGCTAATAGGACATATGAATTACCTACACTTCTCCTGACAAGGGTAACCTGCTGAGTGTCGAGCCTGGACTATGCATGTTTTGTCATTAAATAATCACAGTCATCATGAAATGCAACCTCAAAGCCATCTTATGGCATCTAATCTTCTTTATTGTTCTATTTGATCTCTTCACTACTTTCAATGTTGTGGGCAGAACGCTGCATCCATGTGACCCCAACACTCCAAAGTCAGAGGCAGGAAGATCATGAACTGGAGGTCAGTCTAGACTACATCATTAGACTGTTACTAAGAGCAGAGAGAATTCTGTGATTGTAATAAACACCATATACATTAATATCAGAAACTCTCACTTTTATATTCTTTAGTTAGTTGACACTATGCTTCTTTCTCGTTTTACTGTTTATAAAGAAGACTAGTCTATGTCTTCTCCATAGAGGTACAAGAACAAAATGGTTAGGACACAGTTTAAGAAGTATCAACTTCACTAGTGACGATCATAATGTTTTACAAAATGGTGATAAAAATGTCTACTTTCATGAACAAATCCGTGACTACTTCAGACCTTTTCTATGTCTACAAATGGTAGATATTTAATTTCTAACAATCTTGAATGTGAAAACCTGCCATTTAAATATTTGCATTCCTCTGAATAGTGGTAGCTGAGTATATTTAAAATAGTCTACCCTTCCTGTTTCTTCTTTTGTAACACGCCTTTGTGTCACGTCCCAATCTTAACTGTTGTTTGCCTTTTTCTTAGCGATAGCGACGTTCTTTAACTACTGAGGATAGCAACTTCCTTATGCTCCTGCTTTTAGTCTTTGTCTTCTGTTAATACAAGGACATTCTTAACTTTAATGTGATCCAATTATCATCTGTCTTGTTGCAGTTTGGATTGTAGGGATGTTCTCAAGTAAATTTGTCCCTTCATTCTCCCTAAAAAGGAAACAATAGAAGCATGAACATTTAAAATAGTTTCAGATAGATTGAGTTTAAAAATCATAGCTTTCATGCTCAGTGGTTTTGAGATCTGAGACAATGTGACTCATGATTTCACCTCAGATTCATTGTCTGTAAAATAGGGATGGCCTTTTTATTTTTTTACTTGTATTTTTTTAATTTCTTCAAGTTATATCTCAATCACAATCTCCTCCCTACTCACCTCTCTGGTCCCACCTGCCCATCCTCTTCCCACTCACACACCACCCATCCTCTTCCTTTTTTTTTTTAAGTTTAAGGTATATCTTCCCCCCCAACAGCTCTCTCTTTCAGTCCAACAAATGGCTCCTTTTTTCTTATAACAACAAGTACAATGCAAAACAATAAGAATAATTAGGATACAATTATGAAAATTATAAGCCATAACATATATTCCCAATGTCCAGTCCATACGTATTTGGCAACTGACTTTAAAATTCTATTTTGTGTACATCTCCATGAGTTTAAAGTTCTATATCCAATTCAGTTTACATTCTAACTTGCACCACCAACTTAAAAATATCTTGTTAGATCCAGAACACCCTCTTAATTCATAAACAACCCAAAATTTAACTATGAGACTATAACTATCTAGCTTGCAACCACATCAGAGACCTGAGAAGGATAAATATATCTGATTATACAGAAAGTGCAAGTCCAGCAGCTTCCAAAACTAAGAAATGACAGACATCTGGTTGCCTGGACAGTTCCCAATTTCCCTCCATACATTAGAACATCTATTTTCAGCCTTTTGACCCTGTTTCTCTGACAGACATTAGTTGTAAAGCAGGAATTATGAAAGATTTGCCTACCCTGTCTTGGCAGAACTAGGCTTACCTACTTCCAAGTTTTGTCCTTTTTAGACAGCAGTCTGTCTACAGTTGAAGCAAAGGATTTTAATGCCCAGTGACAAGCTTGCCACTAATGCAACCATCTCCAACTGGAGATTATTTGATGCTCATCATCTACTTGGAGTACAATAGGGGCTGAGTGACATCAGAGGCTAACATGTCTTAATATCAAAAAAATTAAGTTAAAAAACATCTTTGAAGGTCATATTCTACAGATCTCTTGAGGTTTTTGAAGACCACCTATCAATCTCCGAATATTTGAATAAGCAAATTTTGCTTGTCTCCTTAAACATGTCTATTTTACAGGGTTGTTATGAGCCTTGAACTGGGTAATATACAGAAGCATAGCATGGTACATTACACATATTATGCAAGTAAGCTTTTGGGGCTGCAAGACAGAGATGGTTTAATGTGCTGTGAGTCATATGTCATGAACTATTTCCATTCTGGGAAAAAAAGAATACTGAAACCCATGCTAACTGTAGCAGACTGTGTTGGGTACTAGCCTAGAGGTCATTTGTGTTGTATTCTAGCAAAGATTCTCAATGCATTCTGCCCATGGAATGAAAGTTTGACTGATTGAGACTGAAGTCAAAAGTAATAGACTAAGTTTTTGGGAGAGGAAATTCAAGACAGTAGATCATTCAGGCTGCATTATGGCTACTGATCACTGCTTTTCATTAGCTTTATAGTGAGAGATAATAGAAATATGTGAGAAATGTGCAGTTTAGTGGGTAAGGAAATATGAACAAATATAAACATGTATATGGGTTTGTTCAAAGAAAGCCACCATCACTTGGAAAGGGATAAAGCCCATAAAGAGAAAACTGTGTTCTGAACTAGGATAATAGGAAAGGTAACTTGAGGGGACAATTAAGTCCATTAATAGCTCGAAGTTGTGAAATAATGAGATTGGCTCTGAGGAAGTTCCATACTGAAAAACAACCATCCAGGATACTGTTTTCCTTGGTTCAGCTAAAGTACAGAGAAGCCAATATAGATGTGATAGATGGGACACAGACTACATTTGTAGAGGGCAGCAAATGTTAATGACAGTGACCACTAAAAATGCAAAAGTGGATTATGCAGTTATAGGATTATAGATGCTTGCACTGAGGATCAAGAAAACCACTGAGGCCAAAGTATGTATTATCAGATGAAATGTTTTGCAAGTAGGCTCTAAAAGAATATTGTGTGAAACAGTGAACATGAAGCCTAATTTTGAGTGGAGACACCAGAGTACGTGATATTGCAGTACTGTGTGTCATCTACTAATGAAATGTAGAATCATAGAGTACAAGAGAGAGGCTACATGTTCCACAAGTGTCAGAGCTGGAGGAGTGAAATGTCCAGTCTAGTTGGATGCTGGAAATTGTCATCAGGAACTGGGGCTGGGGGTTAAGTTGGATTTCAATCATCTTTGACCTGATTTTGTATTTGAATCATATTCACCTCCTTTTCCAATATTCCTTAACAATCATGTCACTTTTGCACCAGTGGGTACAACTTACTTATTATATCAGCAGTGTAGTACCCAGGGTTTGCACTTGAGTAAAACTGTTGATGACCATCATTCCTACCACCTATCCTCAGCAGGCTCCAGAGAACACTCCAGAATTTGAAATCTAGTCAGCACAATGAAGTATCCAGCTCAATTCCAGCTTAGTTTCTCTATAAATTGCAAATAATCATAGAGTTTGTACAGCAGTAGAATGAAACCATCTAGTCTGTACTATTTTGAGAGCCTTGGGATCTCTCCAGGACACTGAAATATTTATTGAATAAGGTCTGGCTTCTAGGCTCAGCTTTATCTACCCACACAAAATAGCTCTAGTCAATCTCTATTTGTATTTCATTTCCTAAGTAGTTTCTCAAGTATTAGGTTTTCTTATGGCTTTTAAAGACATATTTAGTTTTGGTTGGCTATACTCCTAACTTTTTCTTCCCACATAATTGTACCCTGTATACCCTTAATTTTTAAAGTTTTCTCTGGGTTCATGGTTGAAATTTATTTGAGTTAGAGAAAATATTTCTTGTATACTGTTGAATTTCTTAAGACAATGGGGTTTTTGAAATTAGATTAAATGGAATTTTCATTGTGACATGAACCTGAAATGTTTAGGACTAGAAATTGAATAGTGTGGATTTAATATTATGATTTAAAGTGATGTGTTAGGTTGTCAAGTTGACAAGGGGTGAATTCATGATAGTCTTGATTGTGAACTTGAATGGCTTTTGTATCCCTTAGATGAGATAGATTTGGGAATGTCTGATAGAATGTTTCCAGAGATGTATGACTAAGGAGGGAAGACCTACTCCAAATGTGGGTAACACCATCATATGGGCCAAAGTTCCAGATTGAGTTATAAGAAAATTAAAATTGAGCATTGCACCATTGTTCAGCTTGTTTGGCTTAGCAACTGTGGATATGCTATCATTACCTTCATCTTCTGTGGCACCTTGCTCTCCTGGTTAGTTTTTTTTCTTTAATAAATAAAATTTTTTATTTGTTGCTTCAGGTTACGTCTCCATCATATTGTCCTCTTTCCGCCTTCCCAGCCCCACCCTCCCACCCTCTACCCCCTAACTCTTCCATCCCACTCCTCTGGAGTGGAGTATCCCTACATAACAGTCTCTCACCCCAGTTCAGAAGTCATATGAGGGCCAAGAGCCTCCTCATACACTGAGGGCCTACAAGGCAGTACCACCAGTGAAAAGTGCCTCATTGCCATCTCCTGGTTAGTTTTAAGTATAAACTTAACCTAGTAATACATGAGAAGGGAAACTTTGTGAGGAATAGTCTAGATCAGGTTCACTTGTCAGAATATCTGTGGGAAGTTGTCTTGATGTATTGACTGAGCTCATGGAGGGCATCACCATTCCTTGGCCCCTGAATTGTGTAAGAATGAACAAAACTAGCAAGCACACCAGGGTACAGGTGTCTATTTTCTCTCTGATCTTGAGTATGGAGGTAATGTTTGAAGTTCTTGCTTTGGATTCCCCTACATGATAATTTTTCAATACAGGAATACACAAATGTAACTTTCACCAGACTCAAGAAGCAGACTATTAGGAGTGCTTCCACAGATTTCATGTTCTAGTCTAGTCACTCCCCACCCCCACCTCCTTCAATTGTCCCTGAGGGTAATCCACACTCTGTTCACTCTGAAGTCTTTACATACTGGGTCTGCCACTACAGTGAATGCAACGTTGCTTTATTCACAATATAATGTTAAAATCTTTGGGCCTAACCATTTAGTATTATCTACAATGACACTATTTTTAACTTGGTACCACAGCTTACTGTGTGATCATGAAGTGATACAGTGAGAAGGGAGCATCTCAATTATTCTTTATTTTAAATTAAGGAAATTGAAAACAAATAACTTAGCCAAAGTCTGAGGATTAGTAGAGCAGACCCAAGGCTACAGCACAAAGAAGACTGGTTCTGACTCACAGTTTTTATTCTTTCACTCTCCTAAAGACACATGTAATATTGTGGAAATGCTTTCTTATGTTCTTGCTCTACAGATTCATGTTCAGCGACTCACTGCAATAACTTATCAGGTATTTGGCTCTGTAGTTAAGAAGAAGAAAATGAAAAGAAAGATGTTAGGTATCATGGTCTCAGTAAGGACAAATATTCTAGAAATACTCACACAAAACTTTTCAGAGTCAGTGCTGGACTCTATCTTTGGCTTTGCTTCTTTACAACCATACAAATATGAACTAACTTTATGAGTTTGATCATGCATGAAGGCTTCTAGCTTTATTTTGCTGTGATTCTGGAGATTGTGAACAGATCCTTTACTATAACAGATGCTCTTGACATACTGAGACATATACAAGATCTACTTCTGAAATATTATTTATAAATAAAGTTAATCTGCGGTTAGGTCATTAAATTTTATGTGATATACTAATTATGATTAATATTAACTTCAAATTCGTGTTATGATATCATCACTAATTAATCTATAAAAATAAGGCATTGAAATATGAAAAAGAATTGATTTCAATTAACATTAGAATCATAGAACTTTCACCAGACTCAAGAAGCAGACTATTAGGAGTGCTTCAGCAGTTCCCATGTTCTAGTCTAGCCACTCCCCCGACTCCTTCAATTGTCCCTGAGGGTAATAGTGATCTCAACTAGTAAATAAATATACATCATCAGAAATTAATTGAGATTTCATTGGGGAGTCTACCTGATTTTGTAGAGCTTCTATGGGACATAATATATGGTTATTCTAGGCAATACCTAGTAATCCCTCTCTACAGTTCAAGTACAGGATAGCAGGTTGATGCTAAAATATAATTTTTCACACTATCAAACTCTTATATAATTCTTGATCCATTAATATTCCATTCTTTGTGCCTTAAATTGACAAAGACTTTAAGCAAGAAGAAAAGCTTCTTAAAATTAATTCCTCCCTTAGGACTTATTCTGGGTTTTCACACACATTACGCAAAAAGCAAAATGGCTTTTTAAAACTCTTGCTTTTGTCACCCTAATTGTATTACACATCTTTGCAACTTTCACACCCTGCATAATACAGGGGTTCATTAGGAGTCATTGAAAGAAAATATTTTCCTTGGGAGTGCATTAGAGCATTTGAAAGTAACTTTATGCCATTTTCAAAAATGAGATGTCAGTGTGAGTAACCATGAAGCAAAAAGGGTCATTTAATGATAATGCAAGACTCTATCAGTGACAGCATTCTAGAGATGAGAATTTGATGGGCTTGGAAATTGAACCATTACTCTCTTATAATAAATGTTTAACATTATGTTTTTTGCTATTGACTTTAGCTGTTAAATGATTAGTAAATACTTAGATATATGAAAAATTAGTAATAATGTCAAACTTAATATTCTTAGTTTATTCTGTTTATTCTTGCCAAATGATCGTTATACAAATAACAAAGATCTGGATGACATGGTAGTAAGAGTGAGAACAGTAAGACAATTTTTTAAAAAGTTCATATCTAAGATCTAGAGACTCACAGTCAAACATTAGGTGAACCTCAGAGAGCCTTGTGGAAGAGTTAGGGGAAGGTTTCAGGAAGCTGGATGGGCGAAGGACACCACAAGAAGACCTACATAGCCAATGAACTCTTACAGAGAGGGGCGCATAGAGACTGAACCACCAACCTAAGAGCATGCATGGACTGGCCCTAGGCTCTCTACACATATGAAGCTAATAGGTTTTGGTCCTCAAGTGGATGCCATAATAATTGGAGCAGGGACTATCTCCAACATGGGACTCTCTGTTGACACCCTCAGAATCCCATTTTCTTAGCATCACTGCCTTGTCTTGTCTCAGTGGAAGAGGAGGCACTTAGTCCGGATGCAATTTGATGTGCCAGAGTGGGTTAGTATCTGGAGCGGTGGGTGAGGGGAAGTGGGTGGGAAGGTGGACTGGGAGGAGAAGAGGGAGGGGGTTGAAATTGGGCTATAAAATAAACAAATAATTTAATGAAAAAAGTCATGTTTATTTGGTGTGTTTTTAAAGAAAGCAAAGTGATAGGCATAAGTCATATGAAAGCATATAGATTATTGTAGAGCTACCTTACAGACACAGAATTACCACCATTAGTCCCCTAAGAATAGAAATGAAATCATGCACAAATATAAAAGGAAATGAAAATCATTCCCTAATTGTTCTTTTCAGAACAGCCTATTTTGAAATCACATACAGTTACATATGTTCTTAGGTACTAAATTTATCATTAAATAAAATCACACTCTGGCCATATATACAGCATTTACACATTGGGCTACACACTGTAAGATCACCAAATGAGTTTTCTAATCTCAACATATAAAGAACTGTGGTACATTTACACAATGGAAAACAACTCAGCCATCAGAAACAAGGATATCATGCAATTTGCAACCAAGTGGATAGAACTAGAAAAGCTCATCCTGAGTGAGTTAGAAAGATACATATGGCATGTATTCACCTATAACTGGATATTAGCCACATTGGACAGGTTAACTATCCTACAGCCCACAGACCCAAAGGAACAGGAATCTAGATCCCACCCAGCAGTAGATCAAAACAGAAGCCAAGATGCACAGCCATATATAAAAGAGGGAAGACCAATAGAGAGACCTGGAGGTGTTAAGATCAACACATGAAGATCAACAGAACCAACTAACCTAGACTCTTAGAGGCTTACAGCAATGGAAACACTAAACAAAATAAGGAGAAAAAAAAGTTTAGACTGATAGGGTAGTGTTAAGCATTTGAAATGCTAATTGGTCCTGTTTGCTGTCTGTTACATTGTCTCTGATGGTTAAATAAATACTGAGGCCTGAGATTGGGCAAAGACAGAGAAAGGTGGGACTTCCTGAGATTAGAACAGGAAGTCTGCACTTTAGACAAAGAATTAATGCATTCCAGCCAGCAGCAGGAAGAAGGAGGACACATGCCATGGGTTAGAAAAAATAACCTCATTTCACATGGCCAGGAACATCAGCTAGCATGGAGAATGGCAGTCCAAGGGGACGTATGTATATAGGGGGTCATGTTTGGATAATAGAATTAAGAGCTAGCCTATGTGGGCCAATATTGCTCAATTCAGGCCAAGGATTGTTAAAATCCTGTTGTCTCTGTGTGCTCATTTACAATGTCTAGATAAGGATTAACACTTGCCAAACCAATTAACCATAATATGAATACTAGTACATAATTTAATTAAATTCCTTTTACATATGGCACCTAATGTGGGGCTTGAACACATGACCCTGAGATTAAGAGTCTCATGCTCGATTCGGGAACTCCCATTTGGAGAGGCGCCTGGTAAAATCGACCCCAAATCACAGCAGGCAGAATCAGAGGCCACATGGCAATCACCCACTAGTCTACTGAGCTCCCCACACCTCAGGAAGACGTTATAGCTACTTAGGAATCTTTGCGGGATAGTGGAAGTCTTAGCAAGGAAGAAACAGGGTGGTCGGCGGGTGGTCTGCAGCCGCTCGAGCCGCGGAGGATTCCAGAAAGCGGGAAGCCAGCGGGCAAAGTAGTAAGGGTGGGAAGCAGATACAGGCGGGCGGGAGGGGCCGGGGCTCTGCGCACCCATGGCTGAGCAGCTGGTGAGGGAGGCTGGAACAGGCGGCGGGAGGGGCCGGGGCTATGCACACCCTTGCCTGAGCAGACAGAGAGGGAAGACGGAACAGTGGGCGGGGCTGAGGGGCCAGGCCTGTGGCGGGAAGCCTAGTGAGAAACCAGATGTCAGGGGACCATAGCTGTATTCTTGAAAATCCAGACATATTAGGTGTGGAGCCGGGCCCTGTCAGCCTCCGTGATGACAAACAAAGCCCACAGAATCTGTGCCTGGGCAAACAGGTACATACCATCAGAACCATTACTGGCTGATAACTCAGTGTGCAACATAGAGAAGTCTGAATTGGGAGCAGTGAAACAATCCCGGTCCATTACTCACTACCTGGGAATAGGCTGCACCAGCTCACAGTGCTTCAGGCTATTAAAACAACAGTGACACTGAGATCCCCTGTATGCAACTACAGATAGCCAAGCAATTCAACTCCTTCACCAAAGCATCCCCTGTGGATCCAAGCACAGAAAACGACAAGAACAGACAGCTAAACACATCGATATGGCCAAAGGTCAAAAAAAATAGAAATCAAGGAAATATGACTCCAACAAAGCAGAATTATCCTAGCTCATCCAATTCGGATGACCTCACACCAACAGAAACACATGAAAACGATGACAATTCAGCATTATGGAAAGTGATAGAGTCCCTTCAAAAAGAACTTAAATCTGTGAAGGAATTCAAAGAAGCCACAATTTTACAAGTCAAAACAACGAACAACACTATTAAAGAACTCCAAGCCAAGGTGACAGAGCTTGAACAGGAAAAGGACAAAGCAATGAAAGATTTTCAGACAAAAACAAGCAAGCTGGAGAAGGAAATGTACAAAACGAACAATACCATACAAGACATGAAAATAGAAATAGAAACAATAAAGAAAACACAGAGTTAAAAGAGGAAGTGGAGAACCAAGGGAAGAGAACAGGAACTACGGATGTGAGTATCAACAATAGGATGCAAGAGATGGAAGACAGGATCTCAGGCATGGAAGATTCGATGGAAGAATTCAGTACAACATCCGAAGAAAATGAGAAGGCTAAAAAATCTCTCACCCACAACATCTAGAAATCAAGGACTCAATGAAAAGACGGAACCTAAGAATTATAGGCATAGAGGAAAGAGAAGACTCCCGACTCCAAGGTCCAGGAAATATCTTCAACAAAATCATAGAAGAAAACTTCCCAAACCTGAAAAAAGAGATGCCAATAAAAATCCAAGAGGCTTACAGAACACCGAACAGATTAGATCAGAAGAGAAACTCCTCTTGCCACATAATAATTGAAACACCAAATGTACAGAACAAAGAAAGAATATTAAAAGATATAAGAGAAAAGGGTCAAGTCACATACAATAGCAGACCCATCAGAATTACACCTGACTTCTCCTCAGAAACTTTAAAAGCTAGAAGTGCATGGAAAGATATCCTACAAGTCCTGAGAGATCATAGGTTCCTAGCCAGACTAGTATACCCAGCAAAACTCTCCATCAATATAGATGGAGAAAACAAGATATTCCATGACAAAATCAAATTTAAACAATATCTATCCACAAAAACAGCCCTACAGAAAATCCTAGAAGGAAAATTCCAACCCAGAGAAGAAAACTCCACCCAAGAAAACAAAGGGAATAGAAAACCCCTCAGCAACTAAACCAAAAGAGGCACAGGACCATCACCTATACCAAACTAATGGGAAATAACAACCCCAGGTCACTAATATCCATCAACATCAATGGAATCAACTCCCCAATAAAAAGACACAGGTTTACAGAGAGGATCCGCAAGCAAGACCTGTCCTTTTGCTGCATAGAAGAAACATATCTCACTACCAAAGATAGACACTACCTCAGAGTAAAGGGCTGGGAAAAGGTTTTCCAAGCAAATGAACCCAGGAAGCAAGCTGGAATAGCCATCCTAATATCAAACAAAACAGACTTCCAACTGAAGTTAATGAAAAAAGACAAAGATGGGCATTATATACTCATTAAAGGGAATATTCATCAAGAGGAAATTTCAATACTGAACATCTATGCCCCAAATACAAAGGCACCTACTTTCGTAAAAGAAACACTTCTAAAACTTAAATCGCACATCGATCACAGCACATTAGTAGTGGGAGACTTCAACACCCCACTCACAACAATGGACAGATCATCAAGACTGAGGCCAAAAAGAGAAATATTGAGTCTAACAGAGATCATGAAACAAATGAACCTAACAGATATCTACAGAATGTTTCACCCAAACACAAAGGAATCCACCTTTTTCTCCGCAACCCACGGAACCTTCTCCAAAATCGACCACATAGTTGGACACAAAGATATTCTCAATAGACACAAGAAAATTGAAATAACATCTTGTATCTTATCAGAGCACCATGGAATAAAGCTAGTCTTCAACAGCAAAAGAAACAGCAGAAAGCCTACACACACATGGAAATTGAACAGCTCCTTACTGGATGAGCACTGGGTCAGGGAAGAAATAAAGAAGGAAATCAAAGACTTCTTAAAATCCAGCGACAAGGAAGACACAACATACCAAACTTATGGGATACAATGAAAGCTGTGCTACGAGGAAAGTTCATAGCACTAAGTGCTTTCAAAAAGAAAATTGTGACAGTTCATATTAGTGAATTAACAGCTAAGCTGGGTAAATTGGAAAACAAAAGAATCAAACACTCCCAAGAAGAGCAGAAGGCAGGAAATCATCAAACTTAGGGATGAAATCAACAACTTAGAATCAAAAAGAACTATACAAAGAATCAATGAAACCCAGAGTTGGTTCTTCGAGAAAATCAACAAAATAGACAGACCCCTAGCCAAATTAACTAAAAGGCAAAGGGAAAGAACTCAAATCAACAAAATCAGAAATGAAAAGGGAGAAATAACAACAGACATTGAGGAGATCCAGAATATATTCGGGCATTACTTTAAAAATCTATATTCCACTAAATTTGAAAACCTAAGCGAAATGGACAATTTCCTCGATAAATTCCACCTACCAACACTAAATCAAAATCAGATTAACAGCATAAAAAGCCCAATAACACCCAAGGAAATAGAAACAGTCATTAATAATCTCCCAACCAAAAAAAGCCCAGGGCCAGATGGCTTTAGCACGGAATTCTACCTGACCTTCAAAGAGGAACTAACACCATTACTCTTCAAACTCTTCCACCACACAGAAATAGAAAGAACAGTGCCAAACTCATTCTATGAGGCCACTGTCATTCTGATTTTGAAACCACACAAAGACCCAACAAAGAAAGAGAACTTCAGACCAATCTCCCTCATGAACGTAGATGCAAAAATACTTAATAAAATACTAGCAAACCGAATTCAAGAACACATCAAAAGTATCATACACCATGATCAAGTAGGCTTCATCCCAGGAATGCAGGATGGTTCAATATATGAAAGTCTATCAATGTAATTCACCATATAAATAAGGTGAAAGAAAAAAAAACACATGATAATCTCGCTAGATGCCGAAAAAGCATTTGACAAAATCCAACACCCCTTCATGCTAAAAGTTCAGCAGAGAACGGGCATACAAGGACCATACCTAGAAATAATAAAAGCAATATACAGCAAGCCAGTGGCCAACATCAAATTAAATGGAGAGAAGCTTGAAGCATTTTCTCTAAATTCAGGGACAAGACAAGTATGTCCACTTTCAGCATATCTCTTCAATATAGTACTTGAAGTCTTTGCTAGAGCATTAAGACAACTAAAGGAGATTAAAGGGATAAACATTGGAAATGAAGAAGTTAAATTATCCCCATTCGCAGATGATATGTTAGTATACATAAGCGACCCCAAAAACTCCACCAAAGAACTCTTACAGCTGATAAACAACTTCAGCACGGTGGCTGGATACAAAATTAACTCAAAAAAATCAGAAGCCCTTCTTTATACAACAAACAAATATACTGAGAAAGAAATAAGGGAAACAACCCCCTTCACAATAGCCACAAACAACATAAAATACCTGGGGGTAACTCTAACCAAGCAAGTAAAGGACCTATACAACAAGAACTTCAAGCCCCTGAAGAAAGAAATGGAAGAGGCCTTTAGAAGATGGAAAGATCTCCCATGCTCATGGATAGGTAAGATCAACATAATAAAAAAGGCTAATCTACCAAAAGCAATATATAGATTCAATGCAATTCCTATCAAAATACCAACACAATTCTTTATAGACCTGGAAAAAGCTATTCTCAACTTCATATGTAACACAAAAAGCTCAGAATAGCTAAATCAATCCTGTACAATAAAAAAGCATCTGGAGGTATCACCATCCCTGATTTCAAGCTGTATTACAGAGCAAGAGTAATAAAAACAGCATGGTACTGGTATAGAAACAGACCAGTGGTTCAATAGAATCGAATTGAAGACCCAAGCATGGACCCACACACCTATGGCCAACTAATCTTTGACAAAGAAGCCAAAACCACACAATGGAAGAAGGACAGCATCTTTAACAAATGGTACTGGTCCAACTGGATGTCCACTTGCAAAAGAATGAAATTAGACCCATACCTATCACCTTGTACAAAACTTAAGTCCAAGTGGATCAAAGACCTTAACATAAGGCCAGCCACACTAAATATACTAGAAGAAAAAGTAGGAGAAACCTTCTAACTCATTGGCACAGGTGACAACTTCCTGAACAGAACACCAACAGCTCAGGACCTGAGATCAACAATCAATAAATGGGACCTCATGAAATTGAAAAGCTTCTGTAAGGCAAAAGACACTGTCATTCGAACAAAACGGCAACAAACAGACTGGGAGAAAATCTTCACCAACCCCACATCTTTTAGAGGGCTATTATCTAAAATCTACAAAGAACTCAAGAAACTAAATGCCAAGAAAACAAATAATCCAATCAAAAAATGGGAGACGGAGCTAAATATAGAATTCACAAAGGAGGAATCCCTAATGGCCGAGAGACACCTGAAGAAATGCTCAACATCCTTAATCATCAGAGAAATGCAACTCAAGACGACCCTGAGATTCCATCTAACACCTGTCAGAATGGCTAAGATAAAGAGCTCAAATGACAGCACATGCTGGCGAGGGTGTGGAGAAAGGGGAACCCTACTCCATTGCTGGTGGGAGTGAAGGCTTGTGCAACCACTATGGAGGCCTGTCTGGCGATATCTTAGAAATCTAGGAATAACCTTGCCTCAGGACCCAGCCATATCACTTCTGGGTATACACCCAAAGGTCCCCTCACGGAGACATAGGGAAGACTCCTCATCTATGTTCATAGCAGCCTTATTTGTAATAGCTAGAAATTGGAAACAACCCAAATGTCCCTCAACTGAAGAATGGATTAAAAAACTGTGGTACATCTATACAATGGAATATTACTCAGCTATCAGAAATAATGAAATCATGCAATTTGCAACAAAATGGATGGATCTAGAGAAGCTCATCCTGAGTGAGCTAACCCAGACAAAGAAGGATGCACATGGCCTCTATTCACTTATAGTAGGATTTTAGCTATATCGTACAGGATATCTATACTACAGCCAACACACCAAAAAGAACATGGACATAAACTTTTTTTTTCTTTTTCTTTTTCCTTTTCCTTTTTTCTTTTTCTTTTTCCTTTTCCCTTTTCTTTTTCCTCTCTTTTTTGTTGTTATTCTTTGTTTTTGTGGGTTTGTGTGTTTGTTTGACTTTTTTTAGTGTTCCCCCAGTAGCAAGGAGACACCTTTCACTGGCAGTACTGCCTCGTAGGCCCCCAGTGAATGAGAGGCTCTTGGCCCTCATATGACTCCTGATCTGTGCTGAGAGACATTTGGCAGGGACACTCCACCCCAGAGGAACAAAATGGAAGGTTCAGGAGGTAGAGCATGGGAGGGTGGGGCTTGGAAGCGGGAAAAGAGGACAATATGATAAGGATGTAACCTGAAGCAACAAACAAATAAATTTATTAATTAAAAAAGCAGGTAACAATGCTAAAACACTGTAAATAAAATAAAGAATACAGCCATTCTACCTGGTTTTATAAACCTCCATGTGTCGAATAAACGTAGAGCTATTGTAAAATACGTGAGAATTGTAGTGTTAACCCATGCCTTTAACTTCAGCAGAGACGGGAGGAGCACCATAGAGAAGTGGTCTTATAAATTCTAGAGTTACACGGAACAGGATGGTGAGGGTGCACACCCTTAATCCCATCATTCAAGAAGAGTACAACCTTAATCACAACAAACTGGAGACAGAAACAGGAAGATCTCAGAGCTCAAGGTCAGCCTGATACAAAACAAACTCTAAATAGAGAAAAACTTTGATCCAGGAGTGGTGGAACACATCTTTAATCCCTTCAGATGGGAACCACAGGTCTCTGATCCCAATAATTAGAATGCAGAGACACACACACAGGATTTCAAAAGACCTAAGTTTAAAAGCTACTTACAAAAGGCCTACTCAATACAAACAAATTGTCCTTTGAGATCTCAAAATATATACACTAAAGCTGGTTTAGCTCCAAAATAACAAAATAATTTCTTCTTTAACCCTGATTGAAAGATAACACTTTATATATTGTCAAGAAAAAAAATTGCCTCAGGAGAAATATTACCTAGTCCCCCCCCCTTAAAAAAAGAGGGTAATTGTCCCAGAGTTAGGATTACGGCAGGGCTCTCTTCTCTCTTTCCAGGAGAATCAAAGCATCCAAGGAACTCAGGGACAACTGGACAATGGAAACCTCAGTCGAAAACAGAATCAGACACCAAAGAAGACGCCAGTTGATTCAGCCTGGCAGACTCCCTCAATAGCTGTCTCCATCAAAAGCCTACAACCACAACAATTCAGTATCTATCGCTAAGACCGTTCAGCTCTACACAATGCCCCAGCCAGAATCTCAGTAAAGCCTGAAAGATCAGCTTCTGCCTACAGACTCCTTAGGACATCTAAACAGCTTAGCACAGAAGGACTGAACATAAAAGGATTGTACTAACATTTTTAACCAATTTTCGATTTTGGTTCGGGCCCCAAACAGGTTTACTACGACCCAAATCAGCAGGAAGTCATTTTAAGAGAGCGACGTCCCATGCCCAGAGGGTGGGGAGAGTGTTTCTCCGCCCTCCCTTTTGGTTATTTGAAGGATAACTGAATACTCTTTTATTTAGGGGAAGAGATTACAAGCTGTTAAATGGTCCTGTTTAATGGGTTTTGGAGGTTAGACCCAGGGACTTCCAACTTTCCCTTTTCTGTATCCTTCTTTCTCCCCTATGTAGGAGTGCATGTACTTGAGAAAAATGAGACATAGACATAGCACAGGAAGGTCCAAGAAGAAGGGGCAGATTATTGAATATGCCCTTATACCTTTGTATATTGATACAAAATTAGTAGTATATTTGGCTAAAGTGGTATTGACCATTGTTTATTGTGCAAAAATAAGATCGTATTGGACTACATCGGTATTGATCTTTGTATATTGATACAAAATTAAGATTATAGTTGTCCACAATGGTATTGACCCTTGTATATGGACATAATATTAAGATTGTATTGGGCTACATAGGCATTGATCTTTGTATATTGATACAAAATTAAGAGTATATTTAGCCACAATTGAATAGATCTTTGTATATTGATACAAAATTAAAGGTAACGCTTCCTAATGGTATCATACCTAGAGATACTTAAAAATAAAATGTGAAGCTCTGGCCTCTTGATACCAGCCGTCTAAAACTGTTTAGGATAGTTAAGAAAAACAAACTCCTAGTCATGCAAACATGTCACTTTGTTAGCTACTATGACAGTCTATCACAGATATTCTCTAAGCTACTCAGTAATCAAGTTGTTAAGAGACAAGCAACATTTGCTTATCTAAATACAAGAGATCTTCAAAAACCCCAAGAGAGCTGCAGAATATGGCATTCAAAGATGTTGTCTTAAATTAAGATTTTTTTTGATATCAAGACATATCAGCTCCTGACAGCACCCCCTATTCTACTCCAAGTAGAAGATAAGCATCGAAGAATCTCCAGTGTGAGATGGTTGAATTAGTGGCAAGCCTATCTCTTGGCATGAAAAAATTCCTTGCTTCAACTGCAGACAGACTGCTGTCCAAAAAGGACAAAACTTGGTAGCAGGGAAGTCGACAGCCTAGC
This sequence comes from Lophiomys imhausi, assembly GCA_907164525.1. Lineage (NCBI taxonomy): Eukaryota > Metazoa > Chordata > Mammalia > Rodentia > Muridae > Lophiomys > Lophiomys imhausi. The sequence goes on along the minus strand of CAJQZJ010000237.1, from coordinate 2,614,738 downwards.
TCTGCCAAGATAGGGTAGGTAAGTCCTTCATAATTTCTGCTCTACAATCAATGTCTGTCAGAGTAACAGGACCGAAAGGCTGAAGACTGATGCTGGAATGTGTGGAGAGAAAAGGGGAAATGTCCAGGCAGTCACTGGTTTGTCATTTCTTAGTATTGAAAGCTGCAGGTCCTGCACTTCCTATATAATCAGATATATTTATCCCTCTCAGGTCTCTGAGGTGGTTGAAGAATAGACAGCTTGAGTCTCACAGCTAAATTTTGAGTTGTTTAGGCATCAAGAGGGCGTTCTATATCTAAGAAGATGGTTATAATAGTGATGCAAGTTAGTATGAAAGCTGTCAGTTATAGAACTTTAAATTCAAGGAGATTGTTAGATAGTAGAATGTTAAAGTCAGGGGCCAAATATGTATGAACTGGACATTGGGAAGGTATGCTGGGCCATTTAACTCTCATAAATGCGGCATATTTATTTCTGTTGTTTTGTGTAGTATTTACTGTTATTAGAGAAGGAACCATTTGTTGGACTGAAAGGGGAAGCTGTTGGGGGGAAGAGGGTGGCAGGGTGGGACAGGAAGGGGGAATAGGGAAGGGTTTGTGACTGAGATGTAACATGAAGAAAAAAAATAAAGTATTTAATAAAAAAAAATCTCATGCTCTACCAACTGAGCTAGCCAGGCCTGTGATTAACATCCAGTTTTCTCCAGATGTCTGTCTCCTTCTGTGACTCCTGGCAGAAAGAGAGAGAATCTCTGTGTGTGTGTGTGGGGGGGGGTCCTGTCTAATCTCAGGAAGTCCTGCCTTCCAATACTCTTTCTTCCCAGGTAATTGGCTATAAACAACTTTTATTAACCAATCAAGAGAATGCCTCAGAAAGGATGGTAACCAGATCTCAGCATTGAATTCAACCTATGAGAAGCAACGATATTAGAACTTCCCTCAACATTAGACTTGAACTAGATCCCCCTATACAAATATAGATAGGTAACCTAGTCCTCATACAGATCCCCTAACAAGTAGGGGTGGAGAGGTCTCAGTCATGGACTTTGTTACCTGTAAGTGGGACACTACTGTAGTGGAGCTCCCAAGTCCAGCCCCAGAGCAAGAAACTATTAGCAGCCTTCATGTAACTGATGAACTGAGGGGGGCTGATATGTGGGGCCCCCCACACAGAAGGAGTAGAATACATGGGAGAGGGGGTAAGGGTGAGAGGGAGGGAGGGAGGGAGGTACCAGGAAGAGAGGAGGGAAGGTGGCTGTGATTGAGATGTAACCTGAATTAATAAATAAATGTATTAAAATAAATAAATATATAAATAAATAAAATAAAATAATATTTACTTTCTTGGTTCCTTAACTTAATTAGATTAAATGTATCTGAGTGACATAAGTAATAAAAACTGGAGATGTTTTTCTGCTTGAATTAAAAAATATTACTCCCAGAATGATTTTTCTATCTTATAAATTTTCAAATAAAAATTTAATGAAGTTAAATATAGCTGAAATTTTGAAAGTAGGGCATAAATGGGACTCCTGGGTTTGTAAACAATTAGGTCTCTGATTCTTGTGCCTGTTCTTGTGGTTCTTTTCCTTTTTGGGGTTGCCTTTCCACCTTCACTGTGTTCATTTTTTTTCTCTTATTATTTTTTATTTTCTCAGATTTGGTCATTTCTCTTAGAAGCCTGTTCTTTTCTAATGAGAGATAGAAAGGGAGTAGATCCAGAGGGGAGGGGACATGGGATTTAACTGGGAGGAGTAGAAGTGGGGAAAATGTAATCAGGGTATATTGCACAAGAAAATCTATTTTCAACACAAGGAAAAAATAAAAAATGCATATATATAATACATATACATATATAAATACATACAAAAATGAAAGAAAGGAAAGGAAAAGAAAGCATAAATAGGAACCACTATAGGAATCCTCTGAGGGATTCAAATTTGTACAGAAAAACAGAAGGAAAATGTCAAAATCAGCACAAAAAATCTGAATAAGTAGTAGGGGAAGGAGACAGAGTTGAGTCAAATAATGTACTAGTTTAGTTTCCAGATCAAGTTCCAAGTTTAGTGTGAACTGTTTAACTAATAATATCATGTGTGTAGGCAAAATGTTTATATTCAGTATCTACCCAGCATCCATTAATTGTGCCAACATGATCCGAGGAACAATTCATATGATGCATCACTGGCCAATTTCCATTGATTTATCTTTCATCTACCACAACCTTGTAAGCAGAATATCATTGCAGATTGAAGAATTTTTAGCTGGATTGGTGTTTATATTTTTCCTTTGGTAGTTTTCAGAGTGCATCTGGGTACCAAAGGCACTAGCATTTAGAGGTGAAGGCTGTATACAGGCTATGACTCAATCTCTCTGTATTCAATGAGTTGTATAGATGTTGTCTTAAGCAATGGGCCTTGCTGGTAGTTTTTGGAGAGTTTTGACTGTAGCCTTGACAATGGCCTGGGTTGTTTGGGGGTTCCCATGGAACTCCAAAGGACAAGCACTCAGTTATATGAAACCAATCCTTTGGTGATAAATGTCCTGTTGAGGCTCTGTCTCCTGTGTTATGTGACAATTTCATTAGATCACCTTCATGTTTTTATGTATTTTAGGAAGTTTCTATTGTATTAGGCTTTTATACTCAAACTGTTCTTGATTTTAGCTGTCTCTCCCAATTCTCACTTTTGGTCAGATGATAACAGAAAATCATCTCATAACTGTAACAGGTATTCCATCATTCTCTACCACTATATATGAACTAAATTAACAGAAGTTCCTAGTCTTCAAGTACATTATCAAACTCTATCCTTCCTGTGTGGACAGAAAGATATTAAGGATATATTTATTTACTTGCTTATGATCTACTCATTATTACAGTGTTTCTTTTTTAAACATATATTTATTAATTCAAGTTACAGCTCCATCACAGCCCCCTTCCTCCTCCTCTCCACGTCCCATCCTCCCACCCTCTTCTTCCTCTCCTTCTCCTTGGGTGTTTCATTTCAGAGAAGTATTTAACTTTATATAAATGCTGCCAAATTAGGATCATGTGGTACCCATCCAGATTCCTCTATTGTACTCATTATATTTCATTATGGTACATTTGTCAAAACTAAGAAGTTAACATTGATATACTAACTAAAGGATGCATACATTTTGTTATTTTTCATGATACAGATATTTTGGGGAAATAATTCCTTAGTAGTAGTATGTAGAATGATGTTCAATTTGGGTTACCTGATACTTCCTCATGATTTGACTCAAATTATAAAATATCAAAGAACCTTCACTTTCATCTGCTTGTAACATGAGTTCAAACATTTTTCTTTCTTTTTTTTTGGTTTATCAAGACAGGGTTTCTCTGTTTAACAGTAGTGGCTGTCCTGGACTCCCTTTGTTAACCAGGCTGGCCTCAAACTCATAGAGATCCACCTGCCTTTGCCTCCCGAGTGCTGGGATTAAAGGCATGTGAGTTCAAACATTTCTGTTTAACTCAATTGAATTTAGTTTCCCGAGAGAGAGAGAGAGAGAGAGAGAGAGAGAGAGAGAGAGACTATAGACTTCTGAGTACACAAACTATAGTGATATACTTGCCTTTTCTTAGACTCAAGAAAACAATTAAAGACCCATATGAGGTCAAGACAATTTGGTGGACTAAATGGATAGAAATAGGGCAGTAAGAATCTGAATACTGTTTTCCGTAATTCCAGAGTCTTTTTCAACTATGTTAATTGGAATTTTCTACTATTATAAATTGGCATCTTGGGTGTATTTTTCAATTCAAGTAAGAATGAATAGAATCACTGCCCCTAGATAGAGGCATTGAAAATGTGACTGCTGTGTCACATGTGCATCAGTAGGAGGCAGAGAGGAGAGAGGTATATCCACATTCACTGTTCTGACCTATGAACATCTGAATGAATAGTGGCCTAACATTCCTGGGAAAAATAAGCAAGCTGGATACCAATACCACATTGGTGCCATAGGGTAGCCTGTGATGACTACCAGACCAGGACTAAGCAAGTACCAGATGGGTTCCCAGGACAGGAAATAAACCAGAAACTAGAAGAACTCTGTGTAGTCCTGGATGTGGGGCTTGTGGGAGAGCCAGCCCTGCCTTCTGTCTGCTATGTGGTGGTACTGGATAGGGAGAGATGCCCTCCCTTCCCTTTTGCCCTCACCACCATTAGGTGACAGGAGACCTGCCCTAGATGTGGGTCACAAGAACAGGAGAGCTGTCCCTGCCCCTCACATGCTGCAGCACTCAAGAGAGTAGGCCCTGCACCTACCTATAGTAGAACTCGCTATGCAAGTGAGGGTTGCAGGTCCAGAATCAGGACTTTGAGTTGGCCCACCCCAACATCTACCCCATGGATGAACTACCAGAGTGCAAGAAGAGGTCAGTTCCACAACCCACAACTGCAGGATCTCCATGACACAGGACAAGGGCATATCTGAGAGGCCTTCTAGTGAGGGTACAGTACTGATAGAGTAGTGGAAACCAAGGGCCTCGTACAAGAACAAGGAGTCATAATGAACATTTGCAAGCAGAATGTGTGGGCAAAGGGGAATATTGTGGGACATACTGAGAAACACTGCAGCTTCCACAATGAGCTGTTATTTATGCTGGGACAGATTGCAAGGATAGAGAGTTGTTCTTGGGGAGGTGGGAGATGGGGGTGAACAGGGTACATGATGTGAAATTCACAAAATAAAATTTTTTTCTATAAAAAAAGAATGAATAGGATCAATAATTACCATATTTTATCTTAGGCTCTCCCAACTCAATGAGCCTTCTAAGATAGAATTTGCATCAAAAGAAAGTTAATGATTAATTCAGTATTCACTATGCCTGGCCTGACAAGTGGAAATTAGATCATGTCTAAACACATATTTATATTGTATGACAGTAGATAAAAATACATTTTTATTTTTATTGTTATTTCATGATCAGTGTTGGTTTCATCTGACTAGGTTTAACAAGTATGTTGTGGAGCCAATATACTTGATAGGTCTGATTGAAGTTTGTGCCTCTCCTTCAGCAAGCAAGGTACTTTTCTTAATGTACTTCCTTCTCTTTGGTTTAAGATTAGGTTGTTCAATGTATAGAAAATTCTAGATAACAGTTTTTGTTTCATGATGAATACTCAGCAAAGTACTTTATCCTTGTTAGTAGTTCTGTGTATTATATTCCAGTGTAGATGAAGCACAGGGCAATTTCAAGGAGTAGGAGTATAATGGCTTTTAAATACTCTTACAACGTTTCACAGCCTTGCTAATGTTGCTGATTACACATATTTCTCATTATTTCAAAAATTAATATTTAAGTCCCTTTTTAAATGTTCATTTATTATTACTGTATATGTTTATATATGCATGTTAACACACATATACCTCACATCCTGCATGTGATCTGAAATAACTTTTGGGAGCCAATTCTGTCCTTCACCTTGGTGTCAAGGATCAAATTATTACCAGCTGAACCATCTTGCTGATTTTGTAAGACTGAATTTATATTTATTTTTCACAATAATCACATTTTAGTTGCAATTTATTTCACTAATATCAGTTCCCTATTTACATTTTAGGGGTATAAAGCTACTTGGCACCTAAACTCTCCCTTACTAATAATGACCTTTTATATGTAAATATTGCTTCAGAAACGTAAAGTTTCATGCTTACTCTGTTCTTGTATGGCAGTCTAAACTGTTTATTTAATAACCTTAAGGAATCCTAAACGGTTTAAGATGGTTGGTATCAAGAGGCCAGAGCTTCACATTTCATTTTTAAGTATCACTAGGTACAATATTTTTAAGAAGTGTTACCTTTAATTTTGTATCAATATACAAAGATCAATACCATTGTGGCCAACTATAATCTTAATTTTGTATCAATATACAAAGATAAATACCACTGTAGTACAATACAATCTTAATTTTTCATAATATATGATGGTCAATACCACTTTAGCCAAATATAATACTAATTTTGTATCAATATACAAAGGTATAAGGGCATATTCAATAATCTGTCCCTTTGTCTTGGTCCTTTCCATACTATGTCAATGTTCCATTTTTCTCAAGTCTGTGCACTCCTACATAGGAGAGAAAGAAGGATACAGAAAAGGAAAAGAAGGAAGGCCCTGGGTCTAACCTCCAAAACCCATTTAACAAGACCATTTAACAGCTTATAGACTCTTCCCCTAAATAACAAAGTTTTCTGTTATCCATCAAATAACCAAAAAGGAGGGGGGAGAAACACCCTCCCCATCCTCTGGGCATGGAACGTTGCTCTCTTAAAATGAATTCCTGCTGATTTGGGTCATAGTAAACCTGTTTGGGGCCTGAACCAGAATAGAAAATTGGTTAAAAATGTTAGTACAATCCTTTTATGTTCAGTCCTTTTGTGCTCACCTGTTTAGATGTACTAAGAAGTTTGTAGACAGAAGCTGATCTTCTAGGCTTTACTGAAGTTCTGGCTGATGCAGTGTGTTGAGCTGAATGATCGTAGCGATTTTGAGTTGTTGTGGTTGTAGACTTTTGATGGAAATAGCTATTGAGGGAGTCTGCAAGGGTGAATCATCTGGGCCACTCGTCTTCTTTGGTGTCTGATTCTGTTTTCTGTTGAGGTTTCCGTTGTCCTGTTGTCCCTGGATTCCTTGAATGGGTGTTTTAAATCTCCTGGAAAAATAAGAAGAGAGCCCTGCCGTAATCCTAATTCTGGGACAATTACGCTTTTTTTTTGGGGGGGGGGGGAGGTCAGGTAATATTTCTGCTGAAGCAAATTTGGTTTTTTGACAATATATAAAGTATTATCTTTCAATCTGGGTTAAAGAAGAAATTATTTTGTTATTTTGGAGCTAAACAAGCCATAGTGTATATATTTTGAGATCTCAAAGGACAATTTGTTTGTATTGAGTAGGCCTTTTGTAATTAGCTTTTAAACTTAAGTCCTTCCAAATCCTATGTGTCTGTCTCTGCATTCTAATTATTGGGATCAAAGACCTGTGGTTCCCATCTGAAGGGATTAATGATATGCTCCACCGCTCCTAGATCGAAGTTTCTCTCTATTTAGAGTTTGTTTTGTATCAGGCTGACCTTGAGCTCTGAGATCTGCCTGTTTCTGTCTCTAGTGTGTTGGGATTAAGGGTGTAGTCTTCTTGAATGATGGGATTAAGGGTGTGCACCCTCACCACCCTGTTCCATGTAACTCTAGAATTTATAAGACAACAAATCTATAGTGCTCCTCCCATCTCTGCTGAAGTTAAAGGCATGGGCTAACACCACACATTTCATGTATTTTACCTTAGCTCTAATTTTTTTTTTTGACTCTTGGAGGTTTATAAAACCAGGTTGAATGGATGTAACCTTTATTTTATTTACAGTGTTTTAAAATTGTTACCTGCTTTTTTTAAATTAATAAATGTATTTGTTTGTTGCTTCAGGTTACATCTCCATCATATTGTCTTCTTTCCCCGCTTCCCAGCCCCACCCTCCCATCCTCTACCCCCTAATCTTTCCCTCTTGTTCCTCTGGGGTGGAGTGTACCTACATATAACAGTCCCTCGCCATAGTTCAGGAGTCATATGAGGGCCAAGAGCCTCTTCATACACTGGGGGCCTATGAGGCAGTACCGCCAGTGAAAGGTGTCTCCTTGGTAGGAAGGGAAAACTAAAAAACAGACCAAAAAACACACAAGCCCACACAAACAAAGAACAACAACAAAAAAAGAAAGGAAAAAGAAAAAAAGTCTATGTCCATATTCCTTTTGGTGTATTGGTTATAGTACAGATATCCTGTACTACATAGCTAAAATCCTACTATAAGTGAATAGATGCCATGTGCATCCTTCTGAGTCTGGGTTAGCTCACTCAGGAATCAATTTATCATCATTCTCTAAATATGGGAAGTGAAAACATTGTAAATGAACTCATTAAAACTTTGTAGAGTGGGTTGTGAGACCATGTATCTAGATAAACGATAATTATGTGACATTTTAAAGGGTTGGATTTGCCTGGATTTTGCATGTAGGAGAAGGCTTATACCACAACTGCCATTTTTCTATGAACCAAAGGATCCAAAAGTCTGGTACTATATATGGTTCTATATAATAATGTATACTCCCACATAACTATATATAATAGTACTATAATGAAAGGGTACACCCATATAAATCCAGTTTCCCAGCTCCCATCAAGACACAATATATTTTCTGTCATATAAACACTGCATAAATGCAGGGTTTGGCTGTTATCATTTACTTCTGAGTTGTTACCATATGAGTATAACAATGTTTTTGAAGCCCTTATAAAAATAATGGGAAAGAGTTGAACTTCACCTTGGGGGAGTTAAATGCAGAAGGTGTGAGGAGATTAAAAAACAATGCATGTTACAACTGATCTGACAAGGGAATAGGAGAATGTTTAAAGTAGGGAAAGGGAGTTAAAGAAGTGGGGATGTAAAAATAACAATAAAGGTGTCTGAAAAATCCACCAGGAATCATAGCATTAACTATTTTCCTAAAGCAACAAACATACACATGATTCCATGTATGCATGTATATAGTTTTAATGAACTTTTCTCACCTGGGCTGGTGATGCTTTCTCCAAGAACTAAAGACCACCTAACAAAATTCCAAATATCATGCATGAAAGCCCTCTTTTTAGTTGTTGGCCAGGCTTTTCCAAGAGACTCCAAGTGTTGTTTTTCTTGGTTACCCCCAAGAGGTAGAAGGTAAGTCTCTATTGCTGAAAACACTATGTACTTCATAAATAGGACAGAAAGACCTCTGAGCTTTAAAGAAACCAAATATCCCCTCCCTGAAAACTAGATTTCATGATACCAGAAGGTCTATGAAAGCTTCCAAAAAAGGAAGGCAACTAACAATCCTAATAAGCTATGACACCTATGAACCATATCAACTACTACCATACTGCTATCACCATCAGGACAATATTGACATGCATACTTTGGATGCATAATCATCATCTTCCCAATTGGACTCATGGTCCACTCAATAAGAGTGTAACTGTGCCTGGTACTGGAAACCTAGCTAATTACACAGTGCTACTGAAGTCATGGCTACTGGAAGACAATATACAACCTCTAATTTACTTTCTAAAATATTTTTAACCAAAATCTACAAGTATTTCTCCTTATATCCACAGCTATCTCTACTCTGTACCTCTCAGCAAGGGAACTTCTCTTTGTAACAGACAGAGACTACTACAGAAAACCACAACCAATCAAAATGCTTACTTGTGAAGGCCAGTCTGTAAAACACTCCCACACCTAAGAGGTTTAAGAAACATTGCAAATGAGGGAACAGGAAAACTGTAAGAGCCAGAGGATCAGGGATTGCATTGTGAGATGTGTCTCTTAGTAATATTCAAACCGACATTCATAAAGTCTCACTAACATAACTGCCCAAGTGTGAATTCAACAAGGTTAACATTCATGCACACAACAAATTGAATATGGGAAAGCTCATGAACACTCAACCCTACACAAAGAGCTATAGAAAACGAAAGAAAGCTCGGAGCAGGAGGGGTGGTCTTCCTTGGTGCCAAATGGCTAGCCTTGACAACAAACATACAGGCAACATTATACAGACTTAAAAGGTTATATTTAGGAACACATATGCATATACTTATTGAATGCAAAAGATTCCATGAATTTGAAGAAGAGTGAGGAGTGGTACATAAGAATATTTGAAGGGAGAAAGGAAAGGGTAAAGATAATTAAATATAATCTCAAAATTATAAATAAACATTAAAAAATAACAGGAGAAATATTCTCAGAAATCTCTACCAAATTCCCCATAAAATCATGCTGTATGCAATTGGGTTGTATGTTCATTTTTTACTCATTGACCCATGAAGCTACTACTTGAATCATTGTCCCAGATTTATCTGATAAAATTATCTGAAAGAAAATTCTCAAAGTAAAGAATCATCTAAATTCTATTAAAAAGAAGGAAGATCAGTGTTAGACATTTAAAAAATATTTTATGATGTTGAATTAGATATACATTAATGAAACATTCATAAGATTGTGGACTAGTACCCTATATAAAATAAACAGTCTGGAATTATAATCAATGTGAATAATAGATTTCAAAATTATAGAGCATTCATTTTAATATCCAAATGATTCAAAACTATTTCTGCCTCAGTTTAGACCTTGAATGTCCTCCAAGGTCCCATGCAGGAAAAGGTTTATTCCTAAGTTGGTGCTGTTGGAACGTTGTGGAACCTTGGAGAGGTTGGATCTACTGGGGGATCTTCAGGTTATTAGAGGTTTTCCCATAAATGAGATTGTTGCACCCAGGCAGCCCAGTATTTTCTTTATTCTCTCCTTGTCTTCTTAGCTGTAAGACTTAGGTTTTGACATAGCACATGCTGTCACCAGGCTCAAAGCAACAACATCAACCTACACTGAAATAAACTCAGACAAAGAAATCAGCACTCTCCCTTTCAAAATAGATTCTACCAGGTATTGGTTATAATAACTTAAAGCTGATAAAAATAATTTTCTGCCATGAATTGTGGGCGTATTTACACATGCATCTATATCTATTCTACAATGCTTCATTTTCTAAATTTAGGGAATCCACCCCACTAGGTAATAAGCAGAATTTTACAATATTACAGTAGGGATGATAGGCATTACTGCCAGGGTTCTGAGATATTCAAAACATCTACACTGGCTGGGAAGCATTCTAAATGAAAAACTTTGTTGTGGCCTGTACCACAAGTCATAGGTAACTGCATTCATTCCATAGTCCCAGCTGTCAGCTCCATCCTCCTCCTGCATAAAAATAAACACTTTCACACAATAAAGACCTTTATGAAAGCAATGTAGCAACTCAAGGAAGCATTGTTATCATGAGCTAATCATACCCTTGGGGGATTAGAGACACTTAGCTGCACCCAGTGTCTCCCAGCACCTGAGGGCTGTGATTATTGCCAGATAACCTCCAAAGCTGTCAGTCCTTGAAGGTTAATTAGATAATATTCCACTTGGTAATACTACATTTGGAGATTATTTTGGAAGTCTCATCCACAAACATGGTTTATGAAACATACATAGACACAAGTGCACACATGCTACCAGAACACATTTAATGATGAGCATTTTCTCCAAATGAACTTCGGTTTTAATAACCGAAAGGAAAAAATATGAAGTCCAAGATTTAAAGCCTGAGGCACTACTTTAACAATGGGAGAAATTCTGATGAATTTGACCGTGGAAAACTTTGTGAGAAAGTGACGAAAATTACATATTGTACTCTATTTGCACCCAATAACTGATTGCAACATGTCAATCATTCATATAATATTCCTGTTGTTTACAAAAAAAACATAATTATAAGCACATACAATTAAGCAATAAGGTCAGAAAAAATACACTAGCTTGGAAAAGTTTATCACAATAGAACTTGTAATAAGATAAAGCAGAAAATCTTAGAAACACACTGAAAACTGAAGATTACTTGGCAGTTCAACATTTGAATTATTTTAAATATTTAAATCAATAAAATATTCCATTCATATTCATATTCCATATTCCAACCACAATTTATTGTAACAGGTAAATTTACCTACCAATAGATTGAATGTAATGTCTAGAATCTCATGAATAAGAATTATATTAATATATAAATGAATCTTTTATAAAAATTTCAAGAAAATTGAAAATATTCATAACTATCATTTTTCACAAATACAAGAAAATTAAGAGAAATGGTTTCAATGGATTTCTTTGTTTTCTTATTGTAACAGTTTCAACAAATTAGATGCACTTGGTTGATAATGAATCCTAATAGACTTTAAAGTTTTAAATTTTAGTTTATAATGTAATATGTTCAGCAATATCCTAGTGGGGGGGGATAGGACTATAAAATATGGATTCAGAAATTACACCAATAATTCAAACATGAGTAAAAGGACTAAGAACTTAAATTAATTTTTGAGAGAGAGTATACAGATTTTTATTCTTGTGGACATCATCAAAATGCCAACAAACAAAGCAGGATTTATGGAGAAACCATCATTTTCACAGAAAGGTATATGCACAGAGAAAGCCTCAGACACCAAGAGATTCTAATGCAGCAGAGCTATGCAGGGGGGGCAGGGAGGCTAAAAGTCACATTTGTGTCACCTATTTAAAAAGTAGTAAATATCCTTTACATATAGGAAACAAACTTATAAGCTGATATCCAAGAGTGTATGAGCTATGAGGCACCCTGCAGTCTAACTTTCTAACCCAAAATTAAGACCATTTTTTCTTTCATGCAAGTAAGGCAAGAATGTCTTTGGTAAATTATCATTTGAAATTTTATATTTTATTTTTTATTATATTTTTTAAGCTTAGTTGCCGCCCCCCTTTTAAATCAGTTTGTTTTTTAAAGTTACCTCTAGAACATAGTTTCTTCCCTCCTCCCCTCCTGGTCCGTCTCTCCCTCCATCACTAATCCTCTTCTCAGTACTCTCCTTCTCCTCAGATGAGGTGAGCCCTCACATAGCATAATACCTCAGTTTGTCAGTCATGTGAGGGCCAAGAGCTTCCTCTTGTACTGGGGCTTGGTATGGCGCCCCATCTAGAGTAAGGTGTTCCCTTGACCGGCAACAGGTTCCATGACTGACAGCTGGGTCGAGGTTTTCCTAAGATAGCTATGTTAGCTTCCTATCTGTTTGGGTCTGTGGGTTGTAGGATGGTTGTCCTGTGATAATATCCACTTATAAGAGAATACATACCATGTTTATCTTTCTGGGATGGAGTCAGCTCACTTAGGAGGAGTTCTTTTTAGATCCATCCATTTGGTTTCAAATTGAATGATTTCTTTGTTTCTGATAGTTGTGCAGTATTCCATTGTGTAAATATACTTTTTTAAAAATCCATTCTTCAGTTGAAGGACAATAGCTGAGCACAAAAGACTGAGCATCAAATGTTACTACTAACTTGATTAACCATTTTCCCGTTCTTACTTGGGCCACAAATAAGCTTCCTATGTCCCGAATCTGCAGGAAGCAATTTTAAGAGAGCAACATCCCATTCCCAGAAGGTGGAGTGGGTGATTTTTTTATTCTCCCCCCTTTGGTTATTTGATGGGTTATAGATGTTTGTTGTTATTTAAAGGGATTTGGTTATGAGTTGTTAAATGATTTTGTTAAATAGGTTTTGGAGGTTAGACCTAAGGATTTCTCTCTTTTTATTTCTCTACACTTCTTTCTCTCCTATGTAGGGGGGAAAGGACTTGGAAAAAAAGGGATATAGACATAATATAGGAATGATAAAAAAAGGGAAAATTATTGAATATGCTCTTATATCATTGTATATTTATACAAAATTAAGAATATATTTGGATACATTGGTATTGATCTTTATATACTGATACAAAATTGAAGTTAACACTTTTTAAGACTTTGTACCTAGGTAATGCTTAAAAATGCAATGTGAAGTTTTGGCCTTTTGATAACAACTGTCACAAATTGTTTAGGATAATTAGAAATGCAAACTAACAGTCATTCAAACATGTCATTTTGTTAGATACTAACATAGATTATTACAGATGTTTTTTAAGTTAATTGGAAATCAAGTTGCTAAGAGACAAGCAACATTTGCTTATCAAAATATACAGAGATAGATAGGTGGTTTTCAAAAACCTCAAGAGATCTGTAGAACATGGCATTCTGTCACGTCCCCCTCGACCAGCAAGGATGACGCAACTCGCAAAAGCTCTTCTCCAGCAGCTTATTCAAGTCCCTTGAAAACAGTCTTCCGAATGTCCGGGCTGACCCAACCCACAGGCTAAATACTATATGAACAGCCAATCAAGTAAAGCCACATAGTGCTATCTTAGAGGCCCATGTATGCGGAAGCAAGCCAGATCAGCGGTCTTAGCCAAATATGGACTTGTTTACCACCGAGAGCGCTCACCATCAGGCTGGTGGAAGGCGGAAACCGGCGCCATCTTTAGGGCGCGGCACGTCGCAGCTCTCTACAGTTCCTCCTTTTTTATTTTTTCTGAAGTTGTTAGAAGTCCCTGGAAAGGCTTCGTAATCCCCCTATCTGAGGATCTCACGGTGGGCCTGAGCCTGTAGGAGGGCGATGCTCAAACTCTTACCCATCTCTGGGTCAGCCTCCCCACTCGGGGCTGCCCTGTCTTAGGTGGCCAAGACTTACCCGTCTACTCCGTCATTGACTTACCAGACCCTAATACCCATGGAACGAATACCTCAGTGGGCAGGGACTATGCTCAGTGAAGATTTAAGGCTTCATGGCAGCGAGCCATGCCTGAGGGGACTGGCCCGCCTCAATGGCGACAAGGGCCTGTATAATCATGGCTGCATTACGCTTTTGTATGGCTCTCATTTTGTAGATGCACCATAGGCAAACCAGACAGGCTAGTATCATCAGTATCGCCAAAGAGCCTTCACCCGCCCACTCCTTAAGATGAACCATAGCCATCTGAATCCAGGAAGTCAAGCCAGTAGCCAGGTTCAGATCCACCCAAGTGGAATTGATGTGGACGATTGTCGCTCTCAGCTCTCTCATCAAACTTTCAAATTCAGCCGACCAATCCTGTAAAAGGAACTTTGACAATTGTCTAGACAAATTAGCAGCCTTTGTAAAATTTTGATACTGCACGGAAGTAACACACAAACCTTGCATTTTCCACTCACACCCCAATTGTGCTAGTTGCTAAAGAGAATCAATCTGTTCTTGTATTAAATCTATGCGTTGATTAACTATCATAAGGCCTCCTTTGAGATGAGAATTCATAGAGGTCTGAGTATCCAATGCCTGTGCTACAGTGGCTGAGATGTTATTCAAGGCATTGATTGGGCCACCACTTGTCGCATAGCGATCATGTAAGCTCGGCAACATGATCAACTGAGCAATTCTATCTCCAGGAGAGATAGCTGTTATACCACGGGGGGAGGCTACCATGATCTTAACCACTCCTGTATAATCTGGATTTATAACTCCTGGGTGGACAATAAGTCCTCTCAAGGCTGATGATGACCTCCCTAACAGCAAACCAACTGTACCAGGTTCAAGGGGTCCTTTAAAATCTGTTTCAATTAACTGGACCCCCATTTGGGGCGTTAATATGAGTCTGGTGGTGGAGCAGAGGTCCAATCCTGCTGAGCCTGTAGTGGCTCTCCGCGGTCCCTCGGATGGCGGAGGGTTGGCCATCTCTCTTGATTCTGTTCTTTGTCCTGATTCTCTACTGCCCCATATATTTGTGGGCCCTGAGGTCGTGGGCCCCGCTGTCCGTTTATTGGACGAGCGCCACCATAACCTTGAGTTAAAGGCTGGCCATGGATGTCTATCACTGAATGGCATTCATTAGCCCAATGGTTCCCTTTTTTACATTTTGGGCATAACCCCGGCCACCTGGGGCGTTGTACACTTCCTGTACTTTCTGTACTCCTTCCCCTGGGGCACTGTCTTTTAAAGTGTCCCATCTTGCCGCACTTAAAACAAACTCCTGAATTTCCTCCACCTTTTCTGGCCAACTGTATTACTGCGGCAGCAAGATCAGCATTAGTTAACGGCACTCCAAGTTCTCTACACACTTTCATCCAGGCTTCTAGGCCTTTGTTCTTGTAAGGGATGATAGCAGCTCTACACTCTTTGGTACATTGCTCATAGACCAACTGTTTTATTAGTGGCATAGCAGCATCCGGATCACCAAAAATCTTCCCTGCCGCTTCCACCAATCGTGCCACAAAGTCTGAAAAGGGCTCCATGGGGCCTTGTAGAATCTTAGTTAAGTTCCCACTCACCTCCCCTTTGTTAGGAAGGGATTTCCAAGCCTTGATAGCTATCTGGTTTATTTGTTCATAAACCTGATTGGGATATCCTGTCTGCTGGTTGGCAAATCTCCCCTGCCCAAGCAGCATATCTCTATCCCAGGCTGGATTTCCATTTCTCTGATTAATGGCTGCTTGCTCAGTGGCATACTCAATCAAGAAAGCTTTCCAGTCTAAATATTGCCCTGGACTTAAGCAGGCGCGGACCAGGCCACTCCAATCACTTGGAGTCATACAATGTCTGCTAATGCTTCCACTTGAGCCATTGTAAAAGAAGCGGTAGTACCATAGGTACGAACCGACTCTGCAAGGGATTTAACTACTTTAAAATCAAGCGGTTCCTCGTACCTGTTCCCTTGTGGGTCTTGGTATACCGGATAGGCAAACTGTAATTCTGTTCTTACTTGTGTCCACATCCCCGGGCAGAAAGATCTCCCTACTTTCAGGGACTGAACAGGCTGATCTATCTGAACGGCTTCTGGGTATGGAGGGGGAGTTGAAGGCGCCGCAGCAACGGCTTCACTTACACCGACTGCCGCCAACGTGTCTTTCTCTTTTACCTTTTTCTTTTCCCTTTTTCTAATAGCAATCCTCTCCAACTGTTCTATTAGAGCGTGTAGCTCCCCTTCAGAATCCGTGCCCTCTGAGTCCTCAAAATCTCTAAAATCTCTAAGATCGGGATAGAGAGGGACCTTCTTTTTGCTTCCCTTTTCACTGTCTGCCTGCTCAAATCTTTCGCCTTTTTTGCTTCCCTTTTCACTGTCTGCCTGCTCAGATCAAACCCTTGCAGCAGTTCCAAGGCTGATTCTCCCTCTTTGATTGCATTACAGCATCTCTGATCTTCTAAACAACTCCTCACCATCTTCCAAATTGGTCTTACTCCATGCTTCAGAGTACCTTGCTCCCAAGCAAAATCCAAGTCCCTCCCTATTTTGTCCCAGCAGGATACCATAAGATTCCCGGACACCGCAAACCACGGAGCCACGGAGTCACATTCATTCAAAAATCTTTCTAGGGTTGACTTCTTAATTTTCAAATTCCTAGCTAAAAGTAGCTCCTGAAGAGCCAGAAAAATTGGATGTGACTGAGACAATCCCATGATTAAAAATTTACTTTCGGTTCGCAGTTTTCCCGTGAAACTTTACCTTTTGTTCCCTATCTCCGCGAAACTTTACCTTTTGTTCGCAACTTCCCGCGAAGCTTTACCCTTTGTTCGCAACTTCCCGCGAAACTTTACCGTTTGTTCACTATCTCCGCGAAACTTTATTGTCCCAATTTACCCCGGCAACTTACCAGTACACTGCCCCTGACTGCAGGAGTTCTGAGTCTTTTCTGGGTCCCCGTACGGGCCACCACTTGTCGTGTCCCCCTCGACCAGCAAGGATGACGCAACTCGCAAAAGCTCTTCTCCAGCAGCTTATTCAGGTCCCTTGAAAACAGTCTTCCGAATGTCCGGGCTGACCCAACCCACAGGCTAAATACTATATGAACAGCCAATCAAGTAAAGCCAAATAGTGCTATCTTAGAGGCCCACGTACGCGGAAGCAAGCCAGATCAGCGGTCTTAGCCAAATATGGACTTGTTTTCCACCGAGAGCGCTCACCATCGGGCTGGTGGAAGGTGGAAACCGGCGCCATCTTTAGGGCGCGGCACATCGCAGCTCTCTACAGCATTCAAAGATGTTTTCTTAACTTAAGATTTTTTGATATTAAGACATGTCAGCTCCTGACATCA
Organism: Lophiomys imhausi; assembly: GCA_907164525.1. NCBI lineage: Eukaryota > Metazoa > Chordata > Mammalia > Rodentia > Muridae > Lophiomys > Lophiomys imhausi. Next base: position 2,597,179 of record CAJQZJ010000237.1, on the reverse strand, counting down.
CCCCCTATTCTACTCTAAGTAGAGTATGAGCATTGAAGAATCTCCATTTGGAGATGGATATTTTAGTGGAAAGTTTGTCAGTGGGTAAGAAAAATACCTTGCTTCAACTATAGACAGACTGCTGACTGAAAGTTGGAAGCAGATAAGTCAACAGCCTAGTTCTGCTAAGACAGGGTAGGCCAGTCCTTCATAATTCCTACTTTACAATTAATTTCTGTCAGAGATACTGGGCCAACAGGCTGAAGATAGATGCTCTAATGTATGGAGAGAAATTGGGGACTGTCTAGGCAGTCAGTTGTTTGTCATTTCTTAGCTCTGGAAGCTGCTGGCTAAGATCTAAGAAGATGTTTTTTAGGTTGGTAATGCAAGTTAGGAAGGAAACTTAGATATAGAACTTTAAACTCATGGAGATAAATACATAATAAAATACTAATATTAGTTGCCAAATATGTATGGACTTGACATTTGAATGTATGTTATACCTTATAATTTTCATAATTGTGGTCTAATTATTCAAAAAAAAAAGAATGATAAGTTCTGGGAGAGGTTGGGAGGGTAGGACTGGGAAGAGTGGAGGGAGGGAACTGTGATGGAGATGTAACTTGAAGTAATAAATAAACATCTTTTAAAAAGTAGAAAATTTGGGAAATAGAATTAAAAATAATATCTTCTGTGCCCAGAAATCTCCACAGAGGTAGGAAAGAAAGAAAAGAAGTTTGCTTTTTAACAGCACTAACTCTGAATGGAATGTTCCTCAGGACGCCCCTCAGAATATGGAAAAGACTAAAGAAAATCTCCTTGCTTCCCCAGCCAAGGAGACATATCTCATCCTATCCACACAATCAAGGTAAACAATAGTCCCTAAAAGAACATGACGGGGGGGGGGGCAAGATGGTGGTGACCTACACTGATGCATTTTGAACGCGGGAATAAAGAGCCATAAAAAACACAGACTTGGGGGAGCGAAGATGGCGGCGACCTACACTGACGCATTCTGAACGCGGGGAAAAAAGAGCCATAAAAAACACAGAGTTACTGGGCACTGTGCAAAAACCGGAGGGGCTAGACCCCCCCCCCCCGGGAACGCTCACAGCTCCCAAGGGACTGTTAAAAGTCCCAGGGCAAGGCTCTCCCCATCACTCACAGACACGGAGGCCACTGAACCGGGGACTCGGGAACTCCCATTTGGAGAGGCGCCTGGTAAGATCGTTCCCAACTTACAGCAGGCAGAATCAGGGTCCACTTGGCCATAGATCGCTGTCCTATTGGGCTTCCCACACATCAGGTTGAACTTATACCCACTTAGAAAAGGTTGCGAGATAGTGGAAGCCTTAGCAAGGAACAAACAGGGGGCTCAGCGGGTGGTCCGCAGCAGCCGCTTGTGAAGCGGAGGGCGGAAGGTTCCAAGAGAGCGCAGGAAGCGGGGAACACAAAAGCAGGCGGGAGCGGCCAAATCTCCCACACTCAGGATAGCGCAGCTGGGGAGAGAGCACTGCTGGTAGGGCCAAATTCCCGCCAGTCCACGGCAGGTCATCTGGGGAGAGAGACAGGCGTGGGTGGGACCAGGGGTCCGTGCACCCACGGCGGAGCTGCTGGGACGAGAGGTGCACTCAGGCAGCAGGAGGATCTGGGGCTTGGGGTACCCACGGGACCGTGGCGGTGCAGACAGGAAGGAAATCAGGCACAGGGTCCAGCCCTGTGGCGAGAAGACTAGAGAGAAACCAGAAATCGGGACCATAGCTGTATCCTGGAAAATCCAGACATATCAGGTGTGGAGCCAGACCCTGTCAGCCTCTGGGACGACAAACAAAGCCCACAGAATTTGTGCCTGGGCAAACAGGCCCATACCATCAGAACCATTACAGGCTGATAACTCAGAGTGCAACATAGAGAAGTCTGAATTGGGAGCAGTGAAACAATCCTGGTCCATTACTCACAACCTGGGAATACGCTGCACCAGATCACAGTGCCTCTGGCCATTAAAATCACAGTGACCTTGAAATCCCCCTGTAAGCAACGACAGATAGCCAAGTAACTCGTCCCCTGCACCAAATCATCCACTGTGGTTACAAGCACAGAAAACAGACAGCTAAATGCATCCAATGGTGAAAGGTCAAAAAAAAATAGAAATCAAGGAATTATGATTCCAACAAAGCAGAACCACCCTAGCTCATCCAATTCGGATGACCACACACCAACAGAAACACATGAAAACATTGACAATTCTGCAGTATGGAAAGTGATAGAGTCCCTGCAAGAAGAACTTAAATCTATGAAGGAATTCAAGGAAACCACAATTCTACAAATCAAAACAAGGAACAACACCATTAAAGAGCTCCAAGCCAAGGTGACAGAGCTTGAACAGGAAAAGGACAAAGCAATGAAAGATTTTCATACAAAAACAAGCAAGCTGGAGAAGGAAATGAACAAAACGAACAAAACCATACAAGACATGAAAATAGAAATAGAAACAATAAAGAAAACACAGTCAGAGTTAAAAGAGGAAGTGGAGAACCAAGGGAAGAGAACAGGAACTACGGATGTGAGTATCAACAATAGGATGCAAGAGATGGAAGACAGGATCTCAGGCATGGAAGATTCAGTGGAAGAAATCAGTACATCATCCAAAGAAAATGAGAAGGCTAAAAAATCTCTCACCCACAACATCCAAGAAATCAAGGACTCATTGAAAAGACGGAACCTAAGAATTATAGGTATAGAGGAAAGAGAAGACTCCCGACTCCAAGGTCCAGGAAATATCTTCAACAAAATCATAGAGGAAAACTTCCCAAACCTGAAAAAAAAGATGCCAATAAAAATCCAAGAGGCATACAGAACACCAAACAGATTAGACCAGAAAAGAAACTCCTCTCGCCACATAATAATTGAAACCCCAAATGTACAGAACAAAGAAAGAATATTAAAAGCTGTAAGAGAAAAAGGTCAAGTCACATACAATGGCAGACCCATCAGAATTACACCTGACATCTCCCCAGAAACGATAAAAGCTAGAAGGGCCTGGTCAGATATACTACAAGTCCTAAGAGATCATAGATGCCCAGCCAGACTACTTTACCCAGCAAAACTCTCTATCAACATAGATGGAGAAAACAAGATATTCCATGACAAAATTAAATTTAAACAATATCTACCCACAAACCCAGCCCTACAGAAAATCCTAGAAGGAAAATCCCAACCCAGAGAAGAAAACTCCACCCAAGAAAACAAAGGGAATAGAAAACCCATCAGCAACTAAATCAAAAGAGGAACAGAACCACTGCCTATACCAAACTAATGGGAAATAACAACCCCAGGTCACTAATATCCATCAACATCAATGGACTCAACTCCCCAATAAAAAGACATAGGTTTACAGAGTGGATCCGCAAGCAAGACCCTTCCATATGCTGTATACAAGAGACACATCTAACTACAAAAGATAGACACTGCCTCAGAGTAAAGGGCTGGGAAAAGGTTTTCCAAGCAAATGGACCCAGGAAGCAAGCTGGAGTAGCCATCCTAATATCAAACAAAACAGACTTCCAACTGAAGTTAATGAAGAAAGACAAAGAAGGGCACTATATACTCATTAAAGGGAATATTCATCAAGAGGAAATTTCAATACTGAACATCTATGCCCCAAATACAAAGGCACCTACTTTCGTAAAAGAAACACTTCTAAAACTTAAAGCGCACGTCGATCACAACACATTAGTAGTGGGAGACTTCAACACCCCACTCACA
>CAJQZJ010000237.1:2498755-2578435 GCA_907164525.1 Lophiomys imhausi | reverse complement strand
AAGTAGACACATTACAACAAATTCTTGGAAAACTAAACAAAACCAAAAAAACAAAACAAAATGAAACAAACAAACAAACAAAAACAAAAAGAAAAAAATCCAAATCATAAAGAGCTACTGTGAATAATTATCTACTAACATTGATAATGTAGAAAAAACAAATGTATTTTTTAAAAAATATAAACTACCTGAAACCCACTCTAAAGTGTCTGATGAAAGCTCTAAATCTCAAGCCTGACTACAGGTGGAGGACTTTGTCCACATTTGCTGAGTAAACACTTAATGAGATCAAGGGTATATAAGATCTTCAAAGTGTAGACCGAGAAGTCAAACACTACCTTCTTTTACACTAGCTTCTTTGTAATCCCTCCAGTAATCATAAGTACAGATAAAAATCTCAGAAGTTGCTTGATATGACTTGAGGTAACGATCCTATTTTCAGATGAAGTTAAATCTAAAAAAAGTCCCTTTCTACTTTGCAGAACATTCCCAGGAATCAAAATGAGTGCTAGCAACTACTAAGACTACTGAACTTTTTACCTCAGCCCTGACCAGCAAAGGTCTTCCTAAAGGTTCAATATTGAATGAATTAATTAAATTACTACTAGTATTTATATTATACCTAATTGTCAGTGGTGTTAATCCTTAACCTACCATTATAAATAATCACACAGAGACCAGATGGATTTTCATAAGCCTTAGCCTGGATTGTTCAATCTTAGTCCATCTAAGCTAGTTTTTAATGCTATTCCCCAAATAAAACCCCAATATGTACATACATCCTCTTGGGCTGTTATTTTTCCACACTATGCTGATATTCCAGACCATGTGGTCATGGTGTCTCTTCCGAGCAATAAAACACTAATTAATACACCTCCCAAGGAGCTAGTAGCTAGTACTCAATGGGTTCATGTGAGATTTTTTAAAACTTTTAGTACTTTGAAATCCAGTAGGATATTCATGACTGCAGTAGTAAGTCCATGCATCCACTACAAAGGATTAAGGTGATTCTAAAGACAACTTGCTTTAATTCCCCTGTAGGAAGGTTGTATAAACGTTTATATAGGAAACTCTGTATTGTTCTTTGGTATCCTGTCAGTCAATGATATGCTCCTCTCGTATATGGTTTGCTCACCTGGAGGCCTTCACCAAAGAACTTGCGCTGTGCTGTGCTCTGGAACTTGAAGAACTATGGAATAAGGATGCCTATTTAATTGAGTTACTAAGCTTCATGTATCTTGTTTTAGTAATATAATGGGCTAATTCACAATTGAACTGCCAAATTTATGTAGGTTGATTATTCAGTTCTCTTAAACCACTTTCTTACACCCTCTTTCTTTTACATTTCCCATCTTGTTTCATTATATTTGCTTAAATATCTGTGTTTAAATTAAGTCTGTGTATCTTTTAAATATTGAACTGAGCTGAGGAACAGAATATCATTTCTTTGTCACAAATAATGTTTATTTTCTCATTTGCCTAATTATCTGGAGAAATTTTCATTAAATTTCATGAGCAATGATATGTAAACATTAGAAAATTTACATTTGTTTTTTTTTTTCAATAAACCTAAAAATAAAGCTTTAATCCCAGAACTTTACTTCGCCCACTTCTTATGTAGGGTCTCTCATTCCTAAATGCCAGGTTTTCTCTTTTCTCATTGAATTCGTTTTAGAATAATATATATATATATATATATATATATATATGCTTATGTGTTTATCTCTAAATACATGTATGCTGTATTTTGCTGGTAAGGTCAAAGTCTGGCATTACCAGAAAGCCCTTGAGCTTGGTGCTAAATCATAGACTCACTTTCCTCAAAGGGTTTCCCTCTTCATCCTAATCTGGGGAAACTCAAATTCCACACCTAATATCTGAGGATTGTTTTGTAGCCCTCAGGGAAGTTGCAGGCCCAGTCTTTTCTCTACATAATAGACCCACCCAGTGAGCACCTGGGATTCTGAGAATACCCTCCTCATGCTAATGAGATCCCTTGGTGCCTTGGCTTTCAGTCAATGACATTTGTCAATGCTTCTAACCATACCTGGAGTTCTTCTCCCACTCCTGCTGCCCATAAGATAATTAGGTGCTGGGTGGCCTTTTTTAATGATAGAACAATGCTACTGAAGTATCCCTATCACTCAGCCCCAGAAAATCAAACATATTCACCTCCAAAACCCTTTCCCACTGCTCAAGATTTATAATGCCTCTGTAGTGTTCATCTAACAGCCTTCAGGTATTCTTGGCCACTCCAAGTTCCTTGAAGCTGCCTGTCCCTGGCAGCTTAGCTAAAAGGGCAGTAACATTTCTCTGCATGACAGAGAGGGTTAGGACTACCCTAAATCTCTTGCTTACTTCACCAAAATAGTTGTAACATATAGGGTTTAGATAAATTAGATTTAGAAAATATATAGGAATTTCTGATACTGTCTCTTAATTAGGGGCCTGAAGAGCATTATCAGCATGAAGTCAGGAAAAACAGGAATGACTTAATAGACTGAAAAACAAGATTGAAGTCAGGAAAAACAGGAAAGACTCAATAGACTTGAAACAAAGTATCTGGCCTGACATTGTTTTCAGCTGCTAAGTGGGCGCAGCCCAAATTAAGCTGAAACAGAGTTCCTCCTATTTGAGGACAGTGCCATCAATGGCCAGCTCTCTCCCTGAAGCAGAAAGAAGACGGTGAGCAAAGAAAGCCTGAGCAAGACACCAAAAGGCCAAGGACTGGACCCTGTGGCTCAGCTTTTGCCTAGAGGGGTTTGATCTGTCCAAACAGTGGCCTAAAGGAAACTGTGCCTGGCTTTAAGGACTGAGGCAGAGCAGCTGAGTTCCTGATTCAAAAGAAGTAAGTTGGCCTGCAGACGGCTGGGGTCTCCCACAGAGAAGAAAGCATGAACCCTTATTTAAGGTGAGACTGCAATAACCAATGACCATGACGGACCTGCATCTGAGAGATCCAGAAGAAGGACTGCTAAGTGTGTTAAAGAATCTACAACAGCCGGGCAGTGGTGGCGCACGCCTTTAATCCCAGCACTTGGGAGGCAGAGGCAGGCGGATCTTTGCGAGTTCGAGGCCAGCCTGATCTACAAAGTGAGTCCAGGACAGCCAGGGCTACACAGAGAAACCCTGTCTCAAAAAAACCAAAAAAAAAAAAAAAAAAAGAAAAGAAAAAAAAAAAAAGAAGAATCTACAACAAAGACTGTGTTCCTGACAACTGAGGACCTGCCCCAGAGACTGTATCATTCTAAAAGGTTATGAAAGTGGTTGTTATGATTATCAATAGGTTTAGTGGATAGGTTAAAGGGGTTGTAGAAATTTATAGGATTAATAGTTAAGAAATTGTTGGTGTTTGTTATAAGTGAATTTAGTAATAAACAAATAAGTGATAAATAATAATTTAAAAGTTCGGTTACAGTAACACTTGTTGGCTTGCTGGCAGTGGTGGAGAAAATTCCTTCTTCTGCCACTCCTGGGTATCCCATGGAATTGTATGGATCCCATTCCATGTTCCATCTTTGCTGCCTGGACAGACATAACCCTGACCTTCTGGCACAGGAGCATGCACTTCTGGCTTGTTATCTGACAAGGCCTGATCCCCGCCACAAGATACACATGCACCACTTGTGTGCTGTTGTCCATGGAAGGCAGAAGAAGACAAGATTTCCTAGGATGGAACTTACAGGTACTTGTGAGATGCCTGATGTGAGTCCTGGGAACTGAAGCTAGTTCTCTGCAAGAGCTGTGTATGCTCTTAACCACTGCGACATTTCTCCATTGTTCTTAATGTATTCTTGTTTTGCAAGGATCTAGATGCCATAAATTTCTAACAAAAAAGATTTGCAAATGTATAATTTTGATACTCCCCATCAGAAATTATTTTTCTTTTTCATACTTGACTGATATTTTGAGTACCTTCTGAACGATTTTCTTAGAAATATGAAAATATTGCTCCATTTTATTTCAACTTCTATTGTGATTCTTTTTTATATTTACTTATTTCTTCAAGTTACATCTCAATCATAGGACTATTTCTAAATTAATCCCTCCTCCCCCTCCTGGTTCCACCCTCCTATCCCCCTCACTCTCCAATCTGCTTTTATTTTTAATTTAAGGTTTATCTTTTTTCCCCCCAAGAGCTCCCCCTTTTAGTCCAAAAAGGCTCTTTTTCTTATAACAATAAATACAATACAAAACAATTAAAATAAATAGGCCACAATTATGAAAATTTTAAGGTATAACATACATTCCCAATGTTCAGTCCATACATATTTGGCAACTGATATTAATATTTTATTATCTAGACATAATATAGAAATGATAAAGAAAAAGGGACAGATTGTTGAATATACTCTTATATCTTTGTATATTGTCTATTGTATCTTTGTATAATCAATATTGTATATTGATACAAAACTGAGATTAACTCTTTCTAAGGTACTGTACCATTTGTAACACTTAAAAATGAAATGTGAATTTTTGCCCTTTTGATACCAACTATCACAAACTGTTTAGGATAATTAAGAAATGCAATCTAATAGTCTTTCAAACATGTCATTTTGTTAGGTACTAGTTCAGTTTATCACAGATGTTTTCTCAGTTTCAGAAATCAAGTTGCTAAGAGACAAGCAACATTTGCTTAAAGAAATATATGGAGATAGCTAGGTGGTCTTCAAAAACTCCAAGAGATCTGTAAAATATGGCATTCAAAGATGTTTTCTTAAGATTTTTTGATATTGAGACATGTCAGCTTCTGACAGCACCCACCCACCTCCAATTCTACTACAAGTAGATGGTGAGCATCGAAGAATCTCCACTTGGAGATGGCTGCATTAGTGGCAAGCTTGTCATTGGGTAAGAGAAAGCCCTTGCTTCAACTGTAGACAGAATGCTGCTGGAAAAGGACAAAACTTGGAAGCAGGTAAATCAACAGCCAGGCTATGCCAAGACAGGGCAAGCAAGTCCTTCATAATTCCTGCTTTACAATTAATGTCTGTAAGAGATACTGGCCCAAGTGGCTGAAGATATATGTTCTAACGTATGGAGAGAAATTGGGGGTTGTTCAGACAGCCAGTTATCTGTCATTTCTGTTTTGGAAGCTGCTGGATTTGCACTTTCTGTATATTCAGATATATTTATTCTCCTCAGCTCTCTGATGTGGTTGAAAATTAGATAGTTATAGTCTCACAGTTAAAATTTAAGTTGTTTAGGAATTAAAAGGATGTTCTAGGTCTAAGATGTTTTTAAGTTGGTAATGCAAGTTAGGATGGAAACTGAGTTAAGTATTGTGATTTTTAAGACAATGGCTTCTTTTTCTTGTCTCTGGTTATTATTTGTGATCTTTTGTGTTGATTTCTCTGGGGATTTTTTTTTTTAGCAGATATTACACTTTTCTGAAATGTTTTAATGATGTGTCCTATTGTCTGATTTCTTTCATTGGGTTAAACAGAGTGTGATGATCTTTTTGTACAGAATGGAGCACAGTAAGACTCCCAAGAAGATCAAAGAGCCCAAAGATCTAATTGCACATCTAACTGAATTGTTTAAGAGCCGAGGCTTGACTCCTAACATAGTTGGTACTTCTAATCACTATTCATTTCATTGCCTCCTGAGGCAAATGCACATTTTCTTTGCTTTCTCTCTTTGTTGTAGCTATTATTATTATCATTATTATTTTTATTATATTGATTAGGTTACAATATATGTTCCTATAGTACTTACTTTACTCCTTTAATGTCAAAATAGCTGACCAAAACAACTAAAGGACGTGTTACTGGAGGTTTGGTGTGTACCATTCGATCTCTTCTACTTCCTGTTCCTAAAGCAATTAAGCCAAGACACATGTTACTGGTGAGTTGGTTTCCTTCATAGTTTCTTACTCACATTGATAAACAAATTTAAAAAACGAACTCATAAGAAAGCATGAGACTATTTTATTTTAATTAAAGAGAAAAAAATCACAGGGCTAACAATCTGCACATCACAACAAATTTTGGGAGTAGGGAGATGGAAAAGAAGAAAAGAGAAAGTTGTGCCTTTTGTTTTAGCAGCAACAATCGTTACTAGCAATGGTAAACTGAAAGCTCCTACAGAAGGTGAAATAGCATCTTCAAAGAAAATAATGAGAATGTTAGGGGAAGGGTGTTTAGAAATCTAGCAGCATCTAAAGAAAAGATTAAAAGGGAGAGAAAGAAAATTATATTTCTGAGTTAGAACTGAGAAAAGCAGGCTGACTTATCAGTAAAAATTTTCAGGAACTGCCCTGAAGGAGGAGTTTCTGGGATATATAAGCACATTCTCTAGTTAAGGGGTAATTATTCTTTCCATCTCCTTAGCATGCATTCAGTTGAATCAACTATCCTGAGAGGTACACTGATTAGGCAATAGGGCTAATTGGATTAACTCTTTAGGGAGTAGACAACAGTATACTATGGGGAAACCATACTGTTAAGGTCAAAGTCTGATATTACTGGAAAGCTCCGAGTTCAGGGCAAAATGGTGGACTACCTTTGTCAGCAAAGTTTCCTCTTCTTTACCTGGGGGATCCTGGACCCCCACACCCACTACCTGAAGAATATCACATATCCCTTAGGGAAATTATAGATCCAACTACCTTTCTCCTGATAAAAATTCAATTTAGCGAGCACCTGAGGTTCCTGAAATCTCTTCCCATGATAATGAAGTATCTTAGTACCTTAGCCTTTAGCCAATGACCTTTGCCCACCCTATATAGTCCTACCCTCTCCCCAAAGTTCTATATAACCTTTGTTTATCCCCATAAAATTGATCTGCCTCTCTGCAGCAGGTCCCAGATTGTCAGTAATCCATCATATTCATGGCCATCTGAACTCTGTTCCCCATTTTATGCTCCCCTAGACCACGTGCACTGGTGGCCAACAGTCATGAGGAAAATGGGAGACATACAGCCCCCACAGTGTGTGAGGTTCAGAATATCACAGCTCCACCTAGAGCTAGAAGTAGAAGTCAGATCTCATATCCATTATTTTGACTAGGAGTAGTTTTTCCCTCAGGGCTGCCTAAAAACAAACAAACAAGCAAAAAACAAACAAAAAAATCAAAACCAAGCAACAACAAAACTCTCCCTCTCTGCATTTCCATACTTTCATATGCTAAATGAGAGATCAGATCCAAAACTCATGTTATAAGGAGGGGGTATCTCCTCAAATGGTTTCCAAGCCACACATGTCTACACAGCTTCCTGTTATTAGTCAGGGTTCTCTAGAGAAACCTATGCAGTCTATATATTTCTCATATACTTATTGTCACATATATTTATCTTTCTAGTAGCTATATTTCTAATAAATTAGATTATATCTTTTATATTAGACAATTTCATGGTATTCTTTTTCACTTCCAAATACATGTTATCCATTTCCTCTAAGTACTCCTAGAAACTTTACTGTTACATTACAAATGTTGTGATATTTACCTGTTAATGTTGATAACAGAAAGGTACACCTTACCAGAAAAACATTCATTGTCTCATCTGTGCCTGACCTTCTTTGCTTTAATATTAAAATAATAAAGATAAATAAACAAATCTAACATTATTGTAATCCAAATGTGTATTAGTATTTATATTGTTGTTAATTGGGTGTAGTCTAGAATTTCAATTGCATAATCACACAAGTTTTGAGGAGGATTCCTGATTCAATAGAATATTATCTCCACAATGAAATCAGATGTTATTAGAAAGTCAATTGTGCTAAAAAAATATGAGGGTTATGCAAATACAACTGAATCATATGGACATTTTATTGTCTATCTCCTATACTGTTATAATAATATAGTTTTCTATTTATAGAGTGACACTCTTTAAAGAACTGAAAGTACATTTAAAGATAGTTTCAATATACATGTCATGTTTCACCCTTATAATAGACAAAAAAAAAATCCCTCTCATTTCAAAAAGCATGTTTAATAAACTTTTAGCCTGTTTGGTAAAGAAATTATTTTTACAACAAAATAAGAATTTTATAGATAATTTTCAATGATGTAAAGTGGGATTTACATAAATGTGTTTCAAACAATTGAGTACCAATAACCTTGAGGCATGCTCAAAATGTTCCACTGAATCCAACAATCCATTTCTTCAACATTTACCAATCCTTTGTTTCTTCAAAGAGTTGGAGTGTTATCAACTTAAACTCTTTATTCTATATTATATTACCTAAGCTACACTGAATACTCACAAGGGATAAGACTGTTGGGGGCACAGTGTACTCTGATCATCAATTAGGCAGATTTATGTATTGCACTAATGTACACTATAATATGGACCCCGCTACTATTCTCATATTTAAAATTTGACTCTACTGCATTTTAAATTTAGCAACTGTCTTGTTCCACATTTTAGCCATAATCCTTACTATTCGGCATGGCAAGGATGATTAAAAGAATACAGAGATAACTGGCCTTGAATCATCTTACAAAGATTTTAGCAACAAAATGCTGTGGTGCTCACTTCCAAAGTTAAAGTTATATTCTGTAGGCAAAGAAGCTCTGGCAAGAATGATTTGGAGCAAGTGTGAGGCTGATGGCCATGCCCTGGATGAAGGCCTGTGTGGAGTATTTCCCCTCCAATGCTGTCCTATGGAAGCCCAGGAAAGCCTCTTGCCAACTGAACGCTTTCATCACATGCTCATCTAAAGAGAAAGATGTGTGCTCTTCCTCCATAGCCATGGCTCGCTGTCCTCAAAATTATGCAGTTAAAATTAGAGGCAGGACAAATGCAAAGCAGCAAACAAGTTTTGTGCTGTTCTTCAATTAAGTTTATAGCTTAGAAGACACAAAGCAAACTGAGAATGTAATATAGCTTTAACAACTCGGTGTCACTAGAAAGCACTCAAGCCTTGCTCAAAATTTCTTAGGAGATCTGAGATCCATCAGGAAAATAAGACTCAATATAGCTCTTGTAGGAACAGTGATTGGTGGAAAAATAAAATAGGTTTATGTTTCATTTTACTAAGTTAAATATTTCCAGAGCTAGTTACACAAATCTCTTCCAACATTTAGGTATTTAAGTACTGGGCTATGCTCATGGGTTAATGCTTTCCTTAACATTTTACTTTTAAAATTTGGGGACAGATGTTATCTCATGATAGCAGTATGAGTTATGATACCATTTGAATAAATACCACTAGTAGGTACCTTTGGAGGTATCTATATAATACTACTTTTAACACTTTCCGATCATCAAGAAAATTATTAAGGACTCCCATAATTGTTTATATATTTTACATGAAGTAACACTACCACGAGTTTATTTTATTGTCTAGCTAAAGTATATTTTAGATGATTTTTACTTATCAATCAATTTGTTATGAAGTTATTACTAAAATACAATATACTTAAAGGTGACAACATTTCATGTATTGTAATAGATATATCATGACTTCACTTTTATAGTAGATATTCAACAAATATTTGATGACTGTCAATGTGACTTATGGCCACATATATTACATTAGTCACTTTTGAATGATAAGTCCCAAGTGTTTCATTTCATTTCTGCTCACGAGTTCTGCTACCAACAAATGGTGGCCTTATGTGCCACATTAGAGAAACTGCATGGAGAGTTTACTCTTTCATGTAATTGATGTACAAATTTCTTAATAGAATATCATTTCTCAGGAGAAATTGATAATGAACTGTTGATAAAGTAAAAAGGTTGCAGGATATTAAACTGGTACAAAGTGAATGAATGCACATGGATGGTTTCTAGATGCTGAGTATAATGTTGCTGGTTTTCAAGGTTTTACTTTTATTTATCAAAATAAGGTGCCTTTTCATTTGCTTTTTCTTTATATATTTTTGTCACTATTACAGTATCAATATCAAACATTTCATCACAAAATTAGAAAACTTATTAAAATTCATCAGAAAAACTATAACTTATTAAACATACCTTTCAACAAGTTTTGGGAATCAGTATTATTTAGTGTAGAATTTGAATTTTGTGTGTGTGTGTTTCTCAGTATTTCTAAATCATCCTGCTTTACAATTCCACAATGGAAATCTATAAAGAACTCAAAAATTAAACACCAACAAACCAAGTAACCCAATCAAAAAATGGGGTACATATCTAAAGAGAGGATTGACAAAAGAGGACATTAAAATGGCCGAGAGACATTTGAAGAAATGCTCAACATCCTTAATCGTCAGAGAAATGCAACTCAAGACGACTTGGAGATACCATCTCACTCCTGTCAAAATGGCTAAGATCAAAAATTCAAAAGACAGCATATGCTGGCGAGGTTGCAGAGAAAGGTTAGCACTCCCACACTGCTGGTGGGAGTGCAAACTTGTACAGTCACTATGGAAATCAGTCTGGCCATATCTTAGAAAACTTGGAATAGCTCTACCTCAAGACCCAGTCACTCCTGGGCATATATCCAAAAGATTCCTCACCAATCCACAAGGACATCTCCTCAACTATGTTCATAGTAGCTTTGTGTGTAATAGTTAGAAACTGGAAACCACCCAGATGTCTTTCAACCAAAGAATGGATAAAAACAAAACAAAACTGTGGTTCATTTACACAGTGGAATACTACTCAGCTAGCAGAAACAAGGAAATCATGCAATTTGCACCAAATGCATGGAACTAGAAAAGTTCATCCTGAGTGAGCTAACCCAGACTCAGAAAGATACATATTGCATATATTCACTTATAACTGCATTTTAGCCATATAGTACAGAATAACCATTCTACAATCAATAGATCCAAAAGAGCAGGAACATGGACTTGGTTACCTGTCAGTGGGACACCTCACCCGAGTGGAACTGCCATGTATGCCTCCTGTGCAAGAGGAAGCTCTTAGACCTCATCTGACTAATGAACTAAGTTGGGCTGATACACAGAGATACCCCACACTGGAGGCATGGGAGGGGTAGGAGAGGGGGCAGAGGGTAGGTAAAGGGAGGGGTGGCAACTGAGACGTAACAAAGTAATAAATAAATGTTAAAAAAAAGAATTCCACAATGCTAAACATACTCAGGAAACTTTATGATCTATACAAACTCAAAGTTATATGTGTTGTCTACACTAAACATTACAAAGCATGATAGTTATTAACATCACTCAAATTCTACTTAACTATTTTAGAAAGACATCCTCAGTATTTTAGAATACAAATGTAAAATAAAAATTTGACCCACTGAAAACTAATATATTTTTCCAAAATCCATTTTAATTAGAATGTACAGATGCATTGTATTGTAAAATCAAGTTAAAAAAAATCTCTTGATCCAAAGTTGAAAATCAACCTAATTAACATTTTAATCCAGACAACAATGGTCCTGAAGGATATATATTTTACTTGTTTGAATGTAACTTTAAATATTTTAAAGATAGAAACAATTAGATTGTTTCATTGCGAATATGATAAATGACCACAGTGCCAATGTATATTTGTATATCTGTACGTTTGTTTGTGTATACACTTTGTGTACAGGGAAGAAATAATACATTTTGTAATTTTCTCGATACTTGTCTTAACTATCAATGACCACTAGATGGCACCTAGTATTTGGCAACCTTAACACTGTATTTCTAGTGCTTAAAATAGCTATAGCATCAGGTCAATTCTGACAGAGCAAAAATTAATCTTGTCACAGACATGCAACTCTTCCCTGTCAGATGTCTAAATTTAAAACGCATGTGATTTCTTGGTCAACAAGAAAATATAAAGTATTATTTTATTGTCCCCGTTACATTTTTAATTTCATAAAAGAATTATGTGATTTAAACTTTTAAAAAAATCACTTGACATGAATCTTTTTAAAGCGTGAATTTGGAGCATGTTTAACTAAGTGTTGTATTGTGAAGGTTAAATTAAAACAACTTTAATGTTTTGGGTTTTTTTGTTTTGTTTTTAGGATTTTAAAGATGCTTGAATCTTAAATGACGCAACTGCAACCAACACTACTTAGAATAATAATACAGTTTCTCATTTTATAAATGAAATAATTCTTTAATAATTTGAGTAATATATTTTGACAATATCCTGCACTGAAGCATCTGAATGTAATGCTGTTTATCTTTCAGAACATTTTATATAGACATAAAAATAATTAAATATGAAACAAATGTCTAATAAGTTGCTAGAAATGGAACTATACAAATGATTGTAGGTGTCTCCAGTCAATGAATTCAGGGTAATGGGAATTGGACTAAAACAAATAAATTTTCTGGGGGTTAAAATAATTTATTTCTTTGAGATTTTTAATATCACAGCACAGATATGTCTCTTTCACCTGGATGTATATTATATGCACGAACATTTAATTGTGATCCAGCTGAGATGAGAGCAATCCTATTGCTTTCTTAAAACACCATTCATCTTTTAGTTTTTCACTTTCCTCTCACCCATGATTTCCTTCTAAGCCACTGACTTTGCAATTGCACTTCCATTGCTGTCTGTCCTTCTCCTGCTCATCCAAGCCACTCTCATTGTGCACATGGCTTCCCACACTGTTCCATCGACGACTAAGAATTTGATAGCATTTGCATTCTTTTATTGCTCTTTTCTGTTCAACTTTCTTTTCTGAGTCCCATATGGAATATAGATATGGTTGCAGGGCTTGGGCACATAGCGTTCAAAAATAATTCAAAGTCACCAGACTCCAGACTGAAAACTTTATCTTTCTATTTAACCTGCCCACCCCTTTAAATGACGCACCCACTCATCTGGGCCAGGAACTCGGAATTTTTATGATCACACCCTTCCCCTTGCATCTTATAATTACAACATTCTCTTTTAAATATCCCAAGTTAGATCCCCAACATTTTCTTTTCTATTCTCACTATTTATCTATTCCTTCTACCTCATTATCAAAAGTCTTGTACTTGTCAAATACAATTCTCATCCTTTCTATTCCTCTGCTTTATAAAAATGATGTTCTCTTTCCTAACCATGACTTCAATTCTTTGCCTGGAGACCTTGTTTTCTATTTTCATGGTTTACCTGTTAGTGAAGAGAGCTCTAAGACAGCCTGGTAAAGTCAGCTGTAGTATCAAATGAATACCTTGACAAAATGGAAATTTGCATTTTAGTGTAGTCCTGATATATATAAGAATATACTCCAGTCCATATGTATTTGGCACCTGACTTTAACATTCTACTATCTAACCATCTCCATGAGTTTAAACTTCTATATCTAACTCAGCTTTCATACTAACTTGCCTCATAATTTTAAAAATATCTTCTTAGATCCAGAACACCCTCTTGATTCCTAAACAACTCAAAATTTAACTATGAGACTCTAACTATCTATTCTTCAACCACCTCAGAGACCTGAGAGGGATAAATATATCTGATTATATAGGAAGTGCAGGGCCTGCAGCTTCCAAAACTGGAAAATGACATACCAGTGGCTGCCTGGACAGTTCCCATTTTCTCTCCATACATTACAGCATCAATCTTCAGCCATTTGGCCCCATTTCTCTGACAGACATTGGTTGTAGAGCAGGAATTATGAAGGTTAGATAGTAGAATGTTAAAGTCAGGTGCCAAATACATATGGACTGGACATTGGGAATGTATGCTAAGCCATATAACTCTTATAATTGTGGCCTATTTATTTCTGTTGTTTTGTATTGTATTTATAGTTATAAGAAAAAGAACCATTTTTTGGACTGAAAGGGAGAGCTATTGGGGGGAAAAAAGAAATACCTTAAACTAAAAAAAAAAAGAAGGGAAGAGGATGGGGGGGTTGAGGGGGAGAAGGGTGGAAGGGTGGGACTGGAGGGGGGAGTAGGGAGGGGATTTTGATTGAGATGTAACTTGAAGAAATAAAAAATAAATTATTAAAAAAAAGAATATACTCATTGCAAGTATTGTATGCTTGCGAATAGTAAATACTTAGAGAATATGTGAAAATGCTGATATTATGAATATAACCTTCATTATAAGGTATTTTTATATAGTCACTATTGCTACTGTTATCTATTCCTATAAAAAGCTTTCAGTGTATGAGGTCTTAACTGAGTTATAGAAGCACTTAATAGATGTGTATTATTTGAATGTCTACCTTACTTACAGATAATAGAATCTCTGAGATTAGACATTGCATACTATTTAATTTTGAATTACAATGCCAGGTATCATTTCTGATATAAGGAAAATCTTAAGTTATGTAAGAAAGGAGTGTTAGTGTATTAAATCCTTTTAACTTGATAGTGTAGATTCTCTAATATGAATATGTGAAGAAGATGGAGAAAGCATATATTTCTTTGAAATTAAATATGTAGTTCATGACTGAAGTGATGTTGTATTTTAGCCGTACATGTATCTATAGGTGTACTGACATATAACACTGAATTTAATAAACATGGGGAATTAATACATTAATGAAAATGGAACAAAATGTTTTAAAAATAAATAATATTGAAATAAAATAAAATCTTCACAGAACTTGAAGGTAAAATTTTTAGATTAATATGGAAACAGAAAAAAAAAAACAGGATAGCGTTGAGGGGGAAGAGGGTGAGAGGGTGGGACTGGAGGAGGGAGTAGAGAAGGGATTGTGATCGAGATGTAACTTGAAGAAATAAAAAATAAATTTAAAAAAATCACAAAAAAGAAAATTCTGTATGACTTAAACCTGTATATTATTATATTTTAACTTCTTCATAAAACTTAAAGGATTGATTGATTAGTTCTTCTACAAACACTTATCAATGAACTATAATGAACTCAGTGTGTTCTATATACTTGAGACACAGATAAAAGAGGAAATAAAATTATATTTGTATTTAAAAAAACCATGGAAGGTATTGTTGTTCCTTACCTCAAATTGTACTATAGATCTACAGTAATAAAAACATGTTATTGGCACAAAAAAAATAGACACAGCAATCAGTGGAATCAAGTTGAAGATCCAGGCATAAATCCACACACATATCGACACCTGATTTCTTAACAAAGAAGTGAAAAATTGACACTGGAGAGAAATAGACAATATCTTCAACAAAAGGTGCTCAAAAATGCAAGTAGATCCGTATTTATCATGCTTTACAAAACTTAAGTCCAAGTAGTTCAAAGACCTTGACATAAAGCCAGATACACTGAACCTGAAAGAGGAGAAAGTAGGGAATAGTTTTGAACTCATGGCTCATGAAAGACTTTATGAACAGAACACAGATAGTGGAAATAGCACAGGCGCAACGTTCAACAATTAATAAATGAGACCTCATGCAACTGAAAAGCTTCTGTAAGGAAAAACACACTATTATTTAGTGAAACAGCAGCCCACAGAATGGAAAAGAAGTTTACCAACTGCACATCTGATAAAGGAGTAATATCCAAAATATATAAAGAACTCAATATGTGTGTTTGTGTCTGTATCCAAGAAAACAAAAAAAAAATAACAAAAAATTTAAAGAGAGGGTACAGATCTATACAGAGAATTCACAAAAGAGGAATCTCAAATGGCTGAGATACAATTAGATAAATTCTCAACATCTTAGTCAACAGGGCAATACTACCTGGAATTCCATCTCATACCTGTCAGAATGGCTAAGATGAATAGCACAGATGACAACTCATGCTGCCGAAGATGTGGTGCAAGGGGAAGACTCATGGTGAGAGTGAGAACTTGTACAGCTACTATATAAATCAATGTGGCATTTCCTAAGGAGCTGATCTGCCTTAAAATCAGTTTCTATTACTCTTGTGCATCTACCCAAAGAAATGCTTCATCTGCCTCAGAGACACTTGCTCAATCATGTTCATAGCTGATGTGTTAATATAACAAAAGACTGAAACAATCTAAATGTCTCACAACAGATAAATGGATGAGGAAAATGTAACAGATTTACAAATGGGATTTTTTTAATTAAAAAATTAGATCATGTTATTTGCAGGTTAATTAATGGATGGAAATAGAAAAAAAGTCATCATAAGTGAGGTAACCTAGACCCAGAAAGACAAATATTGTATGTATATGTTTATATATGGGTATTAGCTGTTAAGTCAATGATAACCAAGCTACAATAACTAGAACCACAGAGCTTAGATTTATAATAAGTCACTAGGGACAGACAGATCTCCCTTGGAAAAGGAAATAAGATTTATGGATAGTTGTGGATGGAGGAAGCTGGAATGAGAGGATGAAGTGTGTTAGTGTAAGTTTATACAATTGTGTTAGTTTCACACTTTCTCTAGTAATCCAGCTATTACCCCAATAATTGAGACTCTATTGTATTATTTCTTAAATAGGAATAAGAATGAAAAATATGAGCACTTATTACTCTAGTCTTAACCTACTAAGCTAATCTGACTTCCCCCCAGAGTAAATCCGAGAGATACTTGCACTTTGTGGCTTTCCTGATTCATCTGGCTCTTGCCTGTCTCTCCTGCCCCTGGCTGAAAATCTCTTTCTCCTCTTCCCCTGAAGGGCAGGAAGTCCAGCCCTGTTCTCTCCCCTGCTCATTGATTGGCTGTCAGCTGCCTTATTGGAATATCAGGGGACAACTACAGAGCAGTGTTTACAACATTCAGACAGGAGATTCTAAGTACAAGGATCGCAATCAGATATGGGGAGAGGCACAGAAGTCAGTATTTAAATTAAACAATAACCTTATCCTTACACAAGTGGAGAGGGTGAAGGAAGAGGGAATTATGAATTGAAGATACAGAGAGACGATTAAAATTAAGAGCCATATTAGAGAAAGTGGGAAACCTAAAAGAGAAGAAACTTTCTAAAATAAATACATATGTAAAGGTAATCTAAATAAAAGTGCTAAATAATGACAGAGACAGCCTTAACAGGATATCTCTTGCCATTAAATGAAGCTTTCAGTATTGAGATTTGGTTACATTTAATTGAGTTGCTGGCCAAAGGAATGACATGGGAGTCTACAAACAAATCAGGCCATTGCCAAGACTATAGGTTGGTCTCGACAAGCTGACAGCAAGGCACCATTGCTGAAAACAACCCCCACACAACTTACTGAACATAAGAGAAGTTAAACAGGTGCCTACATAGATTCTTCATCCCTAAGTGCTAGCATCTTTGGTACAGGAAAGGTACACTGCACACTATCAAAGGAAGATCATAAACACCAAAACAGCTAGCAACAAGCTTTTGATGTGTAGTGATGTCCTGCCTACAAGTTATGTTAAGACAGTGGGTGGCACAAACCTTATGGGAGAACCAACAAACAACAGACTTGACTTAAATCTCTGTCCACAAGTTGTAACCCATACTTAATGCTGCTTGGGTGTACAAAAACCAGAAACTAGATATGCTAGGGAACTATGGTAAAACCAGATATTACTGTTCCAAAAAAATGTAGCAATAAAGTGACTCCTGACAGCCTTCTTTAATATTCATACATCAATGACTTCACAGTCATCAAAAGGGAACCTTCCATTACATCAGATGGGAGCAAATATGAAAGCTGACAAACACTATGAAGAAAATGAGAGATTTTGGAATATCCTAGCCCTAAGGGGGATTTCTCCATCAGATCCTTTTTTCTGAATCCTTTTAGAATTCAGGAAACTCTTTGGTAGAGGAGAGTGAAAGACTGTAATTATTATTATTGTTTTATTATTATTATTACAGTATCATAGTCTTTATAGTAAAGTTTGCCCTCCCATAAAAATAAAAAATAAAATAAAATAAATTTATCTATACACATCACAATCTAGAAAAGGAAATGGCCATAGTAACAGCAGGTGATAAAATTATAACACAGCTTTCATCTTGCTAAAATATACTTGCTGACTTTCCTCTGACATGATATTTATGTTTTTATCTTCCTGATCTTTTTTGGCCACAGCAATAGAAAAGGGGCTTGGTTGTCTACCTTTCTCAAATTTACTCCTCATCTAACACATGATTATTACCACCATCTTTCTGCTGATATTCTTTAATCACACCATCTAAATTACTCAAAATAAAATTACTAGTCTACCATCTTTGTTTATTCAGAGTCCCTTTCTTGGAGGATTGTGAGAAGCTGGAGGTGGTATCCACTGAGAGAGTCCCCAGATAACTACAGAATGCCATCATCCTACAGTGACCATGGATGTGCCTGAGTGGTCCAGCTCTTTCAACTATCACTCTAAGGATGAGTTCCCTTGCTGTTAAATAGAACTCCAGGAATATGAGGAAATGTGTGTCTTATCATATCCTCACCTCATGTTCTGTATTCACAGCAGCATTAAGGATATAGACCCTTTTTTCTTCTGAAGAAGGCCTCTCAGCTAATTTTCAGAACAGCTAACTCCTCAGATAAAAAAAAAAAAAAAAACAGCTACGTCCAATTAGAAATTCATCAGCAGAGGCAAACTCCTCCAGTCTGATTTGCTACTGAAATTAGAAGCTCCCTTTCTCTATAAACAAACAGTCCTCCAAAAAGACTCCAAGAACTTCCTATATCTATTTATTCTACTTCTCAATCTGTTGTCTCTTTGTTCAATCCTATTCTTCAGTAGTTGGTTTTGTTATTAGTATTGGCTTTGTTGCTATATTGTTTGTTTGTTTTTAGGATAATGCTACAACCCTAGGATTTCTGTTACTGTCTGGCCAGTAAAGGACAGTAGAAGGATTATGCCAGAAGGAAGACCAATAAGTTTGATCTCTCCTATCTTTGTCTCCTGTTTCTCTTGATGCCTTCATATAAGTGAAGTTGCAATGATGAGGTAATGATGACTTCCCATACAAGCAGTGAATCTACTTTACAGATTTCAAACATTTACAAAACTATCCTCACCACCACATATCCTTCTGTCTTCTTCCATCCCACTAGCACCAGACAGTGTACATGCTAGCCATCTGGCACTCATGTCTCAAATGTCTGGATCTACTCTGTCCTTTGTAGTTGACTCCTCTACTCTAGGAAATTTCTAGGTCTTACTAATTTCAACTATTTTCCTTGGTCTCTCTTAGAGGTTCACTCTGCAGTTGCTAGCTCATTGACATCCTAGAATTTTTATTATAGTATAATTAAGACCAGTTAATAGTTGTTTAAATGAAATTATTGTGTTCAAATAATTAGTGTTTTTATTACATATAAGTATATGGGTATCTTTCTGTCTTGGTGAAAGATCATGTTTTGTGTGTGTGTGTGTGTGTGTGTGTGTGTGTGTGTGTGTGTGTGTGTAGGAAGGTGATTTATGAGTGGTGACTCAAAGACAACTGTGTCATCAAAAATACTCATTTCTACATTATGTTACAACTCATAAATTTTCTACTGTCAAGAATTCCCACCTGCACTCAGTCTTCTGCTGCCTAAATATTCTACCAACCTAAAGAGGATGGGTAGCTGAAGCAGGTAAGTAGGGCAGATAACTGAGCTCTCAGATGAGGGTTTGGTGAGCCTCCTCTCTCCTGCTGTGAGGGAATGTTAATGACGCTGTTGTTAGCAGTATAGAAAAAAACTATCACTGAATTGTTCTGCTTCTTACACTGTTGGAACTGTGGGTCAAAAATATGTCTGCTTCAGTGCAGCCAGTTGTCATCACACACCCACAGGAAAGAGATATTATAAAGCTGATTCTTACTGTCATCATATTGCTCTGGCATCAGCATATGAAAAAAAAGTGATTCTGTATTAGGTTTAGGCTTGTTTCACTTAACATAACAATATCCAGCTACATCCATTTTCCTGTAAGTGACATGAGTATATTATTCTTTATTACTGAAGAGTACTCCATTATACATATGTATGCATGTGTGTGTGCGTGTGCATGTGTGTAGGTTTTATGCAAAACAGTTTTTTACGAGAATGTTCTCCTTGAATCCACCAACAACCAGTACAATAGGCACAAAAAAGGATAAATAAGTGTTTATAAAATTACATTAAAAAGCACCAGTGAGAGTATATAAATGAATAAGGCTGAACAGCAAAAAAATAAAGTATAAACAAGGCTTTAGTGAAACCACCAAACTAGACTACACCATAGGTAGGGAAAAGCTTTGTGTTTTTTTTTTTTCTGGGTGTTTTGTTTTGTTTTGTTTGTTTGTTTTGTTTTCTGCCAAGGCTGTCTCTCTAGGGTTGGGGGGGAAAAGCAAAATGGTGGAAAAACAAATGGAGCTTATATGACTTTCCGCAGGATGAGGCCTCTGAGCTGATGTAGGCTGTTGGATGGCCTGAGAAGTAGAAGTCCTTGCTCACTTTTAGGAGCACATTAAGGGAATTCCTAGTAAACACAAACGGATGAGATTCCTGAGGATGTTCAACTTAGGTTTCTGTTTGACTCTCTCCCTCAGTCCTTCTGTTTACCCGGGTATTCAGAGTCCTTCCATTTAGGATATCGTCACCAGTACTGCCATTTGAGGTACTTTGAGCATGACATAAAGGAGTTGAGAAATTGAGGTCAGTAGTGGGTAACAAGTTTTCTCTGAACCTACTAGAATTACAGTAGTATCTCGAAGAAACTTGAAATCTGTGTACCTTGTGTCTGTTCTTTTTCTTCCTGCTTTTACAGAATTTCCTCTCTTTAGGCTTCACGATGATAACGACCTGAGTCGAAAAAAGTAACATTTCATAGGTTGCAGGATAAAGAGCAGAAAGCAAGACTCAGTGAACAGAGAAGGAAGAGTTGTGCAAAAGTAAATGCTGGTGGAGCAAGTCATTCCAAGCAGATGTAAACCATTATCCAACAGGGCATATGTGCAAGTGAGAAAAAGGGAGCTGAAGATGCAAACAGATGTCAGAATATCATCAGTACCAGTTCCTTACAGTGTTGAGGATGTGAAATGCTGGAGGAAAAACCCAGTTAAATCTTTTGTACATTATCATAAGAGAGTACAAGTCTTTGTGCTATCACACTGCAATATTTTTTATTTTTTCCTTTGTATATAAAAACTATAATTTAGAGTTAGATGTGAACAATGGCTTAGTTCCGAACAATAAGCTTCAAGTAGAAGTAAAACACATTATTTGAAGATGCCATGATTTAGTGTGGGGCTAGAATGAGTTTTTATTCTCTATTTCTTGATGCAGTATGAACAAATGCCTCAAATTCTAGCTCCCCTGATTACTGCCATGATGGACTCTATTCTCAGATTGCAACCCAAAACAAGACTTTGCCATAGTCTTAGTCACTGTTCTATTGCTCTGAAGAGACAGCATGATCAGGGCAATCTTATAGGAAAAACATTTAATTGGGGGCTTGCTTACAGTTTCAGTCCATTATTATTATGGCAGGGAGCATGGTGGTAGGCATGATGCTGGAGAAATATATCTTGATTCACAGGTAGAGAGAGAAAGATACAGAGACAAAGAGACAGAGAGAGGCAGAGAGAGACTGGGTCTGGTGTGGACTATTAAAACCTTATTCCACCTCTAGTAACATACTCCTCTTACAAAGCCCACTCCACCTATTCCTGGTAATCTTTTCAAACAGTCCTATTCCTTGGTGAACAAGCGCCCATATATAATGAGTATATGGGGACAATTCTCATTCAAATCACTATAGCCCTTTTGTTGTCAGAGTATTGTATCCCAGCAACAGGAAAAGTGAGAGAGATGTTATTGAAGGATTTCCACTAATTTTGTTTAGTTTTCCCCCTCTTATTAGTGTTTGTATTGTTGGCTTTCCTGTAATGAATATGATTCAATAGTTTATGTTTCCTTTTTTCCTTCTCCTTCATGTCCTCATCATATTATATAGTCTTTATTTTTCTACTACTGCTTATGTAAACTCACTATATAAAATTATTTTCTCCATTCATCAAATGGAATGGATAAAAAGCCCATGACTTTTTTTAGTTGCTCATAGGTAGTAATAATGTTATAAATTTTCCACATGGTCAGGCACAAGGAGAAAGTCTCACATAAGAGATTAAAAGGTGCAGTCCATGTAATTCTCAAATATCCTATACAATTAAAATGGTCTTTGGCCTCAATTGAACTCCTGTAGGTTGTTACCTGCAGAGGGAAAAGGTAATTGTGGGTTTTTTTTCTATGCCCTCTTTTTTTTTTTTAGTTATCCTACTAGGTGGTCTAACTCTAGAGCATGGAATAGTTGGCAAATATTGTCTTGGGGCTTTAGCCAAAACAGAGTCAGAAATAGTTCAGATTTAACATCCTGCTGCATATCCGTGGCAGCACAACTAAAACACACAATTTTCATGTAGCTTTCAACTCCATGTGTTGCAAGTTGAGATGAGGAATTCAAGGGCAGGAGCTAGAAAAACAAAGTGGGCATATTTTGGCTTTCTACAGGAAATACCTAACCACACATGTCACAATCAGCTACAGTGCTTCCTAAACTTTCCCACCACCTTGCCCAGAATCACTGAAAAACAAAGCAGAGCCCTGTAGGATATGAGATATTAGTCTAAAGAGACATTTACATTTTCATTCATGGTTTTCAATAGACTGTGTCTTATTAATTAAAACATATGCAGTTTGTGTTTTAAACCATAAAGCCTCTGTTTGGTTTTGGCACATAAATTTTGAATTTTCTGTAACTTTTTCCTTTCTACTGTTGCTCCCAGGTTATGTACTCTTAACTCCTGTTAAACACATGCAAAATTCCCCCATTTGATCACCACAAATCTATCAAATTCATGATGCTTGTGTAATTCTAAATAAAGGAGGCTTTGGGGCTTGGTTTTCTAATGTTTTCCTTGATAGGAGGCAATTTAGGCTGTTCTTGTTTTGCATAGAACTTTTAATTATGACTCATGGGAAAGTAAATATTTATTTGCAGGAAAAAGTACATTATCCAAATAATTCCCTGAGATTGCTTTCCATATTCCCCCCTTTCTTTCTCTTACTATATCCCCTTAAAGTCTTAAAGTTTCAGGCAAAACTCAGCTTGAACTAGAAATCAGCAATACAATTGGAAAGAGAAATACAACATTTTTACTCATTTTGGAGGAAAGTGGTCCTGCAAGAGGACCAAACTAAGAGTTGTGCTGAGTTGAGAGCACACTTACAAGTTTATTTCATGCTAGCTGTTCTTCTACACCTGTTGGCAATCCATTTATCTTTCGAACCTATCTATAGTTTTTTCTACCTATAACTCCTGAAGTGATGGGAATTGGCATGCTTTGCACAACTCAGGGAGACTCTAGTGAGACAAGTACTCAGACATAAGTGGAAGCTATTCAGCTCTATTTCAGTTCAAAAAGCTAACTTCTACCATTCCAGGATAAACATCCCTGAAGAGTCATCTGTGAAGTTAATATCACTGTGAGATGAATGGCTTTATGACTCAACTGTAAAAGTGGACAGAGTAGGACAAGGAGAGCAAGTGTAAGTTTGTCAGCTAGTTTTAAATTTTAGAAATAGCAACTGCAACAAAAAATCACACATCAAGTTTCCATATTTAACCCTGGATCTAAGAATATTAGTGATCTACTATAGTGAAAAGTCATTTCACAGTCTGAATATTTGTACATTCCTGACCCTAAGACTTTATGCTTCAGAATCAAAGGCAAATGTGTTATCTTCTGAGCTTGTAGGAAAGACAGACTCATGGCAAACCCTAGCCTTCTAAAATAAGTAAGTATTTGAGAATTGAGTACTGTCACATAGAAATACATTATTGATACTGAAATTCATGAACCACTGGATAAATGCATAATAGACCTGCTATATAAGGAACAATTACAAATCATAGAATACAACAATCTGTTAACAATGCAAAAGATAAGTTGGTTTTTACTACTCCTCTCACCATTGTAAAAGTAAATAAATACTGAACCTAACAGCATCAATTGCATTTTTGATCACTTATTTAGAATCAATTCCAAATGTAATCAAGTGTATCAAGGAATTTTAATCCAGCAACATGCTGCTCTGGCAAGGGATCACATCCAAAGACCTCTAGGTTTGTGTGATCTAGCTAGAATGACACATCAATAATCTCTCTAGCTGGAATACAGACAAACCTTTGGTATACACCATTAATCCTATAATGAAGGTAAAGTTAATTTGTAGAAGGAAGCACCCATGTTTAAAAGTGGTCTAACTGAGGGGCAGACAAAGTGATAAATCAGAGAAGGATTTGACAGAATTTAGTCAGAGATTATTTTTATTTATTTATTTATTTATTTGGTTTTTCGAGACAGGGTTTCTCTGTGTAGCTCTGGCTGTCCTGGACTCACTTTGTAGACCAGGCTGGCCTCGAAATCACAGAGATCCGCCTGCCTCTGCCTCCCGAGTGCTGGGATTAAAGGCGTGCACCACCACTGATTATATACTCCCAACTCTCATGAGAACAGAGAAGAAAGAAAAGCTACTTAAGAGAGCAGCTCAGATGGAGAGAGGGAGGAGGCAGTTTTTACTGGGAGAGTTTTAGAGATACAGGTTATACAGAGAACAAGCTCAGGTGAAAGCAGATGAGCCAGGAAATGATAAGGAGCCAGAGTATTAGAACAGATTTCTAGAGTTAGTTTGAGGCCAAGCTAAACATTTCAGTAAAACGCTAAGAAAAGCCAGTTTGAATCAGTCAGATTTTTTTTAATAATTTATTTTTTATTTCTTCAAGTTACATCTCAATCACAATCCCCTCCCTACTCCCCCCTCCAGTCCCACCCTTCCATCCTCCTCCCCCTCAACCCCCCATCCTCTTCCCTTCTTCTTCTTTTTTTTTTTTTTAGTTTAAGGTATTTCTTTTTTTTTTGTTTTTTTAAATACTTTATTTTTTTTTCTTCAAGTTACATCTCAGTCACAAACCCCTCCCTATTCCCCTTTCCTATCCCGCCCTTCCACCCTCTTCCCCCCAGAAGTTTCCCCTTTCAATCCAACAGATGGTTCCTTCTCTTGTAACAGTAAGTATTATACAAAACAACAGATATAAATATGCCACATTTATGAGAGTTAAATGGCCCAGTATACCTTCCCAATGTCCAGTTTATACATATTTGGCCCCTGACTTTAGCATTCTACTATCTAACCATCTCCATGAGTTTAAAGTTCTATATCTGACTCAACATTCATACTAACTTGCAACACACTTTTAAGAGTATCTTCTTAGATCTATAACACCCTCTTGATTCCTAAACAACTCAAAATTTAACTATGAGACTCTAGCTGTCTATTCTTCAACCACCTCAGAGACCTGAGAGGGATAAATATATCTGCTTATATAGGAAGTGCAGGGCCTGCAGCTTCCAAAACTAAGAAAGGACATACCAATGACTGCCTGGACAGTTCCCATTTTCTCTTCATACATTCTTGCATCAGTCTTCAGCCTTTGGGTCCTGTTTCTCTGACAGACATTTGTTGTAGAGCAGGGATTATGAAGGACTTACCTACCCTGTCTTGGCAGAGTTAGGCTGTCGACTTCCCTGCTACCAAGTTTTGTCCTTTTTGGACAGCAGTCTGTCTGCAGTTGGTGCAAGGGGTTTTTTTCATGCCAAGAGATAGGCTTTCCACTAATTCAACCATCTTACAGTGGAGGTTCTTCGATGCTTATCTTCTACTTGGAGTAGAATAGGGGTGCTGTCAGGTGCTGATATGTCTCAATATCAAAAAAAAAAAGAAAATCTTACTTTAAGATAACATGTCACTTTGTTAGCTACTATGACAGTCTATCACAGATATTCTCTAAACTACCCAGTAATCAAGTTGCTAAGAGACAAGCAGCATTTGCTTATCTAAATACAAGAGATGGATAGGGCATCTTCAAAAACCCCAAGAGATCTGCAAAATATGGCATTCAAAGAATCAGTCAGATTTGACTGGAGTTTGAGTCAGAAGAGATGAGTTGAACAAGCCAGTCAGAGTTCAGAGAGAACTAGAAAGGACGAGTTTATTCAGCAGTAAGCCTCCAAGAAGACAATTACATCTGATGAATAAAAGTTACTTTTACAAAAATGTGTTGGGAAAAAAATACCTATATTTATATAGACAATGTACAACCCATTGTATCCTATTTATGACCATGTCTGAGTCTCATTTGTAATCCCTGTGTGCTAGTCCAAATTGATTAGTCTGTGGTAAATGATAGAGGCACCATTTTAAAAATTTAGGAACATATTTGGCTCAAATGATTTGAGATATGGGAATGATTACCTGAAGTTGTTTACTAAGGCTATATTGTCAAGAAAACGAGAGTAAATAAACCTGAACCTATAGAATATTTCATAGAAACTGAGATCTGAGTAAAGTCAGTGGGTGAGTAAGGTGGGGAGATAGTTTGGACCACAATGAAAATGCCACACTTGCAATTGAGGATCAAGAGGGAGGGGGGACTAGGCACCCTGGCTGCAAACTACAGAACATCTCTGCAGAATCTCACCCAAGCCAAGAGAGAATTCCTAAATGAGGTTTTCCATCAGAAGATTCTTACTTCAAGTAGTAAAGGCCTGCTCTGGGCATCCTACTTAGTAGGTTGACTGGGAGCTGACTGGGGATTGTAGGGGCGCAAATCAGTGTCACCAGATCCAAAGGCATAAAAGTTACACTGATCATACCTGGGGAAAATCTAAGCTATGCATCTCCTGACTTCCCACAGGGAATAGAGCAGCCAGAAGCCAGATGATTCAGTTTGTAATGAACTACTTACTATAGCAAAGGCCACCACTTTGCTTCATTAACTTCCATTTTAATAAATATCTTTCTTACAGTTAAGTACTCTTGTTCTAGCCAGTACACATCACATTTCTATCCAACAAAGCATATAATTTAAGTTTTAGAAAATGTCGTCACTGTAAATAAAGGGGTAAGAACACAGCTTAGTTAACCCAGCTTATTGCATTTGGTGGTGGAATAAGATCAAAATTGTCTTTGATAACAAAGGCGAAGCTCCTGCCTCCTGTTCTGTTGTCCAATTGCCTTGAATGGAGTTTGATCTTGAGGTATATTTCTTTGAGGGAGATTTAGTTTACAGAATATTCTTGGCTGTTATAAGGCAAGATAAAATACACAAAAATACAGTTTATGGACATTTTATAGATCCTACCAACTTGGACACCTTCATATCTTCAAACACATCAGAGTTTTTTTTATTATTCTTTGTTTGTTTGTTTATTTATTTATTTATTTACTGTTTTGTAGCCAGATAATATAGAAGTTTTCCAGGTAAATCTTGTAAGGTACTGGCAAAGAACATGCTTGATAAAACTAGGATGATAAATTAAGATTCTGTGATATCTCTGTAACTAAGACACAAACACGATCTGGGATGCTTTAGTCTAGTTCTTTTCCTAACAGAGAAAGACACAGGAATGGTTTTATTTTATTTTTACCCAATAACATTTAAAAATATTTAGATATAGCTCTTTTTTTTCCATCATTTAGTATTTAAAAGAGGGTAAACCATGAAATCAGAGTTTTAAAAATTCATATATAAAACTTCATGATCCTTCTTTTTCTGGTTTTCATGGATACTTTATAGGTTTCAGGTGTGTGACAAAGTAAAAAATTTTCACTAGTCGGTGCCCTTGCCTCAGAGTTCAAAACCGGTTTTTCTCAGAGATTTTAGCATCATGCTCATTACTTATTTATATTTTCTCTCTTTTTTTCCACTTTTCAGATAATTGTTACTTAATTGATACTGCTTCCATGCAAACCTAGTCACAAGACACACCACTAAATGGAGGAATCATTAATCTGTGTGTGTGTGTGTGTGTGCGTACGCGCGTTGTAGATTTCCTTGAAAGGGTAGCTGGAATAAGCAAACTCATTAGCAGTTTATTTTGCAGACAAGCACTTAGGGAAAGTACATTATCAGCTGGGACGTAACTGGGCAATCAACACAGGACTCCTGCAATTTGGAGTGTTAGCTAGCATGGGAGTAAACAACAGCAGCTGTGAAGTGTGTGTGCTGTTGACATGCATGGTCTGTTCTGACATATGCAAATACCACTCATGCTTACCGAACTTGCAAGCCCTATTGTACCATGACCTCATTGATGAAGGCCTATGACAGAAGTGTTTCATTTGCACTGGGCACTATCAATTATTAACAAGCCAAGACCACTTCTTTCTGCTATTAGAGCTTTACAGAAAGCCACGTGAGAGTGTGCACAAACATGACTCTAGTTCTTAGTTTGACTTGACTACAGCTCTCTTGTCAGAGGACTCCTAGGAAACGGAATAATTAATGCCAGAGAATTAATGCCAGAGAAAGCAAAAGCTGGGTCAAGAAGAATGACAGATGGTATCACCTGCACAATCCAGACACACACTTGGGTAGTTTTTTTTTTTTTTTTTTTTTCATGGCACTGAGTAAACCCTGGGATAACCCAGAGTTTTCCTGGAAAAAAAAAATGAATGCTGATCTTGGGATGAATTTGTACTTAAGAACGCCTCATATGGTTGTCCTTGATCCTTGACATAGAGCTAGAAAATTAATGCTCATTACAGGAACTGAAATTAGAAAAAAGCAGCAAGGTTTTCTGTTAGTGTGTCACTAAACAGCAGACCATCAGGCCTACCTTACACAACTCTTGCTTTCAGAAAAGAATAATATTTCATGGTCTAAAGTATCAACCCTTTCATTTCACTGTCAAGAAATGCTAAGATTTCTCACTGTTAACAAGTTGTGTTTAAAATATCTCAGGCTGTAGCTACAACTGGCATCGAATTCAGTGGGTAACACAGATTGTCTTTAAATTCATAGGACTCCTTCCTCAGCCACCCGAGCTCTGGAATTGGCCAGGGCCCACATGCCTAGATGACTAAACATGGTGTTTAGTTTTTAAAGACACATATATTAAATTGTGTTTGGAAATGCTAAATAAAATGACAAAAATGGTAACACTTCATACAGGCAACTGCCACAAAGGTCATTCTGAAGCACTTCTCTATAAATACATCATCTACTTGTGGCTAATTTGACAAAGGCAAGTATCATAATACTTGGTTGTTTAGGATTTTGTTGGTTCGTTTTTTTTAATTCTTTGAATTGCTATAAAATATACTTTCAGGAGGAGAGAAGAAACAGCATAATTTTTATTTTTCTTATATAAAGAACACACTTTGTGACCAAGATTCCTGGATTTTTAAGTGTTACAGACTTCTTATATTTTTCATTGTATGCAATGTTTCAGTCCACTGCAGTGAAATAAGCTCATTTGAACCACTAGTGTATTTTTCTATGGAGATCTTAAAGTTTACTTTGGCTTTTAGCAAAACCCAGTTTTTCATGTGTCTTGAAATTGACTGAGGCTTGTTAAGGTAAGGGGCTGAAAAATGCATCAGAGCAGGATTACACTGAAATTCTATCTCTTCTGTAAAAATTTAATCAACTCTACAGGATATGAAGCAGGTTTGTCACTCTTCGCTCCTTATATAATTAGGAGGAAATAGCAAATACTAAATCTTGTGCAAGGTATAAACCCAACTCATTCATAAACGTAACAGTATTTTCCATCCATGAACATAGGCTTTTGTCTGGTTATTTGTTTTATTTTGAAATTACTGTCTGGAAAAAAAAAGGGGCTTTAAATTTCCCATCATATTCTCACTCAGAATATCTTACCTGCATCTCAATGATTGCAGGTGCTCGCAAAGGCTGTGAATGTGGCCTAACTCATCTGTAGATGGCATTGTAGTGTAATGTCATAGACTATATGCTTAATAAATTAGGGTCTGTCAGTATTATCCATTGAGACAGAAATTACACCTTTAAGAACCTGATTTTGATAATCAATGTTTACTATAAAAGGTAAATTAAGTTAAAAAGCAGGAAAAGTAGAAAGGGAGCTGAGCAGTATTATTTATATTACAGTGAATTTTGAGTTGACCTGTGCTCCAATAGAATAGGAATTCTGAAAGAAGATTATCAAAGAACTGTGTTAACTCCAGTTAGCCAAGATCAATCTATATTTCCCTTGTTAGTTACATTTGTGTAACTGTTACCAAATTCAGCTTATAATGGCATGAAAGGCAGGATTGAATGGCTCTTCTCTTCTTAGAAGACCAAGAAGTACAGAAAACAAGGATTCACCCATGGATAAGTATAGTTCGGTCCCTTGTTAGCTTTTTCCCTCCAGCAAGAACCCAGCACCTAAAGGGTCAATAACTTTCAAAAGCAACTTTATAAACTGGGTTACACATATTTGAAATATAAGACTCTAGGGAGAATTTCAGAGTCTAACTATAACACATTCAGAATTCTGGATTCAGGGCAATGGAGCAATATGCAGAAAGGAAAGCAAGGGGAGAAATCATCTTGTTCCCTTCACATTTCTATGTTTGTGAGCAGAGATATTTGTTCCATATTATCTTTTAAAGGATGATTCTATTAGAAACAGCTCATGAAGGTAGAGGATGCCA
Source organism: Lophiomys imhausi (assembly GCA_907164525.1). Lineage (NCBI taxonomy): Eukaryota > Metazoa > Chordata > Mammalia > Rodentia > Muridae > Lophiomys > Lophiomys imhausi. The sequence goes on along the minus strand of CAJQZJ010000237.1, from coordinate 2,548,216 downwards.
TTTCCTCTCGAGAAAGAAAATGATTAGCTTACTATCTGACAAAATAACATCTCCCTCTAATTTGTAACTAGAGGTACCAAGTTGTATCTCCAGTAATAGACTTGGAATACAACAACACACGGCATGTGTGGTTATTTGTTTTGCCCAATTAAAACTAAATTTCACAGACCCAGGAAAATAAATGCTGATTTTCAAGCCATGAGAATGGAAGGTCTCTCTGACAACTGAGTGTCATATTGACTGCATTTATCCATAATTTGTTCCATGCTAACTTGCTAGTTCCCAGTAAAAGTCTCAGACTTCATAATCTGTGAATATTTGGTGATGAATGTAGGATATCAACAAAGATATAATTTTGGAAGAGGACAGATTAGGGCTTAATGTGGCAATTATAAGCATTTAAGAGAAATACATAGCAATCAAATATTTATTAAGCAAATTGTATAGCTAACCTAGAAGTAAATGGTGTTTTGTTTTATTAGCTGCTATCAAGAAACCATTCACAAAGCAGCTACATGAGGCTAGAAAGATGGCTCAGCAGCTGAGAAATCATACTACTCATCTAAGAACAGTTTTGTTCTGAGAATCTATGTCAGATGGCTCACAACTGCTGATAACTTCAAGTCGAGGAGGGTACGATGCTTCTTGGTCTCAACAGGCACCTGAACTCAGGTATACACACACGCACGCACGCACGCACGCACGCGCGCGCACGCACACACATACATAAATTTAAAAATTTATTTCTTAAAAATAAGTTTGTTATAAGCCATTTACTGAAAAATAGGAATAGGAGCAAAAACAGATATGAGAAAGATACCCTAGTTGTTCCTAACTCTTCTACTAAGCAGCCTTTATTACTTGGTTCTACCATTATATTATACAACTAAATTCATGCATCCCTTATCATAGGGTAAGAAAGGAGAGTAGTCTTTGTTTCTATCCACTGATGCCAAACCTGTGACTACTAACAAAATCCAAATAACTTGTATCTCTGGTATGGAGGGAAACTGTTGCACAGGGCAAATCTTTGAAATCTTTTAGCATTTTTTTTCTACTTATAACTTTTGATTCACAAACAACAACCTTGACCAGCTTACCTATGGTGCCTCCTCGCCATTCACAGTGCCTGTCAGCCAGCCCTGAACTCCTGACCACTAAGAAGCATCAGGTGTTTATTTCACCATCTTCAAGAGGTTGCTAGTCAATGCACTTGGTGATTGTGGATTGAATGTGAAACTATTTCATTGACTCCAGGTTTATCTGAAAATGTGTGCCCCAACCGGTAGTACTCTTTTTGGAGGTTAAAGAACCTTTTGCATATGAAACTTAGCAGATGTAGAGACATAATAGTGATACTAGAGCAGTGCTTCTCAACCTTCCTAATGCTGCAACCCTTTAACACAGATCCTCATGTTGTGGTGACCCCCAACCATCAAGTTATTTTCGTTGCTACTTCATAACTCTAATTTTGCTATTGCTATGAACCATGATGTAAATATCTGTGTTTTCTGAAGGACTTATGCCAACCCTGTAAGAAGATCGTCCAGTTGCCCCATGTGGGTCATGACTCTTAGGTTGAGAACTGTTGGACTAGAGCATGAAGCCTGACCCCAGTACTAGCTTAGCTCCTTTTTCCCATTTCAGATGTTCCATAGCCAGCAGCCACACACTCCCACTACCACACACAGATACCCCTGCAGCCACGCCTTCCCTTCCATCATGCACTTCATCTATCCAAACTGAGCGAAATGATCCCTCCTCTCTTGAGTTTTCTCTTCTTAGATATATTATAGCACCAATGAAAGAAATAACCAATACAAGTGTCTCTCATGCATACAGCAATTCACAGACATCTGAAATGTTTGAGAATTAAAACGATGTCATAAAAGATTAATTTAAATAAAAACATTTGTGATTCTCCCTTTCCTTACCTCTTTCTGGTCATACACTTCAATGGAACAATTGAGTTATTGGATACGACAGCTTACAGAAATGGATCAACATCCACTAGCTACTACCTAGATAATGATGTGAGCCAAATACAGGGAATTTTTTGAAGAACAATTTTGATAATTTGGAATTCTGCCTGACAGTTCCTGAACAAGATGATTTTTTTTTGTTTTGTTTTAAAGCAAGGACTGTCAAGAGAAGACATCCATAATTTCCGTTTTCAGAATTCCTCTACTATTTTCTTCATGAAATTAAAGGGCCCTGGTGTGGTTCACCCTAGCTGTTGGAAATACCATACATTTAAATTAGCATTGATTTAGCATGGACTAGCAGAAAGATTTGGACAAAATTTGACTACTCATGCCTGTATCTTTCATAAGTCTGTCAGAAGAAAAGAAAGTTGTGGTTCCTTCTCAAAATATATACTTCGATGCATCTCAGCAGTCTTTAATCTCAAAGCTATTAGACTTTCTTTGGGCAGATAGCACTTTCTGGTGTTGTGGATAAACAAGGTGAATTGAAAGAATTGTCTGAGAACTAGATTCAATGATTCAGATAGAACTAGGGTTCTAAAGGCAATTATCCAATAGAAGATCCTATTTCATAATTTTGCTGAAAAATTGCAATTCCAACTGATATAGGTGACTTTAGTGTGGTGCAACAATTATCATTTATACATTTTCCCTGGATATTCTTTATACCCCTAATCTAGATCATTGTGTGGAAATTACAAGTATCTTACCTCTTTCCCTAAAATACTTTCTTCTAAGGAGTCACATGCAGATTCTAATAGTACATCCTTTTTTTTTTTTTTTTTTGTCAGACAAATGTAGGATACTTTCCAAAATGAGGGCACTCTAGGCTTCCTGGGGGAAATTTCCCAAAATAAAATTACCTCATCATTTATATTTAGTGCAATGTCTGTCCTTTGATGGAAATTATCTAACTACAAAACAGCATGAAATTAAAACTGGATAGCAACTGAAATGATTAATGACTCCACTGTGCAGGATTGCCAAGGATGACACAATTTGTCCTAGATTTTATCTATGTATCAAGATACATGGATTAATGCCTCAAGACTTGTAAAAGGGCCAAAGCAAAGTCTTAAGGAGAAAGACACGGGTCGTTAATGTTAACATAGACCATGGTGGTTGACTGGTTGTAGAATTCTATTGAAAGGATTTGTTCCCAGCATATGCTTCTCTTACTACTCAGAATACCTAATGGGGTCCTATACTCCTTAGTAGATGTCCTGGAGGCCAAGGTTGCTTACAAACAAAATATTTAGGAAATGAATATGTATGTGTCTTATATTCAAAAGTAAGTTAACTATACTTTGTTCCAGATAATCTTTCCAAGTTTGTGCATGTAGAGGGTATATTTTAATGTCAAAATGAATGTCTTCATCTGAAGCAAACAGTACAAAACTCACAACTGCTTACAAAGTAGTAGTGTCTTCCTCCCAAAGAATGGTAGGTAAGTTTATTGTCCAGTATAACAAATAAAATATCACTCTCCAGAGCCAAGGGGAAACATGACTCTCATTCTTTTAAAAGAGTTGGCTTCAAAAATTTCCAAGTTACTTCACTTTATCATAATCTTCCATGAAAGTAGGTACTATCCGACCTGATTTTCATCTATGGGTTTAGGACGAAAGAACAGGTGTTTATAAATAAGGATGATCTTTGTAGCATGACTTAATATCCTATAATTGTACAATTACATAATTTAAAACTATATAGAGGGTTAGTAAAGTTTGTTATGAGTCATATACATAATAAATACTACGTAGATATTCCTAGGAATTGTTTAAACACATTTTGGGTATAAAACTGCATCTAGTTAGTTAAGACAAGCAATGCATAGAAAGAGAGTAAACCTAAACCATACACGTAGTCAAAACCAGAACTAAAGTGAACTTACAAAGATGTATCAGAAATATGCGCTGAGGAGAATAGAATGATAATATTTTCATCTTACGATAGAAAATCTGGAAACATATATAAATTGGATTTAAATGACAGACAGCATTTGAAATGTACTTAGCAAACCCAAGAGAAGTAATGTCCAGACACTGTAATGGAAGCCCACTAATAAATGGAAAGAGTTGGGTAACTTTCAGAGACACATTTGAAAGAATTATCAGAGGACAGATCCAAGATGGCGGCGGCCAGCGCGGACGTATTTTGATTCCAGGGTCAACAGTCACAAGGCGGCAAGTGTTGCAGGACACTGTACAAAGGGCATGACCCCTTCTAAATCTCACCCAGCTACACAGGGACCACGGAAGATGCCTGGGCAGGACGCCCCTTCCAACTCTCAGACACACTAAGAAGCCTCTGGACCTGGGAATCGGGATAACCCATCCCCCCAAAAGGAGAAATACCCAGTGAGTTCCAACCTAATACCCAGCCGGAAGATTCAGAAACCACACAGAGATAGTCGCCACCCTGCTGGGCACTCCCAGGTCTCACACAGATGATCCAATTATCTGGGAAAGGTTGCGACCCTTGGAAGTGAAGTAGCTCCACTGCAAAGCGCCTTCAGATCCCAGTCTGTGATGTCACAGGCCAGCTTCCAAGCCTTGGGAGCGGCAAGGTTATTGGAGCTGAACTGCAGATTTACCCCCTACAGGAACCAACCCCGGCAAACTGTGAGATATGTGAAACTGTCCTATATCGAACTTTTGTACTAGTAAGGGCCCTTCCAGCGGGGAATCAGAGCTTACTTGTGCACAGCTCGGACACCTGAATTAATTAGGTCCCCACCTGGGAGGTGGGACTGAATGACTCTCTTTATAGGGGTGGAGTAAGGCAACTCCTACACCAAAGTGCCCCCTTTGGACCCAAGTCCAGAAGACAGCAAAAACAAAAAAAAAAATTCCTCATGGCCAGAGGCCAGAGACAGAAAAAAAAAACAGAGCGAAATGTCTCCAACAAAAGAAAGCAACGCTATTCCGTCCAGCCCGAACCACCTCACCACAACTGAAACACATGAAAACAATGACAATTCTACATTATGGAAAGTGATAAAGTCCCTTCAAGAAGAACTTAAAACTATGAAGGAATTCAAAGAAGCCACAACTCTACAATTCAAAACAACGAATAACATCATTAAAGAGCTCCAAGCCAAGGTGACCCAGCTTGAACAGGAAAAGGATAAAGTAATGAAAGATCTCCAGACAAAAACAAGCAAACTGGAGAAGGAAATGTACAAAACGAACACTACCATTGAAGACATGAAAATAGAAATGGAAACAATAAAGAAAACACAGTCAGAGTTAAAAGAGGAAATGGAGAATTAAGGGAAGAGAACAGGAACTACGGATGTGAGTATGAAAAATAGAATGCAAGAGATGGAAGACAGGATCTCAGGCATGGAAGATTCGATGGAAGAAATCAGTACAATATCCAAAGAAAATGAGAAGGCTAAAAAATCTCTCACCCACAACATCCAAGAAATCAAGGACTCAATGAAAAGACGGAACCTAAGAATCATAGGCATAGAGGAAAGAGAAGACTCCCGACTCCATGGTCCAAGAAATATCTTCAACAAAATCATAGAAGAAAACTACACCAAACCTAAAGAAAGAGATGCCAGTAAAAATCCAAGAGGCTTACAGAACACCAAACAGATTAGATCAGAAAAGAAACTCCTCTCGCCACATAATAATAGAAACTCCAAATGTAGAGAACAAAGAAAGGATATTAAAAGCTGTAAGAGAAAAAGGCCAAGTCACATACAATGGCAGACCATCAGAATCACACCTGACTTCTCCTCAGAAACTGGAAAAGCTAGAAGGGCCTGGACAGATGTCCTACAAGCCCTGAGAGAACAGAGGTGCCCAGCCAGACTACTATACCAAGCAAAACTCTCTATCAACATAGAAGGAGAAAACAAGATATTCCATGACAAAATCAAATTCAAACAGTATCTCCTCACAAACCCAGCCCTACAGAAGATACTAGAAGGAAAATTCCAACACAGAGAAGATAACTACACCCAAGAAAACAGAGGAAATAGAAACCTCCACAGCAACTAAACAAAAGAGAAACACAAGACAGCCAGCTAAACCAAAATAATGGGAAATAACAACCCCTGGTCACTAATATCCATCAACATCAATGGAGTAAACTCGCCAATAAAAAGACACAGACTTACAGACTGGATCCGTAAACAAGACCCACCTTTTTGCTGTATACAAGAAACACATCTCACTATTGAAGATAAACACTACCTCAGAGTAAAGGGCTGGGAAAAGGTCTTCCAAGCAAATGGACCCAGGAAACAAGCTGGAGTAGCCACCCTAATATCAAACAAAATAGACTTCCAATTGAAGTTAATAAAAAAAAAAGAGAAGGGCATTACATACTCATTAAAGGAAATATCCACCAAGAGGTCATCTCAATATTGAACATCTATGCCCCAAATACAAAGGCACCTACATTTATAAAAGAAACGCTTCTAAAACTTAAATCGCACATCAATCCAAACACTTTAATAGTGGGAGACTTCAACACCCCACTCACAACTATGGACAGATCATCAAGACAGAAGCCAAACAGAGAAATAATGAGTCTAACAGAGATCATGAACCAAATGGACATAACGGATATCTACAGAACGTTTCACCCAAACACAAAAGAGTACACCTTCTTCTCAGCACCTCACGGAACCTTCTCCAAAATCGACCATATAGTTGGACACAAAGATAGCCTCAACAGATACAAGAAAATTGACATAACCCCTTGTATCTTATCAGACCACCATGGAATAAAGCTGGACTTCAATAGCAAAAGAAACAACAGAAAGTCTACATTCACATGGAAATTGAACAACTCTTTACTAGAGGACCAATGGGTCAGGGAAGAAATAAAGAAGGAAATCAAAGACTTCTTAAAATCCAACGAAAATGAAGACACAACATACCCAAACCTATGGGACACAATGAAAGCTGTGCTACGAGGAAAGCTCATAGCATTAAGTGCCTTCAAAAAGAAAATTGTGACAGCTCATATTAGTGAATAAACAGCTAAACTGGGTGAATTGGAAAAAAAAGAAGCAAACACTCCCAAGAGGAGCAGAAGGCAGGAGATCATCAAACTTAGGGCTGAAATCAACAACTTAGATACAAAAAGAACTATACAAAGAATCAATGAAACCAAGAGTTGGTTCTTCGAGAAAATCAACAAAATAGACAGACCCTTAGCCAAATTAACTAAAAGACAGAGGGAGAAAACACAAATCAACAAAATCAGAAATGAAAAGGGTGAAGTAACAACAGACATTGAGGAAATCCAGAGAATATTTGGATCTTACTTTAAAAATCTATACTCCACCAAATTTGAAAACTTAAGTGAAATGGACAATTTTCTTGATAGATTCCACCTACCGAAGCTAAATCAAGATCAGATAAACAGATTAAACAGCCCTATAACCCATAAGGAAATAGAAACAGTCATTAAAAATCTCCCAACCGAAAAAAGCCCAGGGCCAGATGGCTTTAGCACGGAATTCTACCGGACCTTCAAAGAGGAGCTAACACCAACCATTTTCAAACTCTTTCACAAAATAGAATCTGAAAGAACATTGCCAACTCATTCTACAAGGCCACAATCACCCTGATTCCTAAACCACACAAAGACCCAACAAAGAAAGAGAACTTCAGACCAATCTCCCTCATCAACATAGATGCAAAAATACTTGATAAAATACTAGCAAACCGAATTAAGAACACATCAAAGGTATCATACACCATGATCAAGTAGGTTTCATCCCAGGGATGCAGGGATGGTTCAACATACGAAAATCTATCATATAAACAAGATGAAAGAAAAAAACCACATGATAATCTTGCTAGAATCAGAAAAAGCATTTGACAAAATCCAACACCCCTTCATGCTAAAAGTTCTGGAGAGAACGGGCATACAAGGGCAGTACCAAGAAATAATAAAGGCAATATACAGCAGGCCACTGGCCAACATCAAAATAAATGGTGAGAAACTTGAAGCATTTCCTCTAAACTCAGGGACAAGACAAGGATGTCCACTTTCACCTTATCTCTTTAATATAGTACTTGAAGTTCTTGCTGGAGCAAAAAGACAACTAAAGGACATCAAGGGAATAAACATCGGAAATGAAGAAGTCAAATTATCCCTATTTGCAGATGATATGATAGTATACATAAGCGAACTCAAAAATTCCACCAGAGAACACTTACTGCTGATAAACACCTTCAGCAAAGTGGGTGGATACAAAATTAATTCAAAAAAATCAGAAGCCCTTCTTTATACAAGAAACAAAATGGCTGAGAAAGAAATAAGGGAAACAACCCCCTTCACAATAGCCACAAACAACATAAAATACCTGGGGGTAACTTTAACCAAGCAAGTAAAGGACCTGTACTACAAGAACTTCAAGCCCTTGAAGAAAGAAATGGTGGAAGAGGCCTTTAGAAGATGGAAAGATCTCCCATGCTAATGGATAGGTAGGATCAACATAATAAAAATGGCCATCCTACCAAAAGCAATATATAGATTCAATGCAATTCCTATCAAAATACCAACACAATTTTTTATAGACTTGGAAAGAGCTAGTCTCAATTTCATATGGAAAAACAAAAAGCCCAGAATAGCTAAATCAATCCTGTACAATAAAAAAAAAACATCTGGAGGTATTACCATCCCAGATTTCAAGCTGTACTACAGAGCAATAGTTGTAAAAACAGCATGGTATTGGTATAGAAACAGACCAGTAGATCAATGGAATCGAATTGAAGATCCAGAAATAGACCCACACACTTATGGCCACCTAATTTTTGACAAAGAAGCCAAAACGGCACAATGGAAGAAGGACAGCATCTTCAACAAATGGTGCTGGTCCAACTGGATGTCCATTTGTAAAAGAATGAAATTAGACCCATACTTATCACCTTGTACAAAACTTAAGTCCAAGTGGTTCAAAGACCTTAACATAAGGCCAGTCACACTTAATCTACTAGAAGAAAAAGTGGGAGAAACCCTGGAACTAATTGGCACAGGCGACAACTTTCTGAACAGAACACCAACAGCTCAGGACTTGAGATCAACAATCAGTAAATGGGACCTCATGAAACTGAAAAGCTTCTGTAAGGCAAAGGACACGGTCATTCGAACAAAACGGCAGCCTACAGACTGGGAGAAAATCTTCACCAACCCCACATCTGACAGAGGGCTAATATCCAAAATCTACAAAGAACTCAAGAAATTAAATGCCAAGAAACCAAATAATCCAAACAAAAAATGGGGGACAGAGCTAAATAGAGAATTCACAAAGGAAGAATCCCTAATGGCTGAGAGACACTTGAAGAAATGCTCAACATCCTTAATCATTAGAGAAATTCAACTCAAGAGGACTCTGCGATTCCATCTCACACCTGTCAGAATGGCTAGGATCAAAAACTCAAATGACAGCACATGCTGGCAAGAGTGTGGAGAAAGGGGTACCCTACTCCATTGCTGGTGGGAGTGCAGGCTTGTGCAACCACTATGGAGGTCAGTCTGGCAATATCTTAGAACACTTGGAATAGCTCTGCCTCAGGACCCAGCCATACCACTTCTGGGTATACACCCAAATGCCTCTTCACGGAATCATAAGGAAGTTTCCTCATCTATGTTTATAGCAGCCTTATTTGTAATAGCTAGAAACTGGAAACAACCCAGATGTCCCTCAACCGAAGAATGGGTTAAAAAACTGTGGTACACCTACACAATGGAATATTATTCAGCTATCAGAAACAATGAAACTATGCAATTTGCAGCCAAATGGATGGAACTAGAAAAGCTCATCCTGAGTGAACTAACCCAGACTCAGAAGGACACATATGGCATCTATTCACTTATAGTAGGATTTTAGCTATATAGTATAAGGTATCAATACTACAACTAACACACCAAAGGGAACTTGGACATAGACTTCTTATTTTTAATTTTTATTTTTTATTTATTTTTTATATATTAGTTATATTTTTTTCTATTTTTAGTCTTTTTTATCTATTGTATGCTTATTGATTTGTTTGTTTAGTAGTTCTCTCTCCCAGGCAACGAGACACTTTTCACTGATGGTACTGCTTCGTAGATCCCCAATGAATGAAGAGGCTCTTGGCCCTCATACGACCTCTCAACTGAGATGAGGGACTGTTATATAAGGACACCCCATCCCAGAGAAATGGGATGGAAGGGTTAGGAGGTAAAGAAAAAAAAATGAAATGTGATGTTTTGGCCTTTTACTACTAACTGTCATGAACTGTTTAGGATAATTAAGAAATGCAAACTAATGGTTATGCATGCCAGTCATTCTGTAGGTACTATGACAGCCTATTATAGTTACTTTCTAAGCTAATCAGAAATAAACCTGCTAAGAGACAAGCAACATCTGCTTACCCTAATATAAGAGATAGATAGGGCCTCTTCAAAAACCTCAAGAGATCTGCAGAATATGGCATTCAAAGATATTTTTGTAACTTTAGATTTTTTTTTTTATATCAAGACATATCAGCTCCTGACAGCACCCCCTATTCTCCTCCAAGTAGAAGATGAGCATCGAAGAATCTCCAGTGGGAGATGATTGAATTAGTCGCAAGCTTATCTCTTGGTAGGAAAAGCCCCTTGCCCCAACTGTAGATAGAATGCTGTCCAAAAAGGACAAAACCAGGAAGCATGTAAGTCGACAGCCTAGCTCTGCCAAGACAGGGTAGGTAAGTCCTTCATAACTCCTGCTCTACAATCAATGTCTGTCAGAGAAGCGGGGCCAAACGAGTGAAGAGCGATGCTATAATGTATGGAGAGAAAATGGGAACTGTCCAGGCAGCCACCTGTATGTCATTTCTTAGTTTGGGAAGCTGCAGACCCTGTACTTCCTATAAAATCAGATATATTTATCCCTCTCTGAGATGATTGAAGAACAGATAGATAAAGTCTCATAATTAAATTTTGAGTTGTTTAGGAGTCAAGAGAGTGTTATACATCTAAGAAGATACTTTTAAAATTGTGTTGCAATTAGTATGAATGTTGAGTCAGATATAGAACTTTAAACTCATGGAGATGTTTAGATAGTAGAATGTTAAAGTCAGGTACCAAATACATATGGACTGGTCATTGGGAATGTACGTTAAGCCATATAACCCTCATAACTGTGGCCCAATTACCTCTGTTGTACTGTATTGTATTTATTATTATAAGAGAAAGAGCCATTTGTTGGACTGAAAGGAGAAACTGTAGGGGGAAATAAGATATACCTTAAACTTAAAAGAAAAAAAAAAGGGAAGTGTATGGGGGGGTTGAGGGTGGGAGGGTGGGACTGGAGGAGGAATAGGGAGGGGACTGCGATTGAGATGTAACTTGAAGAAATAAAAAATAAAGGGGAAAAAAGAAAGAATCATCAGAATTGGATGAATCAACAGTACACTTATGTAAAACTAAACAAAACAGTAAAAGAGAAGACTGTTTAAAGTTATAAATCAATTGAGGTATAGGTTCTAGAAACAGGTCTGGATGACATTACCAGGGAGTAATAGTGACCTTCTTGAAGAATCTGTGGAGAATATTTCAACTCTCTGTAATCCTCATAATTATCTTTGTCTAGAAGGAATCAGACAGCTTTTCTATAAGAAAAGAAGGATATAAATGTTTATCTTTCAAAGAGCAGAGAAATCAGAAGAGGAGAGGGAGAGGTACAGGGCACAGACTTTTAAATGTTTTTTTTTAAACCTGTCTTCATATGTGGGCACCACAAATTACTGACAGATTGAAAACATCTCAAGTTGGAACTTGATGTGTACAATTTATCCCTCTTCCAGATGCTGAAGCATTTTTGTGTGACATTTTTCATTAAAAAAATCATAATTGCCAATGAAAATGAATATCCTAGAAAAGTGACCAGTCTTATAAAAGTTACATTTACCAAATATTTTGCATTGAAGTAAACAAATCAAAACTGGAAGACTACAGTAGGTTTGAAACAATATACTGTTTCAGAGATTGATTGAAGTGTTTCAAAATGCTGAGGAAATGAATATTGATAGCCCCACCAAACAATGCACTAAGAACTAGGTGCAAACTATCTTCCCTCTAAATCTGTATCATTTTTCTATCTCCCACTCTCTTCTACATCTTTGGAAGTCAGGACACAGGGGTGACACCACATAAGCAGATCATAGGATCCAACACAGTTGTAAAGAGTGGCACCAGATACAATGGTCATCTGCATTATTTGAAGGCAGGCTCACTAGATGATAGCAGCCATAAATTATCACTCTACTGGTTAATTTGATGAAGCAGAAAATATAACTCTTGTGAATTATTTCATAGTCTGATAAGATTTTTTTACTCTTTCCTGTGCTCTCCTGACAATTTTTGAAATATCCTAGATAATCTTCTCATCAATTTTCTTGAGTTTTTTTTTGAAAGAGAGAAACCCAAGTTATTTTTTCTACCCAGTATATTGTGCTTACTACCGTAGATTGTCTTAAATGTATCTGACATGAAACTTTGTATGAAGGACAAGGGAGGCTCATCATGTACTCTATTACTTGAAAGCTTTGGAAAATAAAAGGCTATTTATAGATCATTATTAAAACTCTCATCACATCTGTCTTCTTCCCAGAGAATCTCACTCAGATTATTTTCTTTTTTCCCTTTCCTTCCTAATTGAATCCTCTTCTTTAATATTGCATTCTATTGCATTGTCTTTGCTTTCATTGAAGAGAAAGGCGTTTAAATTCTCATTGTATTCCTGTTCATTGTCTGTTCTCATGAATTAATCGTTCATTGTTTTGTAGTTCATCCCTATGCTTGAAAATCCCCCACATATTTTATTAAATTAACTAATTACAGTTCTTCTTACTATGGTTTGCCCAATTACAATCTGTGTTTAGTTACCTGGAGTTCGTAGACTGACACAAATTGTGTCACTTCTAGCAGCTACAAATGCCATTGAAAATAAAAATTTGGTGTCGTTCCAATCAGTCAGCTCTCCCTTCTCCTTTTTAATTATTTATTTTATTTTTAAGGCTCAAACTTCTGTCACTATGAAGAGGGTGGTTCATTATTCCAAAAGCTGCTAAGAACAGGTTGCTACCCAAGCAAAAGAAGATCTGTTTTAAGTGCTAAGACACTTGGGTTGATTATGGAAGTAAAGGGTGCCTAATCCCTTCTCTTCCCTGGTAGAAAAGCTTTGTTTTAGAATTCTTGGACCTGCCCCTTATTCCCATTATTCCCAAAATAGAATGTGGTGACATTTATAAAAGAAAGAATGAGTTCTGCTTTGTTTCTTTATAGCCCAGGTGCTTTAAAATTTAAACATTTCTTGGAAAAGGGGGATTTAAAGAGTGTATCTATTAACACTAATACACTTAATTTAGTGGATTCTAGTCTGTAGAATGTTAAAACAATAAGATGAAGTGTTGAAAGAGTCATTCTAAATATTTATTTAGCCCTTTCTACCTATAACACAGTAATTGATGTTTCTTTGAGGTACAAAGAAAGCAGGATTCAATTCAATTCAACAAATATTTATTAAATTACTGTTATGGGAGGACTATGTGCGGAGTATTGCATGGAATACAAATAATTGCAAGAAATGTAGTCCCATAAGTACTTGAATTTAATTCAGTTTTTATCCAGTAATATTTATTGAACTTTACTGTGCTTATTTTTGAGAAATTTAACACATTTTATGTATACAAAGGAATGCGCAGTATGACCAATTGGAGTTGAAGAGGCCTTAAAATTATGTGCAATATTGTCTGTAGATAGTATATAGATATTATTTCTGAATGAAAAAAAAAGGATAGTCATCAGGCTTCTCAAAATTTCATTTAACAGAAAATGTGGTCCAGAAATGTGGCTGAGTGGATAAAGAGTGCCTACCTCCAGAACTAAGAACTTTAGCTCCACCCTCAGAACTCAAATGGCATAAGTCTTTTGAGAACTGATGGCTGAATGAGATCCTCCAACCACCACACACGTGTAAATGCATATTCTCTTGCACACACACACACGTAAGAAATAAATATATGCATCAAAGAAAAACAAAAACCTCAAGTGTGCAATGCAGTCTACCCTGTTGTCTGCTTCTATATGGCCTGTCAGCTAAAAACATTTTTTTTCTATTTGTAAATAGTTGAAAGAAACTGAATGTCAATCATTTTCCAAGACTTCCATAGTAAGTACCACTGACAAATATATATTACAAAATTGATATTTATTTTTCCATAGCTCTGGACACTGAAAGTTTGAAGAATCTATAAAGTATTTGCAAAGCTAGTTTCTTCTGATGCCTCGATCCTTGGGCTTGTGAATAGCAACCTTATCCCAGAATCTTAACATAGGTTTTCTTCTCTCATTTATGTCCTTGTTTTGTTGTTTCTATAGATGAGGGCTCACCATAATAATCTCCCTTAGGTTTAATTATTATTCAGAAAGTTCTGGGCCCAAATGCAGTCACATTTTCCTGTGATAAGAATGATAAAAACAAAACACAGATTTGGAGATCAGGAAATAATTCACCCCACAGCCTAAGAATTCTTTTGGAAACAACCACTCTCATTCATTTATGCATAGTCCTTCCCTGGTTGTAGTTGTGAGACTGAGTGTTTAATGGCTGAGACTATGTCCTGGGAAGGTGAAATTAGATAGATTTGTTTCTTCTACTGTAGATAGTAGATGAGAGGTTAGTTCAGGGATTACAGCTGCTAATAGAAAAGGAGTCAAAAAGATTGTATGAAAGCAAAGAGTGGAGGGATTACAAAATAAGTGTGCAGACGTTTGGTGTTCTGTAAGCCTCTTGGATTTTTATTGGCCTCTCTTTCTTTAGGTTTGGGAAGTTTTTTTTTCTATGATTTTGTTGAAGATATTTCCTGGATCATGGAGTCGGGAGTCTTCTCTTTCCTCTATGCCTATAATTCTTAGGTTCCATCTTTTCATTGAGTCCTTGAAAATGAGAAAAGAAATAAGAAAGACATTATTAAAGACATGAAAATTGAGTGTGCAAAGGTCTTAGAGAAAATGCAGTGAGTTTTGTACATCTTTCTCACAAAAATGGAATAGATAATGAAGTCAAAATAGTGACATGAGTGACCGAAGGCACATAGCAGTTTGGGATTAGGTGATCCGGGTTAACATAGAGTAGCTAATTGAGAGTCTGCCCAGCTAAGGGCTAAGCGTTAAAACATTAAAAAGTCTTGGTGTATTTAATTATTAGGGAAAAGACTGTGGCAGCTTATAGGCCCTCAATCCGTGCAGTCCGGGGCTGTCGGACTTCCAGACTCCCAGACTCCCCTGGAACCCAGGCAAAGCTCCCGCCAAGCTGCTTGTAATTCTACTGCCCTAATATAACAACTTATATTAATTAAAAGAGTTTAGGTTACAGGTGGTGCAGGCCACCCTTGGTCCCCAGGCTCTTTCCCCAGGATAAATCAGGCAACCAGTTAAGGCACGCAGGCCAGGGTGCCTGCTCCTCCGCCAAGCTGCCAGCTACTTCACTGGCCTATCTTAAAGTTTATACTTACTAATAACTAAAATAAATATTTAAATTGCAGTTTCAAACTTCTATGAACATGTTCCAATATATTATTAAAAGAATTAATTTTTTTTCGACTTCTTGAGACAAGGTTTCTCTGTATAGCCCTGGCTCTCCTGGAACTTGCTCTGTAGACCAGGCTGGCCTCAAACTCAGAGATGCCCCTATCTCTGACTTCCAAGTTCTGGGATTAAAGGTGTGCACCATCTCAGAGGCAGGTGGATTGCTGAGTTCAAGGCAAGCCTGCCCTACAGAATGAAATCTAGGACAGTCAGGGCAACATAGAGAAACCCTGTCTCAGGAAAAAAAATTATTGTTGGCTTATTTCCTTTGAGAGAAAATATATGCACGTATTTATACTTATAAGTAAATATATTTTACATGGCAAGCTTGTCTGTCATGTAACTTGAAGAATATTCTTCCAGAAAAAACAATCAAGTGACTGCACTGTAAGTATTCATATTATGAAGACTATTTTTTCAAACTGTGACTATAGTAATATTTCATATACTCAGTAAAATGAGACAAAAGGAAAATTGTAAATGTATTTTAAAGCACTGGGTGCACATTTAAAAGGAGTGAGATTTGCAAGTATTTCTGATTTTATATGACAAATTTGACAGAAAACAAGGCTGCCAAATTTCTATTTAACTTTTCCTGTGAAAATCATTGTTTTGCAATTTATTCCTTTAATGTTGCTATCAAATCCTTTACTATCCCTCCTGAAAACAAACCACTTCATATAAAGAGTATATCCTGCTAGATTTTACACAGCTTCACATTCTGTACTTTGAATTAAGCTATTCTAAAGAAATGGCACAAAATATTTTTATATTAAAACTAGAAAATTTGATGAGAATGTGAGGCACAGTTGTCAATTGGTTCCGTTATTAGGATTAGTCGAAATATAGCAAACTTTCCATGCATTAACTATCACATAGAAGACATACTCATCATATATACAGCTAACATTCGAAGAGAAACAACTACAAGCTTCACATGTAGAGTGAAGGAGGAGGAGCATACTGGTGGGGAGGAACTCTCACCAAAGTTTAATAAGGTAGCGATAATGGCAGTACGAACACAAGACAGCTGACATTCTTCAGTGTGATTTCACTACTAGTAAATTCTCTTCTACTTCTTGCTATTAATGATAAAGAAGATTCTTCTCTTAATTGTGCTAATATTATCACCATCAATGTTATATTTATCATTCAATGCTTTGTTATTACTCTTGATTACCCCAAAATATGCATTTTAGTGGTTTAGATCGTGAGTACATTGTTTTGCTGTTTTCTAATCAGTGTTATTTATTTGCTTGCATTTGTTTCTTAACCAAGGGAAAATTTAAAGCATGAATGACATATCTTCTATACAACATCAGTCTCAAGGGAGTGCTTACTTTGAGTCACTTCCCACTATTTCTATTGGACTGGCCTTTTGCTACCTTTATTCTTTCAGAAGAGTTTGAGTAGAGTGGCCTTCAGAGAGGGAGCATAATTCTACTTGAAGAACTCAACACTCTATTTAGAAATGCTTCCATCAAATCAAAGTACTGGAAAATCAAGTTTTAAATTCAGTGACTCCAGTAAATAAATGTAAATTATAACGTGCTTGTTGTTGTCAGCTAACTTGAACAATTACAATGGTCAACCGAATTTGTTTTCCACTGCACTCTTGTATTTGTTACTGTTCTATTCATAGTAAATCATTTCTTTCAAAAAAATTCTAAATTTCTTGAGTGCTTTCAAATCAGGTTAAATTTCCTATTTAATGTCTTGAAGCTAATTCAAATTATGAAGAAAGCTTATATATCAGTCTTTGAACATTCGCATAGAGGGCTATTTCCTAGGAAGGAAGCCATCATTTCTCCAATCTCAGACAATTCTGTTAATTGGAAATTTAACTGACACAATTCCTAGTTGTATTTTGCTTTTAAGGAAAGACTATCCTCAGCTTATGTACAAACTCAAAAAGGAACAGAAAAAAAAAGTTGAAAAGGAATTGTAAAATAACATGTAATTAAATATTCTTAAAATTGTCCTGTAATAATGTAAATGTGTTGACAGACAAAGAGTTCTGTTTTCTGGTGTTTTTAAGGATGGATTTTGTTTGTTTTGTTTGTTTTGTTTTTTTGTTTTTTTTTTTGGTTTTTTGCTTTTGTTTGTTGAGGTGGGATTTGTCTATGTTTCCGAGTCTAGACTCCAACTAGCAATGGCTCCCTTTGCCTCCAAAGCACTGTGTTGCAGAACACAACCAGACCTGCTAAATCCACCCCCAAACGATGAGAGATTTTGAAGATTTTGGGACTCTTCACATGACCAAAGTTTACACACTGTGCTTAGCTCATCCCTGACAGTAGAGTGTGCTGCTTGTGATAATTTTATTTTCATTTGATAGAGGAGGAAATATCTTGTCCATTCAAGGAAGAAAAGTCTTGTTCACTCAAAAGGTAGACATAAAAACAACTTCACAATCTTCAGTCTATTTTATAGTTAATCAAGACGAAAGTTGAGGGATACTTAAGAATGAATGAGTGGTTTTACATTTTAATAGTGTCTTAATCATTTGCCAGTGTTCCAATAGTAAAATTTATTACCTTTCTGAATATATTATTTCTTTCTCTTTTTCATATTCATTCCTCTGACATAAATCATAAGCAGAGGTTTGTTTGGGTCTTATTATCCATTTGTGCCCCATCGTTCAACACTCCTGATACACATAGTCCATTTTCACAGCTGAATAACTGAGTTGAGAAACACAAAGAGAGCAAAATACAATTCTTTCCAGTCTAAGAAGTATGTTTCCTAAGCAATATTTTCAAATTTCCTAAAGATGTTTTCTTTCATCACTTTTGATGAAAAAGCCATATGTCCCTATGGTTCCCATGCAATAGAAACTGTAACCATGTTCATCTGGGCAACATGAGGAATGTTGAAGCTGACCTGGCAGTCCAATTACACTACCTTAATCTTCTCTTCTTAGTTCAGGAGGAAATGTTAAAATTTTAAATATATAACATGGCCTAAAAGCACTAAAATGGCTCCATTTCATAGAATTTGGACTATCACTCTTAAATCATATTACAATATTTTGAAGCTGCCAATTAAGCAGCTAATATATAAAAGTTTTCCTTCAATATAAGTCCCCCTTTCCCATGATTCAATTTTCACTTAACTAGTCAAGAGTAATATACATAGTATCTGTGTGAATTGCAATATGTCATTTTGATTTTGTTTTCTACATTGTGTGGTTCTACTCTCTTCATTCTTCCTAGCCCTATTCTTTGGCTTCTTCCCTAAGTCTGTATTTTTCTAATATGATTATTGATAACATTTTTAGTGTATTGTGTGTTACTTGGATCTTTTGAAGAATGCATTGTCGCAGATTACTAAAATAAAGAAGTCTGTGGGTTAGGAAAACAAAAGCTCTTCCTCTTTCTAAATAAATTCTGGTTATCATATTTGAGTATTATAATTAAATTCCTCTCCTTCTTTGCTGGATCATGAAAGAATTCATGATGTTGATAAGGGAAAGGCTCTATGGGTTATGGACATACAAAGCTCATTGAAGGGCATCCTGGATAAGAATAGAGACCAAGGTCATTCATAGGTAGTAGATGAAAACACAACCTTCAGTTTGGTTCCAAAATCTGAATGAACTATGTAAAAATAAAACAAAAGTGACTTCAAATGAGTCCCAAGGGGCAAAAGCTAACAAGCCAAGGTTGCTTATTCTGTGAGTATTCCCACTGATTCAGCTCAGAGCTGTCTTCAGTGTTAAATAAATCTATTGATACTTCTACTCAATTCTGAAATACATGCGTAACTTTTTATCTTCTGGAAAGAAGAGGAGATTTTGCCCCTGATAGCTCAACAATGCAGCTATTTTAACAAGATCTGAACAAGGAAAATCAATAGACAAGCTAAGGTGGAAGGGAAGATCTCAAGGAGCTCTTACCCCAGACAAAGTACTGAAGGCAACTTAGGAATGCTAGGGACAGTTAGTCTTCACCATCGTATATCAAGTGGTCAGCCCTAAAATCATAAACACAAAAGCAATAGTAAATGGACTCAGTTCATTTTATTCAGTGATACATGACATAACAGAAGCTTAGACATTACATATGTCTTTACTGAACAAAACCAGTTTCCCTTTAGCATATATAAAATAATAATTAAATATCCCTCCATATATAAGGAACTCTGACTTTTTTCATTGTTGTTTGGTTGAGGCATGTGTGTGCATGTGTTTAGCACCCAGGCTTTTCTCAAAACAACATTTCTTCACCTCCCTCCCCCTCCCCCTCCCTCTCCCTCTCCCTCACCTCTCCCTCCCCCTCTCCCCTCTCCTCCCTGCCCCTCTCCCCTCCTCTCCCCTCCCCTCTCCCTCTCCCATCTCCCTCTCTCTCCTTTTGGTTTCAGTTTAGTGCCTAGCACAAACCCAACAATTTTTCTTTTAGGAATGGGCTTGGCATGTAGCTCAGTAGTAGCATGCTTGGCTAACATGAATATAGAGCTTTAGGTTCTAACTCCAGCAAACCCCCAACCCCTCAGACTACTTTACAAAGCAATCATTTATGTAATAAGAACTTTGTGAAAATTAGGCAATAATAATGGATATGAGGTTTTCATAGATATATAAATATAAAAGTATTATATATATTAATGACCTTATACTTCTAATTTTGTTGTGGATTTTTTTCTCTGGTTTTAATGGTGGATAAGCACATAATTTTAACATGGAGCTGCACAGCTTCCATTTTAAATGGCAATTCTAACACTGTATAAGTTCATTAGGCTGCATGGCTTTTGTATCTGGTTAATTTTGGTGTGTGGTGTTTTTTCTTCTTAAGGTTTACTATTGTAAAGTAAAACAATACAGCTGTTTAAACAAGATCTGAACAAGGACAACCAATAGACAAGCTAATGTGGAAGGACAGATCTCAAGGAACTCTGCCTCCAGACAAAGAACTGTAGGCAACTAAGGAATGCTGAGAGACAGTCTTCCCCATGTATGAAGTCCTTAACTGGTTATTAAATAGCAAGTGGTCAGCCCTAAAATCATAAACACAAAAGCAATAGTAAATGGACTCTGTTTACTGTATTTACATAATTAGAGTTCAATAATCAAATAATAAAATTAGTCAATTCTGAAATAAGTATATAAAATGTAAATATATGAACTTTCAGGTTAACATTGGACCAGAATTATAATAAAAATGTTTACAGAGAGACTACTAGAATTGAGCAATCTGCTATATTGGCATTCTTCTCTTTTTATCTCTTACCTCTCTACATCTTCCCTAGCAGTGTCCAAAGGCTGGCGCTATCATTCCTTTTGACATTTATTTTGATCTTCCAAACTAAAATACAGCAAAGTTTAGGGAGAAAATGAAAGTATGGACAGAAATAGCACTGGAGAATATAGAGGTTCCTTGAAAAAGTGACTTTGAAACAGTTTCAGAAAAAATTCTTTGTACTATTTTGTGTATGGGGCAAACCTTGGCCTGTAGTGTTTTACTTAAGGGTAAAAGGATTCAAGGGCTTTCATAAATTCAGATCTTTGTTTGAAAAATGAGAATGAATTGAAGAATAATTTCAATAACATGGACAAAAATGTTGACAGTCTGGGGGGATGTTAACAGGAAAATCGCATTATCACTTTTTAGCATTAGAGTGTACATTAAGTTGGGTTGGCTACCAAAGCAAAGTCTCACAGGCTGGGTGTATTATGCAATAGCAATGAGTGATCCCAATATTTTAGAGGCTTGAGGCCTTTAACCAAGTATTTATAAACTGGGTGTGTTCTAAGAGAAGCTTCTCCCTTGGCTTGTACCTGACTATATTTTTGCTACAATGTTTCCTATATGTCTGTCTGAAATTTTCTCCT
This sequence comes from Lophiomys imhausi, assembly GCA_907164525.1. Lineage (NCBI taxonomy): Eukaryota > Metazoa > Chordata > Mammalia > Rodentia > Muridae > Lophiomys > Lophiomys imhausi. Next base: position 2,526,811 of record CAJQZJ010000237.1, on the reverse strand, counting down.
TTGTGTAAGAGCAGGAGACTTTATACTAGGTTATATGTTTATAAGACTATGATGCCTAAATTTTCATTGCAAAGATATATCTCCAAATATGGTTATATGTTTGCATAGGGGATTGGAACTTCACCACATAAATGGAAGCAGAATTTACCTGCTAGGTCTTTCCATCCCCTGTGGTAAGCCTGTCTCTCTAGTGGGACACTTTGGAGAGTTGACAGGTTTTACTGGCAGCCAGTCTCACTGGCAATATGCTTTTTTGTGAGATGTCATTTCGAAGCCACCTTTGAAGGAAGCTATTTCATATTTAATTCATCACATTCTTTTCTCCTCACAAATGAGATCTTTCTGTTTATAATTTAATACTCATGTAGCTTGACTATAGAGAGACAGTGAACTAATCAATCCAATGAAGTACTCAAACTCATATAATTGCCTTATTTCTAACAGCAAGTTGATAAATCTGGCAGTGTGGAGTCTATCCCTCACACTTGAGTATTGGAGTGTTTGGAGTGTGTGTTTGTATGTGTGTGTGTATGTGTGTGTTTATGTGTGCTGACAGTACCAGAGTTCAACCTCTGGTGCCACCTCTTAAGAACTACCTATCTTGTTTTTTAAGATGATGTCTTGCTAACTTGAGGCTCATTAATTAGGCTTGGTTGCCCACCCAACAAACCCTAGGGAGCTACCTGCACTGGGATTACAAGCACATGTCCCCACATGACCTTTTTTTGTTTGTTTTGTTTTTACAATATGTACTCTAGGGATCAGATTCAGTTCCTAAAATTTGTGTGATAACCACTTTACTGCCTGAGTGTGCCCATAGCCCTTTCATGTGTGCCAGCTATCAGAGTACTTTAAGACTGCTGAAGTCTACCATTATGATTTTCAAAGGGGTTGGGAAATGCAATCATGTCTCTATCTAGTTCTGTTCCCTCTAAAAGAGATTCCTTTAGATGAAGCCATGATCACCTTCTCTTTTCCTGCTCACTTCTACACTGAGGAACAAAACGATCTCTCCCTCCAAGTGCATGCCTTGAAGTTTTCTTTTCTCTGTTTTCATGCATCAGAAACAAAATTCAGTGTCCTAAAGTAACCTGATGCTCAATATAAAGCAAAAGTCATTCTCTTTAAGAATTACACAATGTTACTTTTTCTAAATTTTATTTATTTATTTTTATTTATTCATTCATTTTACATCCCCATCAAAGCCCCCTCTTCACCGGGTTCCAAACTCCCACCCTCTTGCTCCTTTCCCTTCTTCCCTTCCCATAAAATGTTCTACAAGTTGCTTCTGGACTAAGAACATCCTCTTACACTGAGCAGACAATGCAGCTCAGGTAGGGGAAAGTGATCCACAAACAGGCATCAGAGTTCGTTCATGTCAGAGACAGCCTTCACTCCATTTGCTAGGGGATCCACCAATGACTAAGCTGCCCATTGGTTACATATGTAGGGGGCCTAGGTCCCTTTCATGCATGCTCTTTGATTGGTGCTTCAGTCTCTGTGAGCCCTCGTGGGCCTAGGTTAGTTGACTCTGTCTATCTTCTTGTGGAGCTCTTGTCTCCTCCAGGTCATTCTATACTTCCCCCCATTCTTCCACACAACAATCCAAGCTACACCTTATGTTGGGCTGTAAGTCTGAGCTTCTGTTTGGATCCTCTGTTGCATGGAGGTTCTCAGAGGACAGTTATTGTATGCTCTTGTCTGTAAGTATAGCAGACTATCATTAGTAATGATAGGGGTTGGCTCTATCCCTTGGGGTAAGTATCAGATTGAGCCCAGCATTTGTTGGATATTCTCTCAATTTCTGGTATATCTTTATCTCTGCACATCTTGTATACAAGATACATTTTCGATGGAAGGTTTTGTGGGTGAGTTGGTGTTCCCTTTCTCTTCTAGAGATCCTACCTTGCTAGAAAGAGGCCTCTTCAGTCAACTACCCCCAGAACTAGGAGGAGTCTCAACTAGAGTCATCCCCATAATCTCCCAGGGGCCTACCCTGTGGGCAGTCTCTCACAGTTCTGTCAAAGATGCCTGGCTCCAGTTTTCCATTTTTCTCACAGTCCTCACACCTCCCACATACCCCCATTCTCTCCACAACTGATCCCCCTCCTTTCCTCCTTCTCTCACCAATAATTTAAATATTTTATTCAATGAACATGAGTCAGTTCCACTGTAGAATGAGTATTATACTCCAGAAGAAATATAATTTGCATCCTATCATTAGTTACATCTCTAACATTCTTCAGATGGAAGTGCCTTTTGTTATTGAACATTTTGGCTTCCTCAATGCTTGTTACTGATTTATCATTAATGTTTTATCAGTAACTGACTGTTTTTGTGTACCCTGGCTTTACAATTACATATGTAAATAAAATCCAGTTATTAAAGTTTCCATTAGGTCCTTGATTTTACATTCTCAACAATACATAGCATTTATTTCCTTGTTTTACACATGTTATATGTAATCGCAGATCCCTGTGGAGGCATTTGATTAGAAATAATTTTTTAAAATTCAGCCTTATACTTCCATTCCATCAAGAAAGTAAGGGAGTCCAAAGGCAGTGGGGCCCACCACATATCATGAGGGACCATCTTATACATCAAGATATCTCTGTACAAGTTGCTCCGTAGATTGTTTGTATAAAGTTAGATAAGGGGTAAGCTTAATGCTGAGAAAAATCTATAAATAATTATACAGTTCACTAAGCAAGGTAACACTGCACCCTGAGGAATTGAATCAGATGGCTCAGAATGTGAAGGAAAATATTTGTATTTAACTGGAGTTTAATTTAGTTTTACATCCTTATTATAGGTTAATCCTCCCTGAAACTAGGTCAGTAAATTGGTAGTGTTTTGAAGTGTTAATTTCTTTTGCCCTGTCTGACAGGACTGTGGACCAACTTTTGTGGTTTATAATGTAAATCTATACTGATCCAGACTAATGTGAGGAACTAATACCCTGATGATCAATGAAATGGCTGAAATGAGGTCCACAGTTGAACTGTATAAAAGAGGATTTCAAGTAAAGTCCCTTTAAAATCCATTTTAATAAAACTGGCTTCAGTTGTAATCAGTGCCATCAGTTTTAAGTGGGTGCTAATAACTATTTCTAAACAAATAATCTCTAAAGTTAAATAAACATACCACAATTCTTGATTTAATTTTTTTTAAAAATGTAGTTTATTGCTATTTAACAAGAAATCTACAGATTACTCTTCATTCAGTTTTTGTAACTCAAGAATGGTGCTGGTCTATACTGAAAATTAAGGGTGTTTGTATTCTGTCTCCTTGTGTGCAGTTATCATAACACACAATCAAAGAGTTTCCCGAAATACTTTTTCTGGAAAGTAATTTTACATGTTTAGTTACTTGTAAATTGTCCATTTTATCCTAGAGGCATGTCTGTGTAGAGACAGATACAAGCTGCTAGTTAGTAGAGATGCCGTAGCTCAATGGACATCTATAATCTGCAATATGTATTCTTTTAAATTAACCTGATAATTCATACTTCATAAGAAACAATAAATATCTAAGTTCATTTTGGCAGTCCAAGGAGGCTCTTTTATAAGCCAGAAAAGGTTAAGAGATGCAGCTCAGTTACCTGGGGCAGTGTTTGACATACACTGATCTTACCCAAGGGAAAGAATTTCTTTTGTAGATTATCAAGGAAGCACATGATCCATTCTGCAGCATTAAGCAGCTGTACCTACAACATATTACTGATGGGAGGAAGAACTTTTGTTCATTGAGCAGCTTTTAGGCCAGACCTGTCCACCGATTGTCTTCTCTCCCATCTGAGAGTGATTGCAACAGTTTACCAACTTCATTCAGCAAATTAACCTACCAAATCTCAAAGGGCGAAATTAGCCTAATTCTAGTGGCTGTAGATAAATGAGCCAGTTCTTTCTAGTGTTCATTCTCCAACACAGTGATCCATTATTAATCATCATTGGACTCTTTCAAAGGTCTCATTCTTCAGAAATTCACACACACTTGGATTAACTGACTAAGGGAAGAGAGTTAGTTACATGGGGTGAGTTGCGATAACAGCTGCTCCTTCTTGGGTCACTTAGAGCAAATCTCCTGGTAAGTTCTGTTTTGAATCACATTTGTCAGTTAAATCAGAACCATCTCTTCTAGCTAACACATGCACATGATAACTTGTTGTACAATTATAAAGCCTATGCGTTAGTAGAAAGGCTCATTTTTTTCTTTTAAAATTAATTTATTAATTTATTCAAGTTACATCCTGATCGAAGCCCCTCCCTCATCTCTACCCAGTCTCTTCCTCCCACCCTCCTCTTTCTCCTTTCTTTCTCCTCAGTTGAGGGGACCCCACCCCTATATCAACCCACCCTGTTTATCAGGTCACATCAGGGCTAATAGCTTCCTCTTCCACTGATGTCAGACATGGTGGCTTAGGTAGGGTAAGGTGTACCACAAACAGGAACAGAGACCATATCAGAGAATGCCACACTCCACTTGATAAGGGATCTACATGAAGACCAACATGCCTATCAGCCACATGTGTGTAGGGAACCTAGGTACAATCTATATCTGTTTTTTGATTGGTCCTTCAGTCTCTGAAAGCCTTCGGAGGCCTAGGTTAGTTGGTTCTGTTGGCCTTCATGTAGAGTTCTTATCCATTCCAAATCCTTCTATTCTTTCTTCCTCTTTTCTGCAAGGCTTCCAGAGCTCCATCTGTTTTTGTGTCTCAGCATCTGTTTAGATCTACTGCTGGGTGGGATCTCTCAGAGGATAGTAACATTAGGTTCTTGTATCTTTAGGTCTGTAGGTTGTAGGATGGTTTCCTGTACTATATGAATAATATCTACTTATAAGTGAGTACATGCCATGTGTGCCTTTCTGGATCTGGTTGCCTCACTCAGAATGATTGTTTGTAGTTCCACCCATTTGCTTGAAAATTGCATGATTTCTTTGTTTTAAATAGCTGAGTAATATTACCATTGTGTAAATGTAGCACAGTTTCTTTATCCTTCAATTGAAGCATATCTGGGTTGCTTCTAGTTTCAGAGCTAAACAGATAATTCACGATAGAGTAATCTCTAATGGCTGAGAGACACTTGAAGAATGCTCAACATCCTTGGTCATCAGGGAAATGCAAATTAAAATGACTCTGAGATTCCACCTTACACCCTTCAGAATGGTTAAGATCAAAAATTCAGGTGAGAGCACATGTTGAGCAGGATGTTGAGAAAGGGGAACACTCCTCCATTGCTGTTGGGAGTGCAAACTTGTACAACCACTTTGGAAATCAATCTGGTGATATCTCAGAATCAGGAATAGTTCTACCTCAAGACCCAGCTATACCACTTCTGAGCATATACACAAATGATTTTCCACCAAACCACAGGACATTTGTCCAACTATGTTCATAGCTGCTTTATTCATAGTAGTCAGAAATTAAAAGGCTCACTTTTCAGTGAAAGTTTATTCACATTAGTTTGTATTGTCATCAGAAATGGTTAGCTTTTAGGTTCTCTATGGCTGTGTTAACCTAGAGAAAATTCTAAGTTATTTTGACATTGCTAACATATACACTAAAAACTACTCAAGCAGATCCATTTTTTTATTCATAGATCTAATAGTCTAATTAAGCCCAAAAGAAAAACAAGCTAGTAGTCATGGGATTAACCAAGGACTCATTTCCCTTAATCTCCACCTAAGAATAATATAATTTAAATATCACATGGCAAAGTTAATGCTTCTACTCTTGAAAAAAGATTTCCTCTTGTCAAATGCTTCTTTACTCTTAACATGTAGGTATTTACATGTAGGTTAAGGTGTTTGTCTAGCAAATTATACCTCAAAAGTAATCACATTACTCTATGAAAAAACATGTTACAGCAAACCATATGTAACCTAGATAATTGCTTGAGTATCCTCAAACCTCCAGGTGTCTGGGCATAGTCTTCACTGAGAATATAATTGGCTTTCTGCCCATTAAAGTTAGTTTGTTTTGAAGTACTAGGGCACAAACTTCGGTACTGTACATGCTAGGAAATTGCTCTACTACTGAGTTACATCCCCAGCCTTCTGTGAAAGTAACTGTTTACCTCAGTTCCAGTTTTCTTTAGTCTACAATTAATGTTCTATGTCCCAGTTCATGTTCATACTATTTATACATTGTCAGGTATTTTTGGAGGCCATTAAGGATAGATCGTTGCCTCCTAATTTTCTGATAACACTAGAAAGAAATAGCATCATAACTGCCCTTCCTTTGGCCTCTTAGTCAATAGAATGGAATACCTCCCAATTTGTGTGGAGATCGACATTCTGATTTATTCCAAAGATTAGCACGTTGGACAAGATCATCTCCTCTCTTAGAGTTAATCCACTTAGGTCTACCAGCTAGCTACCCAGGAGTCTCCCTGACACCCACCTCCTACAGTAAAACAGATTCACCTGAAGACATGATAAAGAGATGGTACTTTTTCTGATGAACTACACTGCCCTCCTCAGAGCCCCTCCTGGTCCATGGCCATTTGCATTTGCAACTGTTCTCACAATAGCACTGTTGCTAACATTCCTGAGCTCTTACTCAAGCAAGTATAACTTTCCATCTTCCTGCTTCTATCTCTTTTACTTTGGGATAGTGGCCAAATCCCAGAATTTCTTTCTTTGATGCTCTGGGCTTTCCTACTTTTTTTTTTTTTTTTTCTGAATTTCCCATTCTCTTCCACTATGCAGCTGTTTGTGGAACTCCAATCCTGAGCATACCAACCTTCTCAGTCCCTAAGTCAAAAGACATGGTTATGGTTTGTCCTCTTTTCCATCTCTTTTCCTCCTACAGCTGCTAAGATTTACACCTTTCCTACCCTGTTATTGTCCTCTCAACACCTAATAAAATAGACTTTAAACCCCTTCTAAATCCCTTTCTAACTTAGAACCTAATATACAACCAAGTATCCTAGCACCCACCTCTCATCTCAGCAATCAGGAGGCAGAATTAGCTATATCTCTGTAAGTTTGAGGCTAGCCTGCTCTACATACGGAGTTCCTTGCTAGCCAGGGCCACATAGCAAGATCTTGTCTCAAATAACACACAAACAAGACAAAACAGAATCCAAATAGGGAACTCAAATATCTCTAGTAAATATATTTTTCTACTAATTTCTGTAACTTTCTCAACAAAATTCCTCCAATGAAACATTGTAACCTTGATGAAATTTTCCCTTGCTTAACAGCGATAGAAATCTTAACAGTGACTCAAATTCAATAGCATAAAGCTTTTAATATATTAAAATTATTTTGAAACACATAATAGTACATATTTTATAATGTATACATTATCCTGCAATACATATTAAAATTTATTTATATGCTCATAACTACATTAATGTTTTTCAGAAGGTTAGTATATACACAGGCACACTTGTATGCTACCACCACCGGAAAGACAAAAAGAAAAGAAAAACTGGGACCAAATTATTTCTAATTGCATTATAGGTAAATCAGTAATAATTTCATATACAAGGGACTTCTAAAACAGTAAAGAAAACAACCAGTACTACAATAGAATGGTGAAACAAAGACAAGAATAGCAAGTCCATATACCAGGAATTTATGTGACTACATTAAAAGATGCTCAATGTAACCGATGCAAGGGTAAATTAAAATTCACTGAGAAGAAAGATTTCTATGTAGCATATTGACAACATTTAAAATTTTACTAGTGGTCATTGCTGTTAGACAATCAAGAAGGTAGAAAGTAATTATTATACCTTTTCTTATGTTCTTGAAGAAAAAAAGAGGCTGAAGGACAATCTCTAGAGTGGAATTGGGAATTGAAACTCTTTATTCTTATCTCAATATGAGAAAGAGTACAAAAGAGTTATGAAAGAGAAAGTTGAAAATGTGAACAGATGATTATGCTTTTAAAAATCTATGTGACAATGGGACTTCTATGGTAAATTACACAGTGCCTTTGAGTTGAACAGACCCTTTCTCCATTCTTGGTGAGCTTAGCTGCTGGGCAGAGGCAGGGGTTTGGTGCTACCATTCCAGAAAACTCAGCAGCAACCAAAGTGCTCTGAGCTGTAGGCTTTCAAATTTCTTTTTCTCAAAGAGTCATGAAATTAAAATTCCAACACACAAAGAGTGAGTTTTGGAGAGAATTTCATTCTAGAATTCATAGACAAGAGGGAACAGAGGAAAGGGAGAGGAAGAGGGAGAGGAAGAGGGAGTGTGCAGTGAAGTGTGAACATGCCTCCAGGGATAGAATACAATAGAAATGCTAGTCTTGGTGGCACAGTGTGTATGTGTGGTATGTGTGTGTGTGTGTGTGTGTGTGTGTGTGTGTGTGTGTGTGTGTGTGTGTAAAAGTGTGTAAATGTATATACCATAAACACTGAGGTGATGCATGTGGAGGGACATGAGTAGTCAATCTAGTTAGCCCAACCACAGGTGGCCAGCTGCTTCTCTCAATTCCAGTCACAACCTTGCCCATAGCTTCCAGGCCAAGAAATGACAAGAAACTAGGAGCCAGAACTCTTTTTTGGCATTCCTGGCTTTCAGCAAGGATATTCCCAGAACTTCAGAAATCCTTGTCCTACTTAATCTGTTTTTGTATCATGCTCTTATCAGTTTTTCCCTTCCTTGCTCACTTCTTCCTTCCTTTTTTCCTTCATCCTTTCTTTCTTTTTTCCTTCCTCACTCACTCCCACCTTCTTCCTTCCTTCCTTCCTTCCTTCCTTTCTTCCTCCTTCCTTCAAAACATTTATGAATGAAATATTATGACATTGGAGAACTATATCCTCAGCCCCATGGTTACTTCAAATAAGTAAAATCAAAATCCAGAAAAAGCAAGTATTTTTTCACCATTGTTTAAGCTATATAACTTTATTTATTATATTATTCTCTACTTTTGTTTGCTGTTATGAATGTCCATAGTAAGGAGTTTTTAGTTGTCAGATCAGAATTTATCAAATATACATATTGTTGTATGAATAGAACATGTCAATTATTTAATTGCAATAATAAAGGTGATGTCTGAACAAGATGTTGACATTCTGAGGATAAATAGACTTTTTTCAGGGATGCAAGACAACCCCAACTTCTGGCTCAAGTCGATCACCCTCTTCCATGCTTACTGGCCATTTCCCACCAGAGACAGGCTCCCCATGTCCTCTGCTCTCTACCCACTTCACTGTTCCACTTCATTCCATTTCCTCTAACAATCCTTCTTTAAGTTCCCATCCTAGAAAACAGTATTTCTCTCATAAATTGTGCAATAATTAAATTTTATCTCTCTAACTCATGACAATTGAAATACTGCTCTGAGAACCAATTCAACGCACAAAATGACCTTGAAATTGCTCATTTTTTGGAAATTTTCTCTGCCCAAACTTAAACTAATACCCTGTACTATATGTTTATTGCACATATATATTATTGAATCATATATAATATAAATATATTCTTAAACATTTGGGGATTTTAATGTGTTTGCTATAGAATTCAAAAGAAACAAGTCATGTTGTTTTAACTTAATTTCTTTTGATTTACAAAGACTCACTATCTTTGCTAAGGGATAAATGTATTAAAAGTTGTACAAGAAATATTATAATATAAAAGAAAGTACTTTGTTGAAAGAAATATATTAAGTACTTCTGAAATTTGTTACTAACCAAGACATGAAAGCAATTATCTATCCTATGCTTTAATAATAATTTTAATCTGCATTCAGTATTTTATAACTTCTAAAAACAATCAACAATGAGTTGGCTTTTGGGATGTCCTGTGTCAATAAAAACAGTCACCTGGTAAGACTTGGAATTCAGTTTTACTACAGTGCAAGGATGTTTTTATACTCTCCCACACTTTAGTTGATTCATTATTAAGTTCCCTGCTGCAATTGAATGGGAAATGGCAAAATAAGTCTAATTCCTTTTTCCTAGAAGCAAGTACATTTTACAGAAATAATAGACCATTTTGCTAGTGGGTTTGGAAAATGACTCAGTAACTTTTAATCTGAAACTTCCCTGACACAAAAGCCACATTGTTCCCACAGTTTGGCTTCTTTCCTCCTCTCTCTAATTCTGAAATTTCTGATTTAATGCAAAAACTCATGTCACACATTTTAGTCCTGGGGGAAATTATTATGACCTGTTTCTTTCTCTCTGTTATTTCTTTCCTTTTTTAGTTCTTCTTAACTTTCTTTGGGAAGTTTATTTTTCTGTGCTTCCTGCTTCTCTGGATTGCTGACTATTTCTTACCAGCTTCACGCCTCTAAATCCTCATGCTGGCAGGAGCTGCCCGCTGTCTACTAAGGATGCATCTAATCTTGGCCCCTGTCTGTCATTTGGCCTTTTAAAAACAGTCCCAGTTCACAGTGTTGTGTAATAAAAATAAATGGATTTGCCTCTCTGAGTGTTATGACTCACCCTCATTAAAATCCCTTCTGCCTTAAAGGACACTGATTTTACTTTTCTCTTGGGGTAGAAGTTACCACATGCACTTTCCAGCAGAGCTAGGGCCTGAAAAGTCATGTATTTTAATAAACCCATGTTTATGGGCCATGTACTAAATGTGTGGATCAAGAAAGTGTGACCAGACTGCATGGAAGGAGAAGACTATTCACCACCGATTCTCTCCTAGCATAGCAGAGTTTGATATCAACAATCTAAACTCCACAAATCTTTCCAGAGTTGGCATCTAAGGACTTCATTCAGCTGTGCATTCTTGGTCTTTATACTCCAAGGCAGAACAGAGTACACATGATCATTGTTTCTGCCTTCCCAAGATCAAGTTCTCCTACCCCACCTGCACTTAACCTCTCACTCCAACACATACACAAACACACACACATGCACACATGTACATGCACACACACACACACACACACACACACACAAACACATATACACACACACACAGCACAGCTGGTACTACTTCTTCAACATAAATCCCTACTTTCTGAGTACATTCTGGATTTAAATATATATCCATATCACTGTATATAATGTATGTTTTACACTTTAGTTTCTAAAAATAATAAAACTGTTAAGCACTAGCTTGAATTATTGCTATCTTTACTGGTCTGTTTCAGATCTTATCCAAGTAATTTATTTTGTAAAAATAATAAAATAAAATTACATACTTGTGAGGAGAAAGGGCCTATTAGAAATTTGATATTGTTCAATGTTGTTCCTATAATATATAACTTATTCTAATAAAGCTTTAAAAACATTTTATAGCTATAATTATAATTGATATATAATTATAATTTATATATTGTTCAACATTAAGAAGTTGTACTATGTACATAAAAGTTAAAACCACCTAAGACACAATATAGAACTTACATTTTTTTCAAGTTTCATATTTTTTTCAACATTTGTTTATTTCTTCAATTTACATCTCAGTCACAGCCCACTCCTTCCTCACCTCCCGGTCCCACCCTCCTACCTTCTCCCTCCTCTCCTCTTGTTTTTAAAGGTGTCTCTTTTTTCCCCTAACATCTCCCTCTTTTAGTCCAATAAAAGGCTCTTTTTCTTATAATAATAAATACAATACAAAACAATAAAAGCAATTAAGCATCAATTATGAAAATTATAACATAGAACTTGCATTTTTAAAGACTGTTTTTTTTTTTTATTTAATAGGGTATAAGCAAATAGTAGTAGAATTTTTTCCTGGTGTCCTAGTAAATGTTCCTATGAAAAACCTGAGTCTATCAGTTAATATTATAAGTGCAAGTCTTTTGTGTAAGCAATCTGCAATAATCCCAGGCTGTCAGTTACTAACAGCCAAGGGCCTTTTTTAAAGACAGGCCTATCTGTAAGGAAAGCAGAGGCAAACTAGCAGTTTGCATCAGGAAGGCAAGTTCACAGAATAAGGCTGGCAAAATTAGAAGCTTTTAACTATGTACACCAGAGAATAGATGAAATAAATAAATAAATGAAATTCTAAATTGCAGCTTTACACACTAAAGGTCAGGGTTCTGTAACAGAAAGTCCTGCTGCAGGTCTGTCTACTCTGTCCACTCATTCGGAAGCATTCTTCTTTTAAAATAGAAAGTTAAAATTAAAAATGAGCTGTTACTACATGTTTTGCATAATAATAGGCAATTCACAGGAAGACAATTGATTGAGGTCTAGAAGAACCCCTCAAAAGTGTTTCAGAGGATCCTTTGATAATTTGGAAAAGGCTCCAGCTTACATTTTCAGGGTATGATGTCCATAGATAAATCTCAAATTTATGTTTGAATGATAATATTTAAAAGTTTTATAGTTGTAGAAAGTGCTCTCTTTTGTGAAACAGATTTTCAATGATATTACTACATGTTAAGAGGTATGAAAAGGTTATTGTTTTTCCTTTTACTAAAAGAAGTGTACTCGGTACACTAGTTTGATAAAAGTTTCAGTCTAAGAAATAACCAAAATGGCCTCCACAGCTTGTAGAGAACAGAGGTGTTGGATAAAACAAAAACAAATCCTTGCCTCAAATACATCACTAAAAATCAAGGAAAAAGTTGATATTTAAGACTATTACAATGGGGGTCTGGGGTGCCATAAGACCTGCTATTGTGATGGAGGTCTGTGGTTCTGCAAGACCTGGGCATAAATTCAAAAAACAATTGGTATATTTGCACAATGGGATATTACTCACCTATCACAAACAAGGAAGTCATGCAATTCATACTGAGTGAACTAACCCAGATGCAGAAATATACCCATGGTAAGTACTTACTTATAGATGGATATTAAGCATATAGTACAGGATAACCATCCTATGACCCATAGACCCAAAGAGACAGGAACCTAGCAAAGCTATCCTCTGAAAGAGCCCACCCACCAGCAGATGGAAACAGATGCTAAGACACACAGCCAAACATAAGATGAATCTTTGGAAGTCTTGTAGAGAGGAAGAAAGAATAGAGGGATCAGGAGGGGACAAGAACAGCAAATGAATATCAACAGAATCAACCAAACTAGGCCCCTACAGGTTTAGAGACTGAAACACTAACCAAAAAACAAAAACAAAACCCATATAGACTGGACCTAGCACTTCTATACATTTGTAGATGATAGGAAGCTTGGTCTTCTTGTAGATCCCTTATCAAGTGGGCAGGGGTGCTGTCTCTGACATGGACTCTTTTGTGTATTATTGGAACACCTTACCCCAGCTGGGCTGCCATGTTGGGCCTCATTGCAAGAGGATGCTCTTAGCCTTAATGTGACTAATGAACCAAGGTGAGTTGATATGTGGTGGCTTCCCTTCATCCAAGGAAGAGAGGAAGGAGAGGGAGAAGAGGGAGGGTTGGACCAGGTTGTAGGAGGAAAGAGGAGGCTTCAATGGGGATGTAATTTGAATAAATAAGTAAGGTAAAAAATTTCTGATGTCAGCAAAGCAGGCTTTGAGGTAAACCATAGAAAAGGACCTGGGGATCTTAGAAAGGAGGTTGGTGAGGAAAGAGACACTCTCTTCACTATCTTAAGTTAAGATCTTTGTAGAGAGACTGGGGGACAGGGCACTATCTTTCTTGGTTATTGTATATCCAAGTGATAGTTGCCGGGTCCTTGAAAAAAATACTCATAGGTAGCAAAACTAGAAAAAGCTGGGATTGCTACAAGAGTTCTGAAGAAACCTGTCCACGGGTTTAAGGAGAGGGAGTTAGAATTCTTTGAGTTACTGTCTAGCAAAAAGAATCGGCAATTTCTCAGAGGGAAAAGGCAAGATGAGGACTAGCTAAAGACAGTTAGAATCAAGTAGTCTAAAAATAATTGACTTAGCTTTACTAGGCAAGCAGGTAAAAACATGTCTGAAAGAAGCAACAAAATGTTGGATGAATGAGTGAATTACTAAACAAAATAAAGATACCCTAGAAGCAATAACATCATGTTGAGCCTGTATCCTAGAAAGTTCCCAGGCTTTTTCTTTTCTCCTTTCATTAAATGAGCCTTGAGCTAAAGCAGAAGATTCTCATACTTTATCTGAGAAAGAGAGAAGGAAAAAAAGAAACAAACAAACAAGAGGGGACTGTTACTTTTCTTTAGTTCCCTGAATTTCCTTATGCCTTATATTAAGACTATCTGCAGGTAGTAGGTTGTTGGTAACACAGAGACCCACGACTGGACAATGTGCAAAGAATGAGAGACTTAGCTGCACACAGTCCTAAATGGGATGCCTTCATCAAACTATTCTCTCAAGCCTCAGGGGTCTATTCAGAAGAGAAGACAGAAAGTTTCTAAGAGCCCGAGGTGATGAAAGACACCATTAAACTGAATTCCAGAGAAATCTGGACTGATGTACATATGGATTCATAGAGACTATGGCAACATCCACGAGACCTGCACAAGTTCTAGCCATGTCCGGTACCAGAACTGAGAGGAAGAAACGGAGATAGACTTTCATCCTTAATCAAGAAATTATCTGTAATTGATGCCTGTTGGCAAAGGAAAAATTAGTTTTCTTCAGTAGAGTCTCAATGGATATATTGTCCACACTTCAGGGTAGGCATCATGGTTAGAAGAAGTTACCCAACACAAAATGAATTCAATGTTTTTTCTTTTTTAATTTTTGTCTTATTTTGCTTCATTTGGGTACTTCTTGTTTTATTGGTCTTTTGCTTGAATATGTTTGTTTCTGTTTGTGTGTTTTTATTTTTTTATAAAGAGAGATAAAAATTTCATAAATTAGGGTGAGTAAGGAGATAGAGAGACTCTGGAAAGAATTGGGAGAGGGAAAGTTGACCAAAATATATTGTATAAACAACATTTCTTTCAATAAAAAAATTGTGCATCAGCAAGTGTATATAATACTTTCATAGGGAAATAAATAATCTACTAAATACAAAGTAAGTTTTTTTTTTCTAAAAATATGAAGGCCCCCATACATCTACAATGTAGCCCCATGTGATAGAGGAGCATCTACAAGAAGTATGGATAGGAGAACATTTTGGAGATTTCTGTTAAGTGTTGTGATATTGAAAAGTAGGGTCCTCGAGTTCCAAAGAGGCTCCTTAGCTTCAGGTGGACTGAAGGTATGCCTCAGTTAAGACATAAAATGGGACATTCAAATTCACATACAATTTCCACTGAGCCAGTGTCTTCCAGGTTGTTGTTTCTATGTATGGACTAAATATTGGGAATGTATCTTATCCTTTACAATTTTCATAATTGTGGCCTAATTATTCAGAAAGAAAGAATTATGAGTTTTTGGAGAAGGAGGAGAGGGTGAAAGGGTGGGGCTGGGAGGGTTGGAGGGAGGGGACTGTGATGGAGATGTAACTTGAAGCAATAAATATTTAAAAAACTTTTTTTTCTCCTCTTTTTTTTCCTTTATTTTTTATTTCTTCAAGTTACATCTCAATCACAGTCCCCACCCTATTCCCCTTCCAGTCCCACCCTCCCACACTCAACCCTCCATCCTCTTCCCTTTTTTTTTTCTTAAGGGTTTAAGGTATATCTTATTTCCCCCTACAGTTTCCCCTTTCAGTCCAACAAATGGCTCTTTCTCTTATAATAACAAATACAATACAGTACAACAGAGGTAATTAGGCAACAGTTATGAGAGTTATATGGCTTAGCGTACATTCCCAATGTCCAGTCCATATGTACTTGGTACCTGACTTTAACATTCTACTATCTAAACATCTCCATGAGTTTAAAGTTCTATATCTGACTCAACATTCATACTAACTTGCAAGACAATTTTAAAAGTATCTTCTTAGATCTATAACACTCTCTTGACTCCTAAACAACTCAACATTTAATTATGAGACTCTAGGTATCTGTTCTTCAACCATCTCAGAGATCTGAGAGGGATAAATATATCTGATTTTATAGGAAGCACAGGGCCTGCAGCTTCCCAAACTAAGAAATGACATACCAGTGGCTGCCTGGACAGTTCCCATTTTCTCTCCATCGATTACAGCATCGATCTTCAGTCATTTGGCCCCATTTCTCTGACATACATTGATTGTAGAGCAGGGGTTATGAAGGACTTACCTACCCTGTCTTGGCAGAGCTAGGCTGTCGACTTACCTGCTTCCAGGTTTTGTCCTTTTTGGACAGCATTCTATCTACAGTTGGGGCAAGGGGCTTTTCCTACCAAGAGATAGGCTTGCGACTAATTCAATCATCTCCCACTGGAGATTCTTCGATGCTCATCTTCTACTTGGAGGAGAATAGGGGGTGCTGTCAGGAGTTATGTCTTGATATAAAAAAATCTAAAGTTACGAAAACATCTTTGAATGCCATATTCTGCAAATCTCTTGAGGTTTTTGAAGAGGCCCTATCTATCTCTTATATTAGGGTAAGCAGATGTTGCTTGTTGCTTGTCTCTTGCCGGTTTATTTCTGATTAGCTTAGAAAGTAACTATAATAGGCTGTCATAGTACCTAACTGAATGACCGGCTTGCATAACCATTAGTTTGCATTTCTTTTTTTTCAATAATTTATTTTTTATTTCTTCAAGTTACATCTCAATCACAATCCCCTCCCTACTCTCCCCTCCAGTTCCACCCTTCCACCCTTCTCCCCCTCAACCCCCCCATCCTCTTCCCTTCCTTTTTTTTGTAGTTTAAGGTATTTCTTTCTCCCCCCCCCCAACAGCTCTCCCTTTCAGTCCAAAAAATGGTTCTTTTTCTTATAACTATAAATACAATACAAAACAATAGAAATAAATAGGCCACAATTATAAGAGTTATATGGCTTAGCATACATTCCCAATGTCCAGTCCATATGTATTTGGCACCTGACTTTAACATTCTACTATCTAAACATCTCCATGAGTTTAAAGTTCTATATCTAACTCAGCTTTCTTACTAACTTGCCTCACAATTTTAAAAATATCTTCTTAGATCCAGAACACCCTCTTGATTCCTAAACAACTCAAAATTTAACAATGAGACTCTAGCTATCTATTCTTCAAACACCTCAGAGACCTGAGAGGGATAAATATATCTGATTATATAGGAAGTGCAGGGCCTGCAGCTTCCAAAACTAAGAAATGACATACCAGTGGCTGCCTGGACAGTTTCCATTTTCTCTCCATACATTACAGCATCAATCTTCAGCCATTTGGCCCCATTTCTCTGACAGACATTGATTTTAGAGCAGGAATTATGAAGGACTTACCTACCCTGTCTTGGCAGAGCTAGGCTGTTGACTTATCTGCTTCCAAGTTTTGTCCTTTTTGGACAGAAGTCTGTCTACAGTTGAAGCAAGGGGTTTTTCTTGCCAAGAGAAAGGCTTACCACCAATTCAATCATCTCCCACTGGAGATTCTTCGATGCTCATCTTCTTAATTATCGTAAACAGTTTATGACAATTAGTAGTAAAAGGCCAAAACATCACATTTCATTTTTTCTTTACCTCCTAACCCTTCCATCCCATTTCTCTGGGGTGGGGTGTCCTCCCTCATCTCAGTTTAGAGGTCGTATGAGGGCCAAGACCCTCTTCATTCATTGGGGATCTACGAAGCAGTACCATCAGTGAAAAGTGTCTCATTGCTCGGGAGAGAGAACTACTAAACAAACAAACCAATAAGCATACAATAGATAAAAAGACTAAAAAATAGAAAAAAATATAACTAATATATAAAAAATAAATAAAAAATAAAAATTAAAAATAAGAAGTCTATGTTCAAGTTCCCTTTGGTGTGTTAGTTGTAGTATCGATACCTTCTACTATATAGCTAAAATTCTACTATAAGTGAATAGATGCCATATGTGTCCTTCTGAGTCTGGGTTAGTTCACTCAGGATGAGCTTTTCTAGTTCCATCCATTTGGCTGCAAATTGCATAATTTCATTGTTCCTGATAGCTGAATAATATTCCATTGTATAGATGTACCACAGTTTTTTGACCCATTCTTCAGTTGAGGGACATCTGGATTGTTTCCAGTTTCTAGCTATTACAAATAAGGCTGCTATAAACATAGATGAGGAAACTTGCTTATGATTCCGCGAAGAGGCATTTGGGTGTATACCCAGAAGTGGTATGGCTGGGTCCTGAGGCAGAGCTATTCCAAGTTTTTTAAATTCAGTTCTGCACATAGACAAAGAGCACACAACATAACAGAAATATTAAATTAAGCAATACACATGAAATATTTATTTTGTATCAAGTTAGGTGATGTTGAGATTAAAATTAGATTGAGAAGATTTAAAATCTTCTGAACGAAATTAAATAGTTTATTTCACATAAAAATGGTGTCAACTGAGTATCATACTTCAATTTCTGTGTAGTTTCTTTATAGACCATTCCATATCTTGTGGAAATTGTATTTAGCTGCAAACTGTGTGAATCTTATACCAGTGAAAACTTTAAAATACATATCTACATCTCTACTAAAGAAAATGAATGAAATTTATGGACACTGGGAGGATGAGAGTAGAAAAATTGTGTTATCAATTCATAAGTAGGAGGTTACCAGAAAGAAACAGCACTCCTGCTTGACAATGAAGGGATCCTACTTTTGAGTAAACCCAGCTTTACTAGATGGAGGCACGGAAGTGAATGAATCCGTCAGTCCTTATCACTTGCTTACCAGGAGTTCAGGTGCCTCCTAATTTTGATCATTCCTCGCCCTGCTCATAGTTTCAAGTTGAGGTGCTTACTTATGGGAAAAGAAGAAAGCAGAATTCTCTCTCTCCCTCTCCCTCTCCCTCTCTCTTTTGTTCTCACCCTGGCCCAGAAACCATAATCAAAGACAGTTTGATTTAAACTCTTCCTAATCTCTGGTCTGTAGCAAGGACACAACTACCAACAGAGACAAGGAAAAATTGCTTGCTTTTGGAGAGATAGAAACATACCTAACCAGTTCCTGTCTCCCATTTTCACCATCTGTGAAATTTAAAACAAACTCTAAACATACATGTAGTTCAGTACCTTACACAATGAAAAACACTCAAGTGCACTTTCTCATCACAGATGCTAAGCATATGCTAGTGCTAATATGTCCTAAACATTAAGGTTGATGAATAAGACATGGTATTTGCCTTTTGACTGTAGAGTGTATAGTAGAACATTTGGAGATTTAAATAAATGGAGACTGCCATGAATGCTGATTGAGGAAGCATGGAAAAATTTACACCCTTTTGATTTCAATACCCATAGCTAATGTCAAATACTGTGCGACTGTTAATTGGCACTGAAGTTCCATCAAGTGGCAAACTGGGACCTGCTAGCCAAAAAGAATAAAATCTGCTTCTGGTGGGAGACTTGGCGATTTCTCCACACTCTAGAATTAATCCATTTTAGCAAACCAATCCGCCTGCCTAGGGAGCACACACCAGGAACACTAGTTTACCTTAACAAAGGCTAAAGACAAAGGAGGAGTAATTCCCATTTATTTATTTATTTATTTATTTATTTGTTTGTTTGTTTGTTTGTTTGTTTGTTTTTATGCCAGTTACCAGGTTCCTGGAGTCTGGGTTGTTGACACTGTGCCAGCTCATTCCTGCCGCCAAGGGTCCTGGGGAGGCAAGCAACAGCAATGAGAATTTTAGAATTTTGCTTTCTTCAAAAAACACAGAAATATTATAAGGTTATGTTTTTGTGTTAATCCCAGATGTGAGGAAATGGGACTGTTTCATAGCAACTGACTATGATTTGCCTCATGCTCTAATAGAAGTATTGTTTTGCCAGCTGCAGATAGTTTCTGGTATTGTGTGATGTTTGGAATTCTGGGGACTTTTCAGAGGGTATATATATATAAATGTCAGGACCCTGAGAGGTGTGGTGGGTTGTTGGTTGAGGTTGTTGGTTGTGGTTTGTTAAGTAGTCATGTGCAAAGAAGAAACAAAAAGAAGAAGAAGTAGAAGGAAGAAGAAGAAATTAGATAGATCAAACTTGCCCCAAGGAGCTTAATCAGTAGGAAGTAGTCTAATGATAACATCTCCCCCTTTCCTTTCTATCTTTTTTTCTCTCCTATCTAGTATTATGTGGTAGAAATGGTGGAAGAAAAGGGGTGGAGAAGGGTGTCAGAATGAAGAACACACAAAGTAGGAAACACCGTTACACACTGTCTCTTTTATTAGTTTCAGTTTTTCTGGTTTAATATTAAGATTTTTGATTTATTTGGAATTGAGTTTCTGCAGTGTGATAAGTACAGGTCTAATGAGACTCTTCTACATGTAGCCATCCAGTTTGATCAGTACCATTTGTTGAAAGTGTTGTTTTTATTTTTTTTTCCAGTGTGTATTTCTGGCTTCTTCATTAAAATTCCGGTGTCAATAGGTGTGTGGACTTATGTTTCAGAATTCACTTTGGTTCTAATGATCAATGTGTCTGTTTTGGCCAAAACCATGCTGAAATCAACTTAAAATTAGAGATGGTAATAACTCCAGAAGTTCTTTCACTATTCATTATTTAAAACACTAAGAAATTTTAAAGCAGGGTAAGGTAGCTTGTGCCTGTAATCTCAGAGCACTTGAAAGTCTGTTCTGAGAGTTCAAGGCCAGCCTGATCTGCACAATGACCTTTAGGTTAAACTGGGTCAATATGGAGATCTTCTTTCAAAAAATCCATCTTTCACATCCTCTTAATTAAGGTTAAAATACATTTTAAAGACCTATTACTTTATCTGCCTTTTAAATAGGATTTTGTAGTTTATTCATCCTTTTGGAGTTAAGATTTTTTAAACTTACATGTCTATAACTAGGAATTCATTTATTTAGTTGAAAGCTTTCTATCCTGTTTCTTCGATGTTTAAGGAATTTAACATTAACTAATAAGATTTGTAATTTCAAGAAATATACAACTTGAGGGTGGGCATTGATGGCGGCGACCTAAACTGACGCATTTTGAATGCAGGGGGAAAAAAGAGCCATAAAAAACAGAGTTATTGGGCACTGTGCAAAAACCGGAGAGGCTAGACCCCCCCCCCCGGAACACTCACAGCTCCCAAGGGACTGTTAAAAGTCCCAGGGCAAGGCTCTCCCCATCTCTCACAGTCACGGAAGCCACTAAACCTGGGATTCAGGAACTCCCATTTGGAGAGGCACCTGGTAAGATCGATCCCAACTTACATCAGGCAGAATCAGGGTCCACTTGGCCATAGATCGCTGGCCTATTGGGCTCTCCACACATCAGGTTGAACTTATACCCACTTAAAAAACTTTGCGAGATAGTGGAAGGCTTAGCAAGGAACAAACAGGGGGCTCAGCGGGTGGTCCGCAGCCGCTCATGAAGCGGAGGGCGGGAGGTTCTGAGAGAGCTTGGGAAGCTAGGAACACAAAAGCGGGCGGGAGGGGCCAAATCCCTCACACTTACGGTAGCGTAGCTGGGGAGGAAGCACGGCTGGGAGGGCCAAATCCCCGCAAACTCACCGCAGGTCATCTGGGGAGAGAGACAGGTGTGGGCGGGGCCAGGGATCCGTGAACCCACGGCTGAGCTGCTGGGACGAGAGGTCAACTCAGGCAGCCAGAGGATCCGGGGCTTGGGGTACCCATGGGACCCGTGGTGGCGCAGACAGGAAGGGAATCAGGCACAGAGTCCAGCCCTGTGGCGAGAAGCCTAGAGAGAAACTAGAAATCGGGACCATAGCTGTATCCTGGAAAATCCAGACATATTAGGTGTGGAGCCAGACCCTGTCAGCCTCCATGACGACAAACAAAGCCCACAGAATCTGTGCCTGGGCAAACAGGCCCATACCATCAGAACCATTACAGGCTGATAACTCAGAGTGCAACATAGGGAAGTCTGAATTGGAAGCAGTGAAACAATCCTGGTCCATTACTCACAACCTGGGAATAGGCTGCACAAGCTCACAGTGCCTCAGGCGATTAAAACCACAGTGACCTTGAAATCCCCCTGTAAGCAACGACAGATAGCCAAGTAACTCGTCCCCTGCACCAAATCATCCACTGTGGTTCCAAGCACAGAAAACAGACAGCTAAAAGCATCCAATGGCGAAAGGTCAAAAAAAAAAAATAGAAATCAAGGAATTATGACTCCAACAAAGCAAAATCATCCTAGCTCATCCAATTCGGATGACCACACACCAACAGAAACACATGAAAACATAGACAATTCTGCATTATGGAAAGTGATAGAGTCCCTGCAAGAAGAACTTAAATCTATCAAGGAATTCAAAGAAGCCACAATTCTACAAATCAAAACAAGGAACAACACCATTAAAGAGCTCCAAGCCAAGGTGACAGAGCTTGAACAGGAAAAGGAAAAAGCCATGAAAGATTTTCATACAAAAACAAGCAAGCTGGAGAAGGAAATGTACAAAAAGAACAAAACCATACAAGACATGAAAAGAAATAGAAACAATAAAGAAAACACAGTCAGAGTTAAAAGAGGAAGTGGAGAACCAAGGGAAGAGAACAGGAACTACAGATGTGAGTATCAACAATAGGATGCAAGAGATGGAAGACAGGATCTCAGGCATGGAAGATTCAGTGGAAGAAATCAGTACAACATCCAAAGAAAATGAGAAGGCTAAAAAATCTCTCACACACAACATTCAAGAAATCAAGGACTCAATGAAAAGACGGAACCTAAGAATTATAGGTATAGAGGAAAGAGAGGACTCCCGACTCCAAGGTCCAGGAAATATCTTCAACAAAATCATAGAGGAAAACTTCCCAAACCTGAAAAAAGAGATGCCAATAAAAATCCAAGAGGCTTACAGAACACCAAACAGATTAGACCAGAAAAGAAACTCCTCTCGCCACATAATAATTGAAACTCCAAATGTACAGAACAAAGAAAGAATATTAAAAGCTGTAAGAGAAAAAGGTCAAGTCACATACAATGGCAGACCCATCAGAATTACACCTGACTTCTCCCCAGAAACGTTAAAAGCTAGAAGGGCCTGGTCAGCTATACTACAAGTCCTGAGAGATCATAGGTGCCCAGCCAGACTACTTTACCCAGCAAAACTCTCTATCAACATAGATGGAGAAAACAAGATATTCCATGACAAAATCAAATTTAAACAATATCTACCCACAAACCCAGCCCTACAGAAAATCCTAGAAGGAAAATCCCAACCCAGAGAAGAAAACTCCACCCAAGAAAACAAAGGGAATAGAAAACCCCTCAGCAACTAAACCAAAAGAGGCACAGGACCACCACCTACACCAAACTAATGGGAAATAAAAACCCCAGGTCACTAATATCCATCAACATCAATGGACTCAACTCCCCAATAAAAAGACATAGGTTTTCAGAGTGGATCCGCAAGCAAGACACTTCCTTATGCTATATACAAGAGACACATGTAACTACGAAAGATAGACACTGCCTCAGAGTAAAGGGCTGGGAAAAGGTTTTCCAAGCAAATGGACCCAGGAAGCAAGCTTGGGTAGCCATCCTAATATCAAACAAAACAGACTTCCAACTGAAGTTAATGAAGAAAGACAAAGAAGGGCACTATATACCCATTAAAGGTAATATTCATCGAGAGGAAATCTCAATACTGAACATCTATGCCCCAAATACAAAGGCACCTACTTTCGTAAAAGAAACACTTCTAAAACTTAAAGCGCAAGTCGATCACAACACATTAGTAGTGGGAAATTTCAACATCCCACTCACAACAAAGGACAGATCATCAAGACAGAAGACAAACAGAGAAATATTGAGTCTAACAGAGATCATGAAACAAATCGACCTAACAGATATCTACAGAACGTTTCACCCAAACACAAAGGAATACACCTTTTTCTCAGCACCCCACGGAACCTTCTCCAAAATCGACCACATAATAGGTCACAAGGATAGTCTCAATAGATACAAAAAAACTGAAATAACACCTTGTATCTTATCAGAACACCACGGAATAAAGCTGGTCTTCAACAGCAAAAGAATCAACAGAAAGCCTACACACACATGGAAATTGAACAGCTCCTTAATGGATGACGACTGGGTCAGGGAAGAAATAAAGAAGGAAATCAAAGACTTTTTAAAATCCAATGACAATGAAGACACAACATACCCAAACCTATGGAATACATTGAAAGCTGTGCTACGAGGAAAGTTCATAGCACTAAGTGCTTTCAAAAAGAAAATTGTGACAGCTCATATTAGTGAACTAACAGCTAAGCTGGATGAATTGGAAAAAAAAGAAACAAACACTCCCCAGAAGAGCAGAAGACAGGAAATCATCAAACTTAGAGCTGAAATCAACAACATAGAATCAAAAAGAACTATACAAAGAATCAATGAAACCAAGAGTTGGTTCTTTTAGAAAATCAACAAAATACACAGACCCCTAGCCAAATTAACTAAAAGGCAAAGGGAAAGAACACAAATCAACAAAATCAGACATGAAAAGGGAGAAATAACAACAGACATTGAGGAGATCCAGAAAATATTCGGGCATTATTTAAAAATCTATATTCCACTAAATTTGAAAACCTAAGTGAAATGGACAATTTCCTCGATAAATTCCACCTACCAAAACTAAATCAAAATCAGATTAACAGCTTAAGCAGCCCAATAACACCTAAGGAAATAGAAACAGTCATTAATAATCTCCCAACCAAAAAAAAGCCCAGGGCCAGATGGCTTTAGCACGGAATTCTACCGGACCTTCAAAGAGGAACTAACACCATTACTTTTCAAACTCTTCCACCACATAGAAACAGAAAGATCACTGCCAAACTCATTCTATGAGGCCACTGTCATTCTGATTCCTAAACCACACAAAGACCCAACAAAGAAAGAGAACTTCAGACCAATCTCCCTCATGAACATAGATGCAAAAATACTTAATAAAATACTAGCAAACCGAATTCAAGAACACATCAAAAGTATCATACACCATGATCAAGTAGGCTTCATCCCTGGAATGCAGGGATGGTTCAATATACGAAAGTCTATCAATGTAATTCACCACATAAACAAGATGAAAGAAAAAAACCACATGATAATCTCGCTAGATGCAGAAAAAGCATTTGACAAAATCCAACACCCCTTCATGCTAATAGTTCTGGAGAGAACAGGCATACAAGGACCATACCTAGAAATAATAAAGGCAATATAGAGCAAGCCAGTAGCCAATATCAAATTAAATGGAGAGAAGCTTGAAGCATTTCCTCTAAACTCAGGGACAAGACAAGGATGTCCACTTTCACCATATCTCTTCAATATAGTACTTGAAGTCCTTGCTAGAGCAATAAGACAACTAAAGGAGATCAAAGGGATAAAAATTGGAAATGAAGAAGTCAAATTATCCCTATTCGCAGATGATATGTTAGTATCCACAAGCGACCCCAAAAACTACACCATAGAACTCTTACAGATGATAAACAACTTCAGCAAGGTGGCTGGATACAAAATTAACTCAAAAAAATCAGAAGCCCTTCTTTATACAACAAACAAATATACCGAGAAAGAAATAAGGGAAACAACCCCCTTCACAATAGCCACAAGCAACATTAAATACCTGGGGCTAACTCTAACCAAGCATGTAAAGGACCTATATAAGAAGAACTTCAAGCCCCTGAAGAAAGAAATGGAAGAGGCCTTTAGAAGATGGAAAGATCTCCCATGCTCATGGTTAGGTAAGATCAACATAATAAAAATGGCTATCCTACCAAAAGCAATATATAGATTTAATGCAATTCCTATCAAAATACCAACACAATTCTTTTTAGACCTGGAAAAAGCTAGTCTCAACTTCATATGGAACAACAAAAAGCCCAGAATAGCTAAATCAATCCTGTACAATGAAAAAACA
This sequence comes from Lophiomys imhausi, assembly GCA_907164525.1. NCBI lineage: Eukaryota > Metazoa > Chordata > Mammalia > Rodentia > Muridae > Lophiomys > Lophiomys imhausi. The sequence goes on along the minus strand of CAJQZJ010000237.1, from coordinate 2,501,144 downwards.
TCTGGATGTATCACCATCCCAGATTTCAAGCTGTACTACAGAGCAACAGTAATAAAAACAGCATGGTACTGGTATAGAAACAGACCAGTGGATCAATGGAATCGAATTGAAGACCCAAACATGGATCCACACACCTATGTCCAACTAATCTTTGACAAAGAAGCCAAAAACGCACAATGGAAGAAGGACAGCATCTTCAACAAATGGTGCTGGTCCAACTGGATGTCCACTTGCAAAAGAATGAAATTAGACCCCTACCTATCACCTTGTACAAAACTTAATTCCAAGTGGATCAAAGACCTTAACATAAGGCCAGCCACACTAAAGATACTAGAAAAAAAAGTAGGAGAAACCCTCAAACTCATTGGCACAGGTGACAACTTCCTGAACAGAACACCAACAGTTCAGGACCTGAGATCAACAATCAATAAATGGGACCTCATGAAACTGAAAAGCTTCTGTAAGGCAAAGGACACTATCATTCGAACAAAACGGCAACCAACAGACTGGGAGAAAATCTTCACCAACCCCACATCTGATAAAGGGCTATTATCTAAAATCTACAAAGAACTCAAGAAACTAAATGCCAAGAAACCAAATAATCCAATCAAAAAATGGGAGATGGAGCTAAATAGAGAATTCACAAAGGAGGAATCCCTAAGGGCTGAGAGACACCTGAAGAAATGTTCAACATCCTTAATCATCAGAGAAATGCAACTCAAGACGACCCTTAGATTCCACCTAACACCTGTTAGAATGGCTAAGATAAAGAGCTCAAATGATAGTGCATGCTGGCGAGGGTGTGGAGAAAGGGGAACTCTACTCCATTGCTGGTGGGAGCGCAGGCTTGTGCAACCACTATGGAGGTCTGTCTGGCGATATCTTAGAAATCTAGGAATAACCTTGCCTCAGGACCCAGCCATACCACTTCTGGGTATACACCCAAAGGACCTCTCACGGAGACATAGGGAAGTCTCCTCATCTATGTTCATAGCAGCCTTATTTGTAATAGCTAGAAATTGGAAACAACCCAGATGTCCCTCAACTGAAGAATGGATTAAAAAATTGTGGTACATCTATACAATGGAATATTACTCAGCTATCAGAAACAATGAAATCATGCAATTTGCAACCAAATGGATGGATCTAGAGGAGCTCATCCTGAGTGAGCTAACCCAGTCTCAGAAGGATGCACATGGAATCTATTCACTTATAGTAGGATTTTAACTATATCGTACAGGATATCTGTACTACAACCAACACACCAAAAGGAACAAGGACATAATTTTTTTTTATCTTTTTCTTTTTCCTTCTTTTTTTCTTTTTTCTTTTTCCTTTTCCCTTCTCTTTTTCCTCTCTTTTTTTGTTGATATTCTTTGTTTTTGTGGGTTTGTGTGTTTGTTGGTCTTTTTTTTTAGTATTCCCCCAGTAGCAATGAGACACCATTCACTGGCAGTACTGCCTCGTAGGCCCCCGGTGAATGAAGAGGCCCTTGGCCCTCAGATGACTCCTGATCTGTGGTGAGAGACTGTTAGGCAGGGACACTCCACCCCAAAGGAACAAGACGGAAGGGTCAGGGGGTAGAGCATGGGAGGGTGGGGCTGGGAAGCGGGAAAAAAGGACAATATGATAAGGATGTAACCTGAAGCAACAAACAAATAAATTTATTAACTAAAAAAAAAAAAAAAAAAACTTCAAAAAAGGCAGGTGGCAGGGCTGAAACACTGTGAATGGAATAGAGGATACAGCCATTCGGCCTGGTTTTGCAGACCTCCAGGTGTAGAGAAGACGTGGAGCTAAGGTAAAATACAAGAGAATTGTGGTATTGGCCCATGAGTTTGACTTCAGCGAAGACGGGGGGTGGGGGTGGGGGTGGGGCCGCACCATAGAGTTGGTGGTCTTATGTATTCTGGAATCATACGGAGCGGGGTGGTGAGGGTGCATACTCTTGGTCCCACCATTCAAGAAGAGTACACACTTGGTCCCAGCTCCCAGCACACTGGAGACAGAAACGGGCAGATCCCGGAGCTCAGGGTCAGCCTGATGCTGGGCAAACTCTAAATAGAGAAAGACTTCGATCCAGGAGTGGTGGAACACATCTTTGATCCCTTCAGATGGGAAACACAGGTCCCTGATCCCAATAATTAGTGTTCAGAGACACACACATGGGATTTGGAGGGACCTAGGTTTGGAGGCTACTTACAAAAGGCCTTCTTGATGCATGCTGATTGTCCTTAGGGATCTCAAAATATATACACTAGAGCTGGTTTAGCTCCAAGGTGACAGAATGATTTCTTCTTTAACCCGGATTGAAAGATAACGCTTTGTATGATGTAAGAAGGCCAAATTTGCTTCAGGAGAAGTACTACCTAGCCCCCCCCCACCCCCC